>OX371223.1:42636460-43116460 GCA_947310385.1 Nephrotoma appendiculata
CCAGGATAAGGGCGGCTAATGAAGGTGTTCGTCTTTAACAAACGGCTCGCAATATAAACATGTTTCAGGAAGGACAGAATACCTTAAAATTTATCATCAGTGTGATCCACACACATAATCAGTAGGTTGAGCGGAGAACCAAATATCCTGTCTCGCAAAAAATATCAAGATCTGAACCCTACACAAAGTCCTTTAAAAAAGGAAATAAGAACGTTTCGAACCAGACGGGAATTTACACATTGGACGTACTTGCACTACAAGAGCTTAGATGGTGTGATTATGGGATCTACAACCCACCAGTAGTTACACTCGAAGATGTCAAAAATGTATTGGTTGATTAGCCGGAAGACATTATGAGTAACATCTCGTCCCGCACCATGGTATCAAAATTATCGTGAATGCATCACATACTGGTCCGTACAGCTTGCATCATTGATGATTGTAAAAGTTAGAAAAGCGCCGCTGGTGGATCAGGTTGCAACTAACTTAACTTCAAAAAAAACATGTGATCGATATGCTGACAAAATCAGGGATATTTATAGATTAATTGAAGGTTAATATTTTTCATTATATATGTATGTCGCCTTATCACTTACTAAATAAAACTTTTACCGTTTTTAATTTAAAACTTTATAGCTAAAATAGTATGATGCATAAATGTCAAAATTTGTAGTTATTGAAGTTTATTGAAAATCCACTAGGTGGAATCCGTGATAAACCGTGAATCCGTGAATAAACAAAAATCACCTTTCGCCCTAAAACGAATAAATTATCGCGAGTGTCACTGATTCTTTATTTTATTTATGCATATGGCATAAATGTCAATATTTGTAGGTATCATAGTTAAAAAAAACTCCGCTACGTGGAATCCGTGATGCTCTAATCGTCAATAGTTACACAAAATTCTGTTTTTATGCGATTTTCTTTAACTGTAGGTTCCAACCGAAATTGAATTGCAATTATTTGCATTCTATATTTAATATTTTCACATGTACAGAGGACATGCGGTTTTGAAGTTATACGACTTTTCCCCCTTGTATATAATATTTTGTGTGGGAATCCCCGTTGAATATTGTTTTATTTCGGTGTTAATCCCCGTTTTTTATATAGTTTTTATTTATTTATTAAACGTGTTCCATTGGCTTTAGCAAAGTACTTGTGAGTAGATGTTCAATGGACCGCAAATTTGTTAGTTGGAAGTAAAACATAAGAAAACAAAAATTTTGATTGAGTAGTTGTGAGTAGCTAGAAGTACTTGCGAGTAGTTTACTAACGCCAAAGGAACGCGGCTATTGTAAAATATACAAGCAGTGCTTATAATTATTTTGTTCGCTGTCATTTTAAGTCGATATTCCTGAAGTTTAATCTAAAATTTGCAAAGTAAGTATTGTGGTTAAAAAAAAATCAGATTTAAATTAATGTTTTTTTTTTTGAGTTTTAAAATAAAAATTTGATTTTACCCGATGGAAAAAAAGAGGAGATAAAACGGAATTTCTTTGAAAATTAAAATTGCAATTTTATATCGCTTAGCGAAAGGAGAAAGATCTACATATACTGGTAAGCATTTTGGCTTCGGTGAGTCTACCATAAGAGCCATTAAAAATAATGAAGTGCCAATAAGTCATTTCTAGTACAAAGTTAAATTCAAAATTGTCATCATATTCAAGAAGTGTTTAAAAAAAAGAATTCGTATAGATGGTCAATCAATTCTACTTCTACCGCTCAGTCCATTACAGAATTTTCGGCGAGTACAGGATGGCTTACCGGGTTTCTAAAACGAAATGCGTTTCATTATGTGAAGATTACCGGCGAGGTAGCATCAACAGATAAAGAGTTAGCACTATAAACACTAAAGTTTTATTAATTGTTGATAATGCTGCATCGCATCCGCATACAAAGGTGCAGATATTGTTTCTTTCATTTAATACCACAAAACTGATCTCGTCATGATCTTGAGGAGACATTCCCCCAGCATAACTAATGTTACATCTTGAACATTAATGAAGATTATCATCCACGTTTATCAGACAAACAAAGAAACCCGAGCACGAAATTATTGGTTCAACGAGCAGTGTCATCAAATCGACGAAAATAAACGGAATAAATAATGAAATTTTGGGTTATTCTGGATTGATAGCCAGATGGTATTTTTACATCAAGGTGAGGTTATCAAGATGATGGAAGTTTGGTTTCGAACTAATGAAACATTGAATTTTTTGTATTAAAAAATTCGGTCGTCTCATCAGACTGCAGTGACCAAACTACAAAAATATTGAAAATACTTTGAACTTTCATACAAAGTATAATCAATGATTATACTTTGTATGAAAGTTCAAAGTATTTTCAATATTTTTGTAGTTTGGTCACTGCAGTCTGATGAGACGACCGAATTTTTTAATACAAAAAATTCAATGTTTCATTAGTTCGAAACCAAACTTCCATCATCTTGATAACCTCACCTTGATGTAAAAATACCATCTGGCTATCAATCCAGAATAACCCAAAATTTCATATAGAAATCGCATGTATGCGTTAAATACAATAAAATTCGAGGTTACCAAGGGGTTGGCAATTGCGTAGCGAATCATTAAAATTCGCTAAGGCATTGTGATTATACTTTGTATGAAAGTTCAAAGTATTTTCAATATTTTTGTAGTTTGGTCACTGCAGTCTGATGAGACGACCGAATTTTTTAATACAAAAAATTCAATGTTTCATTAGTTCGAAACCAAACTTCCATCATCTTGATAACCTCACCTTGATGTAAAAATACCATCTGGCTATCAATCCAGAATAACCCAAAATTTCATATAGAAATCGCATGTATGCGTTAAATACAATAAAATTCGAGGTTACCAAGGGGTTGGCAATTGCGTAGCGAATCATTAAAATTCGCTAAGGCATTGTGATTATACTTTGTATGAAAGTTCAAAGTATTTTCAATATTTTTGTAGTTTGGTCACTGCAGTCTGATGAGACGACCGAATTTTTTAATACAAAAAATTCAATGTTTCATTAGTTCGAAACCAAACTTCCATCATCTTGATAACCTCACCTTGATGTAAAAATACCATCTGGCTATCAATCCAGAATAACCCAAAATTTCATATAGAAATCGCATGTATGCGTTAAATACAATAAAATTCGAGGTTACCAAGGGGTTGGCAATTGCGTAGCGAATCATTAAAATTCGCTAAGGCATTGTGATTATACTTTGTATGAAAGTTCAAAGTATTTTCAATATTTTTGTAGTTTGGTCACTGCAGTCTGATGAGACGACCGAATTTTTTAATACAAAAAATTCAATGTTTCATTAGTTCGAAACCAAACTTCCATCATCTTGATAACCTCACCTTGAGGGAATAAATAATAAATAAATAATCGGAACGACGAGCTGACCCTTATTCGAGCGAGTAACTTTTCTCCCCATCGGAGGAGGAGGTACTCGCTCGACCCCCTCCCCCCCCCCCCCCCCCCCACTATAGAAGAAGTGGGCTCCTATTAATAGATTAGAAAATACAAAGGTTTTGATGAAATCCCCGCAGAATAATTAGAACACGGAGGAACTACTTTTATATCTCATCTATATGAACTTATCGTTGCAATCTAGCATCAGGAGGATCCCTTCCCGAGGGAAGGAAGACATGATTCATTAACCGCCGCATAAAAAGGCAACCGTTTCTTTCCAACATCATTGCAAAAATTGAAAAAAATATTAATTTTCATTCAAGAACTCCCCAAATCACATACACAGATTTCCACCAAACTTCGCAAGGATTTCTCTGGAAAAAGCTTTTGGTGAATAAAATTATTTTATCCAAAACCGTCATTTCCGGTCAAATTTAAAAAATGATCTGAACTAACCCAAACTATTTGGTTTGAACTATAGTTTAATCTTTTTGTTCCAATTTCGAAACATTTGCGCAATAAACGAAGAAGTTCCTATGGAAGCTGCCACTTTCGGTGGACCGATGTTGTTTAAAAATCACAGGGATCACAAAATTTATGGAAAAAACCTTAATATGAAGTTTCAATCCGATTAATAATCCAATCAGTCTGGGTTGTAAGAGAGGCCGAATTAACATTTTGGACGGCTCAAATATTTGCAAAAAAAAACTAAAATCTCTTATAGAAGTTACCACTTCCGGCCAAGCATCACTATAACCACCCAATTTATGGCAAAAGCTTAATTATGAAGTTTCATCCCAATTAATCAATCCGCCTACAGAGCGGCCGGTTTTAAGTTAAAATACAATTTTTTGTCAAAAATAATAATTTCCGCTTAAATTTTGGAAATCTGGCCAGATGGACCGATGTTACGATTCCGGTATCATAGCGAGTAAAATTTATTGTCTGAATTGTTTCTTGTAATATTTCATTTTTTAATATTCAAATTGGAAAACAACCCTAATAATAAATATAGGTTTTGGTGTCTACACAAAAAGCAGCATTTTCTTTGCTTTCTTTGACCCAAGGATGACAGAATTTAATTTATGGTTCCCAGGAACCACGAGTTCCGGAAACTGAAGCAAGCCGTATCGACTCGTAATGATGACCACTATTCACAACACAAATTCCAAGTCAATCCGTATGTTGAGATTGGCGCTATAACGGTACGAATATTATAAAGTTAAACACGTATATTAAAGTTTTTTATTATTTTTGAAGTGAAACTTCTTTGCGCCCGTTGTACACATTGGAATGGGGTGTTGGTCGAGAAACCGCGTCACGCGAGAGAAATCGACGTTTATTGGCGATTTTCATCGAATGTAGATAGCGTTGGTTTCTACGTCTACAAGGGGGACGAGAATTGTCAAATCCATTGTTATCACAGTTTTAATCCCCCTTGCTTCATAGCAAACTATGATTCACATTTTGTTCACCAGATGTCAGCTACTGTGTTGCAAATGGCGAATACGTTTTTCTACAGTAGACACTTTCGTTGCGGGATAGCAGTAGCCAGTTCGTTGATGTGCGTCATTGTGTTTTCATTTATACTGTTTATATTGGAGGTTGAACCCAGGCCGAGTCAACTTTAGGTTAACCTTGAAGTTAACTTCTAGTGTTTATATTAGAGAGTTATCTTAAGGTTGAGTCCAAACCATGTTATAAATGTCAAACTCATTCAAATTTTTTTCTTTCAAAAAATCATTCTAATGTTTTCTTTCGAACTTTCGAAAAATCAAAAATCCCAAAAATCACAAAAATATGCTGCCGAATTTAGACACAGACAAGAAAAATATGAAAAATATAATTATGTAATATATTACAATATAATTTTATTTTTTTACTTTACTGATTATTTTTTGTTATTGTTTTTCGACTCTGGTCGTTTATATTAACCAGAGTTAACTCGACCTAAGAAATTTTTTGGATTGAGTCGAGTTAACTCTAAGTTAACTTTTGGTGTTTATGTTGAAGGTTCAACCCAGGTTGAACCTATAGGTTCAACCTCCAATATAAACAGTATAATTGTTTGATTTATTTTTATTAACAAAACAAAGTGAAGCAATATTATTTTGTGTATAAAATTGATCAAAATCAGTATATAGTTGTAGTCGTCGTTTTCCAAAATTTTCTTATTTCCTTATACTTTTTTTCAAAATTAGCTTCGGTATCATTGGAATTGATATAGCGGTTTTCTTGCATGGCATAAAAGGAGCTTCGAATCTGCATTCTTGCGCACGATTGGGTGTGATTTTCTTGTAGTACGTGAAAGTGTACTTGTGAGTATTCAATTTAATATTACCTGAAGCTTCCGATGCTGAGACGGAAATGAGCGCATCAATCAGATCAATAGTTTGTTTTTAGTGTTTGCCCAGTGGATCATCGATAGCATTATCACACCAAGCTATAATGTGAGGATGTGCGCTTCCTCAATGTTGAAACTCAATTCTCTTGAAGTAATGTAGAATTCTGTACTTCTTGAATGGGTTGAATCTTTTGGATTGTAATATACTCATGATAACATTCACTAATTTGTTGAAGTACAGTGCACATGTAACAGGGTCTTCATTAATTAGAGTACTCTTGTGCGTGTATTCTAATCGTTCGGCTCTTTTTTTGAATTTAATTTCTTGTTCCGTAATTTGTAAATTAATTGCTATAAATTTGGCCACCCAATCTCATTTGCGCTAATCGTAAAGATTAGCGTTGATTTTACTAATTGACGAATCATGGCGACTTAAAGTCTATAATCCGGTGATTATATATAATTACCAACGACGTCGGTTAAAGTGTATAATTTTTTAGAATTATTCACTTTGACCGGTTATTATATAATACCAAACCCCCTTGGTTAAAGTATTAAATATGAAAGTTTAAAACTATAATAATAATAATTCATTATGATGTCACCCCACGAAGTATTTTTTATTGGAATTTGGAATAGTAGAGACTAATTTACAATAACAGCTTTACTATTGGTACAATTATAGCTTCCGCGAGTTAGTAAAGCCATTAATCTACTATTCAAAATTCCAATTAGCACTAATACCATATAAAATATTCCGTGGGCTGAAGGGTTAACCATTTCGAAATATGTGACTCTCATTTAATATCTTTCGAAGCAAGAAAACAGTTTTTTCCAATTTAGAATTAAATTTAATAAAATTTATTAGATTAGATTGTAAATTAGTCTCTACTATTCCAAATTCCAATAAAAAATACTTCGTGGTACTGAATACTATAAAAAATACTTCGTGGGGTGAAGGGTGAACCATTTCGAGAATACAGGACTCTCATTTCATGGATTTAATGAATACATCATAATGAATTATTATTATTATAGTTTTAAACTTTCATATTTAACACTTTAACCAAGGGGTTTGGTAATTATATAATTTAATAACCGGTCAAAGTGAATAATTCTAAAAAATTATACACTTTAACCGACGTCGTTGGTAATTATAACTATATAATAACCGGTAATTATATATAATAACCAATTATACACTTTGACCGTAACATATATACTGAAGTCACTTATAATATATTGAAGAGAAATATATTGAATAAAAGGGAAAATGTGTTATATTTCATTTATGTATCCTGTCTGTCTGTCTGTGTGCGTGTGTGTGAGTGTTATATAACACGGAATCTCACGATCAACGTGAAACAGTCGATCAACATACACGAGGCACTGAATCATCAAACAGTAAGACACATGGCGAGAAACGTGATAATCTACATAGCGAACATACATTTTAATCGGATTTCAACATAACAACAAAACTGCTGCATTTGCATCAAACGATGGGAAAAAAACCAAGCAAACGACACCAATTTCCATTATGAAGTAAAAAGTATAAAGTAGAGAAAAACGAAATAAAATATGGAATTGTATTTTTAAAATCGCTAAAAGTTTATTAGTTTATATTTTTGTAACATTTTTTGAAATGATAAATAAAAAGAAAAGACTCAACTCTCGAGTTGAGTCAATAAAAAAATATATAACCAATATTATCACTTGAGCGAATGGCCAAAGAAGTTTCACTTCCACCGTCTGGTCCGACGCAGACCCAATTTTTTTTAATGTACAATTTTCTGTAATTTTATTGTTTTCTGGGATAAGTATTCACATTGTATTTTTTTGTTTTTGCGATGCTGTACATATTTAATCATATTTAACAGAAACTATAAACAAATCCTGGGCTGGGATGATAATGCAGTGTTAGTGTTGCCTGATGTCATTTTTTTTTATTTTTCTGGGATGAAATCCTGAACTAACTTCACAGACATCATTAAATGTAGGGGTGCCAATAAATCTTGGTCCTTAGTAATTATTAAATGCAAAACATTAACCACCTCTACGTTTTTCAGTTTCAATATACTTAACTTCAAAACTAGGAAAGCCAAATTATTGTACATGGATTTGGTGGTAAAACCACACAACTTTCTTGTGAACGGCTCGTTTTTACAAAGAAATATTGTTTCAAAATAAATTGTTTGGTAGTTTTCTATTAATTTAACCCCACACGCTTCATTAATTATTGTATTCTGGATGTATAAATATTTACATCTCTACTCGACACACATAACGACAAATTCTAAAGTACTATACCAATATTCTTCAAGGATACAATACTGCAGCATGAAAAAGGATGTTACGTATACACAATTCAGTACAATGTATATTGTCTTATGCTTAACAATCATAAAATAAATATTTTGATTTCTTTCAATTAACTTAAGTGACTTGTATTGTCGTTGTGCTTTTTTCTTTGTTGCTGTAATCGTAAGCTTAAAGCTTGCGAAATCATTACAGAAATATGGATGTGTATTAAAAATATATACGAGAACATCCATTTAAGCTAATTGTATGTATGTGAGAATGGAGACAAAATTCCAATGAACTTGTTCAATTATTCAAGAAAGCTTATATTTTTGTACGGCGGTGTCACTGCATCATCACCATACCATCTTACACATATTTTTTTCATTCTATTTATACCAACATCCGTCTCAATTTCTTGATGGATATTTGTACACGACAATATATGACACGGTCGGGGTAACTCGTATATATGAGGTGGTTGAGATCTGTGTTGTATTCAATATACCCAAAAATGTAAAGATTTCATTTTTTAAGAAAATGATAAGATTACATGCTTTGAATTTATATGATACAACATGTGATGAATATTACACCACCCCGTACAGAATATACATATACATACCCAAATGAATTTCAATCAGTTCTCATACCGCGCATCCTTTCATGTGTAGAGTTTAAAGGAAATAATATCCTGCGATGATTGCTTTGTGATCGTTTACCAATCGCTCTGTATACACACGGATACTCCGTAAAGCTGAACGTTTAACGTACATTGAGATAGATTTATTGAAAAACTTATTTAATATTTTGCAAAATGATAAGGAAATTCAATTTTCCATTGTATGTCGTCGCACATCGTATACGACCGTCAACACAAAACTAAATGAATATCCTTCGTTATATGTACCATTAAGAGGTTTTATAGAATAGACATACAACTGATGGGACCCGATAATGATAATGTAAAAAGTTTTTTTTTCGATAGTAGGACGATTTTATGATATACGCGATAAAATTATTTTTAATAAATAGGAAAATTATGTCAAGACAGTGTGGGTTAAGGCAATTTTCTAAGGTAACCAATTTTAAAAGTTAATGCAAGACATAGAATGAATTGATTTGTTAAAGATTTAATCATACTGACTATATCCCAGTCATACAGCGCAGTGTTTGTATTTTAGCAACAAAGAAACATTCTTAAATCAAGCACAACGGTGAACTTTGAAATTGACATTACAACAATATCTTTAACAGACTCGACAAAAAAGTTTGAAAACTTCTTAATATATGTATACGATTTTTGGTTATATAAATATGACCAAAATTAAAGCTTATATTTTATTTACAATCTGTAAATGCATTTTATACAAAAGAAAAAGCTTTCAACTTTTAAGCCACATTTCCAAACAGAAACTAATAAATTTTATATATCAATATAAACGTAACCATATATGTACTGTTACGATAGAAGGTGGCAAATCTTCCAAATACTCTCACATTTATTAAAGGTTTGTTTCGATATTAAACTGAAAAGGTTAATTCTAAGCTGATTATAATTTTTCTTTTTATGGTTTTCCGTTCGGACCGATTCTCGAGATATATCCAACTTTATGAATAAATCACGAATTATAATTAATAGGAAACAAAGCACTGAACTCAAGCAGCCTCCCGTTTTGATTAGGGAAGTGTTAGGAGATCTAAATATGTGTACCTAAATAACTTTTTGTGAAAGAAGTGAATTAAGGTTTTAACTGAATTCCAAAATATGTAATAAACATTACATATACACACACCATTAGCGTAAATCAATTATTACCTCATCATATAATATAATTTAAAGATATTGGTGAGGTTGTTTCTGTCCAAAAATGGAGGGGTGAATATGTGTAGCCAACACCTGACTTTCTGTTACCACGAATTTATACATAGATCTCGAATACACCACACTTGACTTGTAACGCAAAACATTTAACTTGCTGAACTTTTGGTAAAACCAAATATTAAATAGTAACAATATAAGACAGTACCTTATAAAATCGTGTTCCAAAATTTCTTTCTCTAAGGCAAAAGTGAAGCTAGCTGTTTTAGTATACAAGTCCGAAAAAAATTCTTAAATCAACACAGCTAGCGGAAAATTACAAAACTAAATATTAGCTAAAAAGTAGCTAAAACTAAAAAGTAGTGTAGTTGTCAAAATAAAAAAGTAAATACTGTCATAAGCCGACAAATTTTTACTTTTATTTAATTTCATTTATTTAATTTTATTACTATTTGATATTTGTTGAAATTTAATAACATTAACAACTATAAGTGGATCTGACGGCTAAAAAATTCAGCTTGTTGGGTATATTTTTGTGTGTTAATTTTCATTTCCATAAAGTATGCCATGCTAAAATTTCATGTAATAAACTCTCAATTAGCTTATTTTTAATGCGCTAGATGTCACGTTCCCAACTTTAACAGTCGTCAATAGTAAAAGAAGGTTGTTCAATCAAATAAATTGAAGGTTTATATAAGTCGAATTTGAATCATAATTACTACTGATAAAGAAGCCAACTATAAACGACTGTTAAAGTTGGGAATGCGACAACTAGTGGATTAAAAATAAGCTCATTGAAGGTTTTTTCATAAAATTTTAGCATGGCATACTTTATGGAAATAAAAATTAACATACAAAAATACACCCAACAAGCTTAATTTTATTGCCGTCAGATCCACTTATACTTGTCTATATGATGACAAGATTATGATGATAAACAAATTTCTTTTACTATTGTGAATTCAGATGCAAATAGGTTAGGTTTCAGTGGTTGACACTTAGGCCATTTTTGGCCCATTGTGATACCACGCATTCACGCCACATCATTAACCCATTCACCTATTCACCTACTCACACAACTACAGTATACCACCTGCACATTGCAAGCTCCATGTCAACCTGTAGTACATTGACATGGAAGGTGGGTCGGCGCTGAATTCTGCACTCCATCAGAGGGTCTTAGTTGTGTTTATTATAAACATCACCGATTGTAATTGATGATGAAAATTCGATTTGCATCTAGCCTCTGATGGGATTCGAACCCAGTACCTCAAGGTCCAAGTGCCGAAGCTTTAACCACTGCACTACTTGTCCGGTTTCAGATGCAAATACCTCTAATTTGAAAACTGACCTCTATTATTGTAGGCTGACAAATGTGAACTAATGTTGCAGTTTAAAACGGAATTAAACCATATTTTGATTTTTGAATAATAGAGACATATAGGTATCAATGGTTAGTATGAACTATACGCCACTAATTATCAATTTATACTTCTGTATAAAGCCCCCCATACACGGTCAGTTTTCAACGTGATTGACATTCACAACTGATGATTGAAAACTTCCATAGACGGTCAATCAAGAAGGTCAATCTTCATTCATTCATTTATTTTGTCAGTCAATTATTATTTTGGTAAACACGTGGGCTGAAGTTCACTGTACTTTTCAGCTCGTTCGACTGACACTCATGTACATACACCAGCAATCATGAATGTCAATTATCTTGACAGATGATAAAAATTCAAACATGTTTGAATTTCATCAATCATAAAATTTGATTGTCAATCATTATCAGTCATACACATACACGGTCAGTCATGAATGTCAATCGCATTGATTTATGGATGGAGTAAAAACTATAAATCACTAGTACAAACTAACTGCAATTTAGTTTAGTCAGTAATTTAAATTATGTGAATCTCTCCAAGTTGTTCTGTAAATTTCCGCAGTTCATACTAATCGTTCATAGATGTCACAAATGAAACCGTGTATGTTATTTAACTAAAATTGGCTGACTATAATATAAGATTTATTAATTCCAACAATATGTTTAATCGGTTATTGATAAACCTGAACTTAGTTTACAGTGTAGATGTAAATATCATTCATTTGTTGGTTTAAAAAGAATAGTGACATCTTATGTAATTATTATGAACTAATTTTAAATTTTTTAATCTTATATATGTATATAAAAGTGGTGTAAAAAATGTATGTGTTCGCAATTGCCAGGAGATAGTTCTTACAATAGAAAATTTTAACAAAATCCACTGGAAAAGTCGGAAAACCCGAAAAACGAATAAAAATCCTTTTTTATATGGATTTTGTATGTATATTTTTTATGAGACAGGTGGTTCAGTATAGTTAAAGCGTCGGCGCTTGAGTTAGGAAGTACTGGATTCGAATCCCACCGGAGACTGTATGCAAATTAGTATTTTGTTTTTGATCCAATCTATTATTTTATCTATTTATTTTCTCTATCTATATAAAAATCAATTGCCGTGCGTTAGTCTTGCAAAAACTCGAGAACCACACGACCACTTTGGATGATTTTTTTTTTGCTTTGTTCGTCTCAATACAGTGGTGGCTTAGGAAAAAAGGAAACTCGGAAAATCCGGAAACTCGAAAAAAATTGGGAATCGCCAAAACCCAAAGGAAAACCGAAAAATCAAAAATAAATCGGAAAATCGAAAATTGCGTTTTGTATAGGAATTTGTTTTATATTTGAATTTTGTGCATTGCATCCATAAACGGTACCATTATTACAATCATATGAAGTTCAGTGTGATTATTACGATTTCGATATTTTTTTCCGAGATAATCGGAGAACGTCAATGTCTTTTGCATGAGCACAATGCGCTGGTTCGTTTGTTTAAAACTACTTTGGAGATAATGACTTCCGATGATCACCAAATAATCACCAGAGCAGACAAAAAACCAACCGGAGGCTGGCCATGTACGTCAGTATAATGCTGCCACTATCGACAAAGTCGCAGTTGTGATCGTTGGCAAAAATGTGGAATCGCATGATATTGTGATAAACCGGCGTGATGACGGACCAGTGCGGTGCGTGTACGAAAAACATCAATCTTATGATGCACTTCGATATCCATTGATGTTTTGTCAGAGAGAGGATGGCTACCACTTCCAGATAAAGATGGTCAATCCGCTGACCGGTTAGTTATAGAGCTGTCGATTGTACTTGCATTGCTGTACAAATAACATATTCATTTTGCAGGTGAAGAAATGAATAAGAAGCTCAGTTCCATGAAATTTTATACTTATTGGTTGATGATGCGACAAGGCGAGGACAATCATATTACGTCGATATGTAATTGAAGATCGAAACGGAACGTGTAAATTTCATCCGCTTCAATCATTCAAAACTACGTTCTAAGCAGTACATTCATCTACGAGATTCCAACGTTTTGGAAGGAGATGCAAGAAACGTCGGCCAATTGACCATTCTCCCAACGACATATGTTGGTAGATAGCGACCTGGCTGCGTTCGGCATTGCTGCTGTGGATGCAAACGACGAAGTGGCAAAGGTCCAATACACGAACGAGATCGACCACTAACTACAGCACTCATGAATTTCTTCGAAATTTGCCAAAGTGATCCATTCGCACCTTAATTGCTTTACTGGAAAATGCCACGCTATTATACTTGGAACCATTCGACTAAGAAGTTTCAACGACGAATGAAAGGTCAACCTGCTGCAGGATATGTCGATGTGTATTCGACTGATAAGCTTGGCCGTGTGCACATCATTAATCCACGACAAGACGAATTCTTCTATCTTCGTTTGCTTTTATTCCTTGTTCGTGGTTCTACTTCGTTCGAATCGCTTCGTCGAATTATGCAATATCGAATTATGAGCTTGAAATGAACGACGAGATACGCAACGAAGCTATGATCATGATCGAAGACATGTGCGTGCTTATGTGCGGCAACTATTTGTCGAAATTGGGTATGCCAACACCAATTCATTCGATACACGACGCATTTAATCGTGAATTGCAACGAGAGCCAGTGTACGATCGAAATTCAATGAGCCAAATAGTACGAACAAATGTTCCGCTTTTGCATGCAGAGCAAAGGAACGTATACAACGCATTGATGAAGGCAGTTGACGAGGGAAACGGCGGAATATTCTTCCTCGATGCTCTTGTTACATTATCGGGAATTACAGTCACATTGCTGGACGGTGGCCAGATGACACATTCTGCTTTTAAGATGCCGATGAATATCCACATATTTGACAAGAAGTGTGCTCAATTGCCAAGAACTCGGCGATGGCCAAGGTATTGCAAGAATGCAAAATCTTCATTTGGGATGACTGCACAAAGGCACACCAACGTTTATTGGAAGCGTTCAATCGAACGATGAAGGATTTACGAAGTGACTTAAGACGTCAATTTTCGTCAAAAGCTACCTGTCATTCCGAGATTGACAACTGCAGATGAACTCAACGCATGACTGAAATCGTCGAGTCTGTGATGTTATGTGTAGAAGTAGCAGTTCACCACGAACATGAGAGTCAGGTTATAGAACGACTCGATTTTTCCAAACAACTGTTGGCGCTTTGTCAAATTCCTGTTGATGTTTCGACCGAATTGATTTCGTTTCCCTTGAATTTTTGCATATTCACGACATCGAAGTTAGAGCTTATCACGAAAGTGTTTCCGTACATCCGCCGAAATTATATGAATCACGAACAAGGAAGGAATGTCTGAATTACTTGACTAAAAAAATCAAATCTCTGGAGAAATGCATTGTTACAAATCCGTTGACTGTGTGACCAATCAAGACAAGGCAAATAACTATCCGACCGAGCTTTTGAATGCGCTTAATTTGAAGGGAATACCACCGCATAACTTGATGGTCTAAGTCGGATCTGTGATAATCATGCGGCGCAGTCTGAACCTTCCGAGATTTTGTAACGGAACGCGATTAACTGTGAAGGAACTGATGAATCACGTGATTCAAGCGACGATCATCGACGGCAAATTCAAAGGAGACGATGTTCTAATTCCGAGAATTCATCTGATTCCAACTGACATTCCGTTCGACTACAAGTGCATTCAGTTCCCCGTTCGTTTGGCGTTCGCTATGACGATTAACAAATCACAAAGTCAATTTGCAAAAGACCACTAAATTTTCGATAGATGCTTAAGTTTGAATCGACATTTTATTCACTTATCAATACATTATGCCGCCTTTATGAATACGTTCATTTGTTCTGACAATTTTTTCCACCAATTGTATTGCTCAAAAATTACGATTTTTTTCGCCTGGATTTTTCTACAAGGAATGATTGGTCGAACAATTAACCGAACGAACAAACGCAACCATAAACCTGCCTTTAGTGTTGAATTCGATGAAAAAGTGAATGGAATGGCCACTCAATTCAATCGTCTATTGACTATTGAGAATTGTGTTGAGTTGTTTCATTTTTTCTCTCATCAAAATAAATTTTCGTAAAGGACAAAAGTGTTTACTCGGACGAAGTAATTTGGGGCGAATTCAGTTCGCCAGCTCAGCTAGTATTTTATATTATCAATAATTCAATTAGCTAAAATCTCCCTAAACCTAAGTTAAAACTGTGAATATATTTTAATCCTGTTGAAATAATTACAAGTTACAGGTTATTCATGTTGTCTAGCCAACCACATAAACATTAGTGATGACGCGTACCAACAATTATAAGAATTATATCTATATAAATAAAACAAAGTCGTGTTAGTTACACCATTTATAACTCAAGAACGGCTGGACCGATTTTTATGATTTTTGTTTTGTTGGATTTGACTCCGTTCCGAATAGCATAATAACTATTAAAACATCGGAAAAATTCACCAACAAAAAAGTTATCAAGAAAATTCATTTTCTCATATATTTAGTACATTTTGTTTTTTTTATTTTGTTCGTCTCAATACAGTAGTGGTTTAGGAAAAAAGAAAAGTCGGAAAAACTCAAAAGGGAAGCCCCAAAAATCTAATAAAAAAATCTTTTTTTTTATATGAATTTTGTAGGTGTAGTTTGTATGTGACGAGTGGTGCAGTGGTTAAAGCTTCGGCGCTTGGACTGCAAGGTACTGGATACGAATCCGACTGGAGGCTGCATGCACATTTACCATTTTATTTTTTATCCAATTTTTTTTTTTATTTCATCTACTTATCTATTTATATAGATAAAATCTTCGTCCGAGTTACGATTTCAGTGCGAATAGTAGATTTTGACAGCTCCAAAAAAAGTTTTTTTCCTTTGCGATTTTAATATTAAATTTAATTTATTTTTGGTTTTGGTTATTTCATATTAGTTAAGTGGTTTGTGGTTTAGCATATAATATTAAAATAAGTGGTGGAATTTAGTGAAATAAGAGGTTGTGTGGTGTATGCCAATAACAATAAGAAAACAGTACTTTTTTGCGTACAATAGTACGTAATTTTTTTAGTGGTACAGAGTGTCCCAACACCGGACACCAGTTTTTTTTTTGGTTTTTTTAATTTTTTTTTTTTATTCTGAGGAATTCTATTTTCGATCGGGATTTTTAAACGGTAAGTTCCCTTCGAAGATGTTCACTTTGTGAGGTTATCACATTTGTGATTGTGCGCACATCGATAATTGATTATGTAATTTTGGATTGTGTGATTAATTTTCCAGTATTATTTACAATGCCGCGAGCCAGAAGATCTAATCTTTCACCACGAAGCCGTAATGCAATTAGACTTCGGACTATTGCGAATCAATTCACTGCAGATGAACAAGAAATCACACGAGAAGTGCGCCGCGTTAGTATGGCCCGACTTCGCGCTTCACAAAGACAAGCACAAAGAGAGGCAGTACGTCAAATGGCTCAGTTGACAATGAGAAATCGTCGAGCTTATCGCACAGATCAACAACGAGATAATTTTCGACGCGCAAGAAGAAATCCTTCAAGTGTTGATTTGAATCGAATAGCGTTTCAATACGATTGCACAATTGACTACAACTCGCATCCTTTCGTTCGAATTGGCCCAATGGAGTTTGTGTGCGACCATTGCGGTGCATTGAAGTTCGCTGGAGAAACGCCTGGATTGTGCTGTCTCAGTGGCAAGGTGAGATTGCCATTATTGCCTGCACCACCTGAACTGTTGCGTTCATTGCTTCGTGGCGAGACACCAGAATCACGACATTTTCTATCCAACACTCAAAGATACAACGGATGTTTCCAAATGACTTCATTTGGAGCAGACATTATCGAAGAACGCGGATTCAATCCAACATTTAAGGTCATTTCTGCTCGAGAGAGTAAACATTCATTTTCTTTTGGTGATCAAAAATTTATAATTCTGACTTCGTCTTCGACTTTACAGATTCAAGGCCAAATTCACCACCGAATTGGGTCATTGCAACCGATTGAAGATGGACAGCATAAATTCATCCAAATATACTTTATGGGCAATATGGAGGATCAACTTGATCGGCGCCAAACGATCAATACAGCAATGAAAAGGATAGTTCTGAAAGATTTGCAGCAACTACTCCATGAACATCATGCATTGGTTCGATTGTTTAAATCTGCGTTGGATCGCATGCCAAGTGACGACTGCAAAGTCGTGATCAGAGCAGATAAACGACCCGCTGGAACACACGAACGCCAATTTAATGCTCCAACAATAGATGAAGTCGCAATTGTGATTGTTGGTGAAAGCGTGGAACCGCGCGATATTGTGCTTACACGTCGCGACACTGGACAACTGCAACGAATAAATGAAACACACCGTTCATACGATACATTGCAATACCCGCTGATGTTTTGGCAAGGAGACGATGGATATCACTTCAATATCAACATGATAAATCCATTGAGCGGTGAGTACTGATATCATAATTTAGATTATGACACTAATTTTACTGATTTCATTTCAGGTGAGGAAACTAACAAGAAGGTTAGCTCGATGAATTATTATGCATATCGTTTGATGATTCGTCAAAATGCTGACAACTATTTGCTGCGATTTCGTCGTTTGCTTCAACAATATATCGTCGACATGTACGTCAAAATCGAAACAGAGCGCCTCATTTTCATTCGGTTGAACCAAGCTAAACTGCGTTCGGAGGAATATATCCATTTGCGCGATGCAATCAGCACCGAAGGAGATGCAGCTAATGTTGGTCGATTGACTATTCTACCGGCGACGTACATTGGCAGCCCGCGTCATATGCATGAATATGCGCAAGATGCAATGACATATGTTCGTCATTACGGTTGTCCAGATTTATTCATCACTTTTACTTGCAATCCGAAATGGATAGAGATTGTTCAACTGTTGCTACCCGGGCAAATAACAAGTGATCGGCACGACATCATCGCACGTGTCTTCAAACAAAAAATCCGGTCGCTGATGAACTACATTGTTAGGCATTGCGTCTTTGGGGATACTCGATGTTGGATGTATTCAATTGAATGGCAGAAACGTGGCTTGCCGCATGCTCACATTCTTATTTGGTTAGCCGAAAAAATTCGACCAGACCAAATAGATGACATCATATGTGCCGAGATTCCTGATCCCGAAACCGATCCAGACCTGCATGATGTTGTAATTACGAATATGGTTCACGGTCCGTGTGGCTCCATCAATCCCCAATCACCGTGCATGGTCGACAACAAGTGTTCCAAGCGTTATCCACGAAATTTAACCGCAGAGACTATCACTGGCAATGATGGTTATCCACTGTACCGGCGTCGATCAGCCGATGATAACGGTAGAACTATCACAACGATAGTGAGAGGAAATGAGTTCGTGGTCGACAACACTTGGATTGTTCCATATTCGCCACTTCTTTCCAAAACATTCAAGGCGCATTGCAACGTGGAGTATTGCAATTCAGTGAAGTCCATAAAATACATTTGTAAATATGTCACGAAAGGTAGCGATATGGCAGTTTTTGGTGTTCAAAATCCCAATACAAACGATGAAATCACGCATTATCAAGTTGGTCGATATGTGAGCTGCAATGAGGCGATTTGGCGTATATTCTCATTCCCTATTCATGAACGTTATCCCACTGTTGTACATTTGGCGGTGCATCTGGAGAATGGTCAACGAGTTTATTTCAACTCATCGAATGTTGCTCAACGTGCTGAGACACCTCCAGCAACAACATTGACCAGTTTCTTTTCGATTTGTCAAAGTGATCCGTTTGCACGAACATTGCTCTACTCTGAGATGCCACGTTATTACACTTGGAACGCCTCATCAAAAAAATTTCAATGTCGGAAGCAAGGCGATGAGGTTCCTGATCATCCAAATGTGCGTTCTACTGATGCTCTTGGTCGCATTTACACAGTTCATCCGAAGAATGACGAATGCTTCTACTTGCGGTTGTTGCTGGTGAATATTCGTGGGCCGACATCATTTGAATCACTTCGAACTGTCAATGGTGTAGTGTGCCCAACATTTCGTGCTGCATGTCAACAGCTCAACTTGCTTGAAAACGATACTCATTGGGACATGACAATCGCTGAATCAATTATTTCTGCAACTCCAAACCAGATACGCACATTATTTGCTATCATTATTTCGACATGCTTCCCATCAAATCCACGTGAACTATGGAGCAAGTACAAGAATGACATGTCAGAAGACATTCTACATCGAATTCGTGTCAGTTTCGGAAATCCCGATCTCGAGGTGAATGAGGAGATACATAACCAGGCTTTGCTTTTGATCGAAGACATGTGTTTTCGCATGTGCGGCAGTTTGTTAGTCAAATTAGGAATGCCAACGCCATGTCGTGGAATGAACGACGCTTTCAATCGAGAATTGGAACGTGAACATGAATATGATCGAGATGCATTGAACCAATCAGTTCGAACCAATGTACCACTGTTGAACCTCCAACAGAAAGGAGTGTACGATACGTTAATGAAGGCAATTCATGATGGAAATGGTGGATTATTTTTCCTCGATGCGCCCGGTGGAACTGGGAAGACATTCCTCATGTCATTGATTTTGGCCACTGTTCGTGCGAGATCCGATATTGCTGTAGCAGTTGCAGCTTCTGGGATAGCGGCCACATTGCTAGAAGGATGCCGAACAGCTCATTCAGCGTTGAAATTACCGTTAAACCTTCAATCGGCTGAAAACCCGACATGCTACATTGCAAAACACTCAGCAATGGCGAAAGTTTTGGTGGCAAGTAAAATCATCATCTGGGATGAATGTACAATGGCGCACAAACGCGCATTGGAAGCACTCGATAGAACTATGAAAGATCTACGCAATGACTCAAGATGTTTTGGAGGCGCAATGATTCTACTTTCTGGCGATTTCCGTCAAACAATACCAGTTATTCCAAGATCGACCGCTGCTGATGAAATAAACGCTTGCCTCAAATCATCGACTCTGTGGTGTTATGTGAAGAAACTTCAGCTGACGACAAACATGCGAGTTGCATTGTTAAACGATCCATCTGCCGAAGAATTCTCCAAGCAATTGCTGACTATCGGTAATGGCCGTGTTCCGGTCGACAAATCGAACGGATTGATTTCGTTTCCTCAGAACTTTTGCATTTTTGTCTCAACGAAGGACGAGCTCATCAACAAAGTGTTCCCGAACATCATTACTAACCACAAAAATCACAATTGGGTGAGTGAACGAGTAATTCTTGCGGCAAAGAACAAAGATGTGGATCACTTAAATTTTACAATTCAAAATCTAATCGTCGGTCCACTTCATTCCTTCAAATCTATTGACTGTGTGACAAACGAAGACGAAGCAACCAACTATCCAACTGAATTTTTAAACTCATTGGATCTACCTGGCTTGCCACCGCACAATTTACAACTAAAAGTTGGCTCGATAATCATCATGCTACGAAACCTGAATCAACCAAAACTATGTAACGGAACGCGTTTGGTGGTGAGAAAACTCATGGGCAATGTAATTCACGCGACGATACTTCAAGGGAAGTTCAAAGGTGAGGAAGTTCTCATTCCGAGAATTCCGATGATCCCAACCGATATGCCATTCGAGTTTAAACGAATTCAATTTCCGATTCGTCTTGCATTCGCCATGACGATCAACAAATCACAAGGCCAATCCTTGAGTGTTTGTGGCCTGAATCTAGAAAATGAATGTTTCTCTCACGGCCAATTGTACGTAGCATGTTCACGTTGTTACGACTGTATTGTCTTAACAAGACATTTTTTTTGTAAATTTGTTTCCATTCTCCATGGTTTCTTGCGTCCGAGTTTTTCAATGTGTGAACGTGGCGTCTTGGTGGATGGATTCTTGTGTGTTTTCTTCGGTTATGTTGGCAACGAAACAAAAATAGGAGAGAGAGAGATAACAATGCGCATCGAGTGTGTGCAAAGTAAAACGTTTTGGAAGAAATGTTTTTCTTATATGTTTATCTCCCTTATATCAACGAAAATTTGATATAAGGGAGAGACAGAGAAGAGAGATTAATTTCTTCTAGAACGTTTTACGAGCTGTGCGACGCTCGAATATTTTTTTGTTTGTGATTCGAGTAGTGATTTTCATTCAGTTAGTTTTGTGATTTTTCGAGTTTCAATTCTTTTATAAATTCAAGTTGTTTTTTTTGAATGATAAAAAAATCTCGTGTGGATTGTGAATATAAAAATTATAATAAAAATAAAATATTAAACATTATAAAGATAATAAAAATTTATTTGTGAAGTTGAGTTTAAGTTGGTATCGGAGGGTCGGTCAATAGAAAATCGCCCCAACATTAGTTTTTTTTATGGATTGTTAGCAAATCAACGCTCAAGTGGAATTTATTACACCTAATTTTTTCTTGTGCAAAGAGTGTAATTTAGGTGGTTACGTTCTCGATTTTGGTGTTTTGAGTTAAACGGCAGTTGAACATTTAATAGTTACCAAATTTGCGGTGATTTATAAGTGAGTTCTGGTTGGTACGACGGCGCTACATTTTTTTTATTTTTACGAAAGGCTAATAGAGGCTCGTGTACAATTTATTGGTTACCACATTATCAACGGGTGCCACATTTTTCAACGGGTGCCGCATTATTTAAGGGCACCGCATAATATAACGGGTGCCGCATTATTTACGGGTGCCGTACAATATCACGGGTGGTACATTGTCAGCAGGCGCCGCATTATCAACGGGTGCCACATTTTTCAACGGGTGCCGCATTATTTAAGGGCACCGCATAATATAACGGGTGCCACATTTATCAACGGGTGCCACATTTTCCAAAGGGCGCCGCATTATTTACTGGTGCCACATTTATCAACGGGTGCCACATTTTTCAACGGGTGCCACACTACTTACGGGTGCCGCATTATTTACGGGTGCCGTACAATATAACGGGTGGCCAGGTGAGGCCACTCAAATATTTTTCTGGATTTTTGAAGGCGATCCAACGCCCAAAAGTTTTTGTGATAATTACGGTTTTGGCCAGACACCGTTTCACCGCTTTGGTGTCCGATCCAGGTGACATTGGGGATGCATGCGGTAAGGCGAGCCAACGCCCAACGAGTTTCGGGTGGCCAGTTGAGGCCATTCGTTTTATTTTATCGGGGAAAGGCCCCGCATCGCCTAATTTATTTTGGCGGCCAGTCAAGGCCAAAATACTAAACGGCACCAAAGCCGCAACGGTCCGGGGCGGCGACCCTGTGGCATGACGGCCGCGCAAGGCCGCAACCCAATTTTATCGGGGAGAGGCCCCGCAACAAGAACGGCGCAAGGCCGCAACATTAACTGTTATAATTAAGGTACAATTTTTTTTTATTTTTATTTTTA
The DNA here is from genome assembly GCA_947310385.1 of Nephrotoma appendiculata. Classification (NCBI taxonomy): domain Eukaryota; kingdom Metazoa; phylum Arthropoda; class Insecta; order Diptera; family Tipulidae; genus Nephrotoma; species Nephrotoma appendiculata. The sequence goes on from OX371223.1 coordinate 42,659,111, forward strand.
ATTTTTCTGATTATTTTCTTAAATTTTTTTTATTAAATTTAAATTTTTATATATTTTGTAATCGAGCGCCGCACAGCGGGTGCGCGCTCGATGCGTGTTGTTCTCTCTCTCGCTTCTCTCTCTCGCTTCTCTCTCTTTCTTTTTTTTTCTTCTTTCGGGAAGTGGTTTCCTTTTGTTGTTTTCCCTACAAATAAAATGAATCACTAAAATTTTCGGTTGTGTGTGATGGGAGCGGAGGCTCCCTCTGTGTCGGTGTGTGTAGTGCGGTCCCTTGGTGCCCGCATCCAATTTCGTAACCAGGGCTTTGGCCCTGTTTGAATTCGAATGGATGCGCGCACCAAGGCACCTCTCTCCCATTTATAATTTTTGAGTTGTTCGTTCCTCAGGTTCCGGCCGACGAATTTCGGCGGAACCCGGGTATTATTATTATTATTTGCGTTTATCCAATTTATAATTATCTGTTAATCACGGTGTAGGCCAGGAGCCCTGCATGCCTCAAACCCCACGACCCTCGCACTTCTCGCTGAGAACGTAGCCGGCAAAACATCACCGTGGAGGCCTCTGCAGGAGCTTAGTGAATATCTGCAGGTTGGCAGTAGCCAGCCTGTAACAGTGGCGCCCAAGTTCGCGAATTTTAATTTTGATAATTTTTATTTTTTTTTTTTGATTTGTAGCTGCACTCCCTTTGGCGTGCGCGTCCAGTGTCGAAACCGGTGTTTCACATTGTTTGAATTCGCATGGACGCGCACACCAAAGCCAGTCTCCCGGTTGACATTCTCCATCTACGATCGCAACCAGCACGGGCTGTTTGATTGCGCGTAGATGGGGGTGTCATCCCCTATTCTTTGGACATCCGACTTCCGAGCTCTTTCCCATTTCCACTATGTTGTGTCCGATTGTGGTGGAGCTCGGATGTCATTTGTCTGGGGTTTAGCTTAGCTTCATTTTCCCTGCCCCGAAATTTCTCGACCGAAATTTGAGGAACAACAATTTTTATTATTATTATTATATTTCTTTATTATTTTATTATTTAGCTGACACGGAGTGGGGTTTCCACTCTCATCATACCATCCGTATCATGGTATTAATTAAAAAAATTTTCTATAAACTTTATTTGCTTTATTTGATATTTTGATATTGTTTTTGATTTTGGTTTATAGATCTATGGGTTGTATTGGAACCCTCGGGTTTATTAGTATTTCATTTTGATTTTATTTTCCTTTTTCCTTTGTATCTCTTGAGTATCAGCCTCCTGCCTGCATACCGTTGGGTGTGTTGGTAGTTGCTTGAATTGTTTTTTTTCGTATCGTTTCAAATTTCAACGAGCCCCTCCAAATTAGGTTCTCATCGAAAAGCGCCACTTTGGGGGGTATCTCGTCTTCCGTCGTTAAACTAACCGTGGGAATACTGGACCCACAAACCACCACAAGGTAACCATTCCTTCCTTCTTTTATTATTATCTTATTTGTTTTTTTTTTTCTTGCTACTTTGCCTCCTTATCTGGGTGTGTTGGTAGTTTCATTAGCTACGTTATTATTATTATTAAATTTTGTTTATTATTATTATTTTGTATGAATTCAAATCCGTGGGATACGCCAGAAAGGCCTCAAAGACGTACAGTGTGGGATAACTCGGACGTAGAACCACGTATCCAACGTAACCATCCGTGGGATCGGGTGGAAGTTAACCAAATTCACAATCGAATTGAGTATTATCCAACGCACGGGGTAACTTTCTGGTTGTTTATCGCGATTTGATATTCATTGGTTGAATTTTTGTTGTTGTAATTATTTTAACGAGCCCCCCCCAAATTAGGTTCTCATCGAACAGCGCCACTTTCGGGGGTATCTCGTCCTATCCGTCGTTAAACTAATCGTGGGAATACTGGACCCACAAACTCTTACAAGGTATCCATTCCTTTTCGTGTTATTTATAAAAATATTTCGTGTTTTTTTTTTATTATCTAGTTATAGTGGGTGTGGAATATCTTTAGTTGTAATTTCCTCTAATTTAAAACCTTCCGTTTGAGTTAGAGTTATTTTGAATTAAAATTTTTGTATTTTTATAAATCAATAAAGACTACGTTTTTTCGAACTAACCAAACTTATTCCCTAACCTTACCTGAATTCTAAAATGGACGTAAATCTACTGCAACGAGACGAAGTGGAGGTGGAATGTCTCCTTCGTGACATACGCTTCGACACATCAGATGCAATTCATCAACTCGAGGAAGCGGTCCGAAGTGAGCAGGCCGAGACTAAACCAGCGCCCGGAAAAATGCATACAAACGCATCGAAACGACCAGATATTGAGATCTCAACGTGTCTCAAGAAATTGGAGGAGATTCGGGGAGCGATCACAGTGTTGGATCCGGCGACAAAAGATCTCATGCTATTGGTGCAACGGTACCACTCTCGTTTATTACATTTGGCAGGTCGGCTTAGTCGCGCATTCAAATCACCGAAATACGAGCAACCCGCGCGTAAGGTACATCAAGCATGTTCCGAATTATTGACCAGTCTGCAGATGTACCTGGATGACCAGGAAAAGTTGAACGTCTCCATAGAAAGAGCAAAGGGCGTACATCTCGCGTTGGAAATACCTCCCCATGAGGAAACAAATGAAGACATTCAAGTTCAAAATCTCGGTAGCGAGGATGATTCCGACCACCCACAACCGCAGGAGCGAAGATGCACTTTGGAGGATCTCCTTGATCAGATTCAAACGAACCACACGGCGGTACAACAATCAAATGCACAGACCACCTTGTTGGAATCCATGCTGCACAAATTCGAATTGGTATCACAGCAGCTGGTCAAGTTGGATCAAAGACAAACCAACCTCCAGACTCAAATCGTTGGAAATAACCTGTTCTCACAAGACATCCCGATTCCAACCGTACACGATCGAGCGCCTCCGACGTCCACTAGTTCGCCAGTATCGCCAAAATTTGTCGATCGACGTTTGTTGTCCGGTAGTGGACTAAGTTTCACGGGATCTCCATCAGGAATCAACATCGATATGTTCCTGTTTCAAGTTGATACCATCGCTTCATCTCGGGGATTATCCGAACAAATTTTATTGTTAGAGCTCCACACCATTCTGAAGGACCTCGCGTTGCAGTGGTACTGGACATTTCGTAAACATAACCCGCACGCGACCTGGTCAGAACTACGAAGCGGAATTATCGAGCGCTTTCAAGATCGTCGCACAAATTACGAAATCCGCAGAATGGTCGAGGCACGTAAACAACAACCGAACGAAAGCTTCCTGGATGTCTACAACCACGTCTGGACCCTTACATTACAATGTCGAACGCCGTACTCAGACGAAGAGCTCATTCAAATTTTGATGAACAACATGAAGCCTACGCTACAATACCACCTTACAGATCGTCAGTTCAGCAGCATCAACGAACTAATCAAAAGCTGTTCTGCTTGGGAGGAGTCTTTCCGGCGGCTCAAAGCTCCGGCGGATCCTGCAATCCATCCACGACGCGTGATCAATGAGTTATCAGGCAGTCCGTATGATGATGTTGGAGCATATGACTCTTATGAGAATTATCCCTTAACTGATGTTCTACCCGATAATTCAGTATCCGCCATTCAAACGGAGAGCAGATATCAGTCGGCAGCGGCGAGACGTTCGGGTGGACAAGTCCCAGCAGGCAGTTCGGGATTGGTTTACAAACAACATGCCAATCATAGTAAAAATATCGTCTGCTTTAATTGTTCGGATATTGGTCACACGTTCATGGATTGTCAATTGGCTCCCGTTGGATTGTTTTGTTATCGATGTGGGCTACGAGGGACGATATCTGCGCGTTGTCGACGTTGTGCTGATGAAAGAAACGTTCAATCAAGATTGTCGGAAAACCAGAACAGTGGTTCTTGGAGGACTGGGCCACGAGAATCACCACAACCACAACCGCAACCCAGACTGATGTTACCACGGACAAATCCACTCAAACCGATTCTGGAGGATGCAGCGAGCAATACGGACGCGGAAATCCGCTCCTATTCGAATCCGACGAAGAGGTAAGCTCGTCTGCCAGTAATGATTCCTTTCCCGATCCTTCTTCCCCATCCAATCCTTCCTCCCTTCCTGTCGCTCTTAAATTTTTCTATAATGCCCCATCATTGGCAAAGTTAGATCGTTTAAAGCGTTCAAAAAAATATTGGAACCGTCGCGTCGCAATGAGAAATGATGTGATTTCCTCCGTTCTATTCTCCGAGGGTAGTGACACTCGGCCTTACGCCCAGGTCTTTATAAATAAGATACCTTTTAAGGGTCTTCTCGACAGCGGGGCGAGTGTCAGTGTTCTCGGGAGTGGATCGGAGAAACTTCTGTCAAATCCATTTGTTGAATTCCATAACTTTCCTTCCACTATAACTACCGCGAGTGGCCAAGTCCAACGAGTCTTTGGTTATATAAGAGCTAACGTCGAATTCAACGGAGTCACTAAATTTATGAATTTTCACGTTGTCCCTTCCTTGGAACAACCGCTTTATTTGGGTATCGATTTTTGGAATCGTTTTGGAATTTCCCCAAAAATCTCCGCGTTGAATAATTCGGACGAATTAGGTGAAACTTCCAACACACCCAAATTTCATATTTTAACATCTGATGATCGTCGTAAATTGGATCTCATTCGCGAATATTTTCCGAGCAGCGATATCTTAGGTTTGGGCCGCACATCCCTCATCACTCATATGATCGATGTCGGTTCCGCAAAACCAGTCAAACAACGTTTTTATTCCGTGTCCCCAGCTATCCAGAAACTCATGTATGCCGAGTTGGATAGGATGTTGTCTTTGGGGGTTATCGAGGAGTCACAAAGTTCCTGGTGTTCACCGGTCACGTTGGTGCGTAAGGCCAATGGGAAAGTTCGTCTGTGCTTGGATGCTAGAGAACTGAACAAGGCAACCGTCAAGGATGCGTATCCGCTGCCCATAATCAACGGATTGTTGGGTCGTTTGGGACACACCCGATTCATTTCGGCGATTGATTTGAAGGATGCCTTTTGGCAGATCCCACTCGACCCAGCATCCCGCGATAAAACAGCGTTTACGGTTCCTGGACGGCCCTTGTATCAGTTCAAGGTGATGCCGTTTGGCTTATGCAACGCACCACAGACGCTTTGTCGCTTGATGCACCGCGTGATCCCGTACCAACTGCACGATAAGGTCTTTGTGTACCTCGATGACCTTCTGGTCACATCCTCCACTCTGGCTGAACATTTCGATTTACTACAACAGGTTGCTGGATATCTGAAGGACGCCGGTTTAACAATCAATTTGACCAAAAGTAAGTTTGTGTTGAAAGAAGTAGACTATTTAGGTTATATTGTGGGTGATGGTTGCCTCCGTACAAACCCAGATAAATGTAAAGCTATTCTGGAGTACCCTATTCCGAAAACGACGAAACAGATTAGACGTTTTCTGGGAATGTGCGGATGGTACCGTCGCTTCATTCCAAATTTCGCCTCCTTAGCTTCTTCTCTCACCGATCTTACTGGTAAAAACACTAAAGTATGTTGGTCTGCAGCTGCTGATTCTTCCTTTAACGCCCTCAAAACCGCCTTGTCAACTGCCCCAGTATTGACGCATCCTGATTACACTAAACCCTTTTTTATTCAGTGTGATGCCAGTGCCGTTGGGGTCGGTAGTGTCTTATTTCAGGTGGACGCCGAGGGGGTGGAGCGGCCCATTGAGTTTTATTCCCATAAGCTCAATGCGGCGCAGCGAAACTACTCGGTGACCGAGCTGGAATGCTACGCTGCCGTCCTCAGCGTGCGAAAATTCCGTCCCTACGTGGAAGGTTATCCATTCGTCATTTATACTGACCATTCCAGTTTGCGCTGGTTAATGAGTCAAAAAGACCTCTCCGGACGTTTGGCGAGATGGAGTCTGAAACTCCAAGCGCTGGATTTTCAGATTGGATACCGAAAAGGTTCAGTTAACGTTGTACCTGATGCGTTGTCTCGAGCTTTTCCGGATGAATCCGCTCCTTGTGAGGATGATTCCGAAAGTAAGAGCACGCCTGATCCTGGTGTTCAATTTGGAGATCCAGCCTTGTCGAGTAAAAACATCGACCCTTCCGTGAATGCGTTAATACCTTCTTCAGTCCCAATTCTGCACGTTGATCAAAATTCGGTGGCGTTTCAAGATCCAGATTACGTCGATCAGATCGCGAAAATTCGTTCCTTAAAAGATTGTTCGCACAACTATAAGATCCAGGATGATAAACTATTAATATCCCCTTCCTTCGGTTTTAAATATACGGATACCGACCTTTCGAATTGGAAACTTGTTATTCCTAATTCCTTAACTTCAACGCTTATTGAACAGGCTCACGTACCTCCCACTTCAGCACATTTAGGCGGCAGCAAAACTCTCGAACGCCTTCAGCGTCAATTTTACTGGCCTCAAATGGCAAAACAAGTTAAACAATACGTTGCTAGCTGCACTAAATGTAAAATGAACAAAGCTGTTAATTTCTCTACACAACCAGCCATGGGAGCGCAGGTTACGTCAACTCGCCCGTTTCAAAAACTATATGTCGATTTTTTGGGTCCGTATCCACGTTCGAAACTCGGAAATACCTGTATCGTTATCGTTCTGGATCATTATTCGAAATTTGTAGTTGTCAAACCCTTACGCGAAGCGTCTGCCTCTTTATTGTGTCGATTTTTGGAAAATGAGGTATTCCTTTTATTCTCCGTACCTGAAGTTATCACCTCTGACAATGGGAAGCAATTTACCTCGAATTTATTTAAGGATCTGCTATCTAAATACGGTGTAACCCATTTACGTACGCCGGTATATTCGCCGCAAAGCAACGCCTCCGAGCGTGTTAATAGAACGTTACTTGCCAGCATTCGATCGTATTTGAGCGATCACGATCATAATTTGTGGGACAAGAATTTGCAAGAAATTGCAGCCGCGTTACGAAATGCTGTACATGATACGTTACATTACTCCCCTCATTATGTCGTGTTCGGTCAACATATGTCGGTGCACGGTTCGGATTACTCACTGCGACGGTTACTCGATGAACATGATCCCAGCGAAGTCCAGGTATGGGCTAAGCCAGATCGAGTAAACTTTTTAAAGGATCGTATAACACATTATTTACGTGTGGCACACGAAAAGGGGGCCCAACATTATAACTTACGCAGTAGTACGCGTTCTTTTCGAATTGGACAACCCGTGTTTATACGATCGTTTGCTTTGAGCGATGCGTCGAATAAATTCTCCGCCAAATTGGCAAGCAAATTCAAACCCGCCATAATTACCAGCAAAGTCGGGCGGGTAGCGTACACCGTCGAAGATTTGAATGGCAAATCCTTGGGTACTTATCATGTCAAAGACATCCGTGTTTAATCGTTTCTCTCTCTATCTTTATTTTCGTGTTGTTTGTTTTAGGCCCGGCTTATGAGACATCTCAGGGTGTGGGACGTTCCCACGTTTGTTACGACTGTATTGTCTTAACAAGACATTTTTTTTGTAAATTTGTTTCCATTCTCCATGGTTTCTTGCGTCCGAGTTTTTCAATGTGTGAACGTGGCGTCTTGGTGGATGGATTCTTGTGTGTTTTCTTCGGTTATGTTGGCAACGAAACAAAAATAGGAGAGAGAGAGATAACAATGCGCATCGAGTGTGTGCAAAGTAAAACGTTTTGGAAGAAATGTTTTTCTTATATGTTTATCTCCCTTATATCAACGAAAATTTGATATAAGGGAGAGACAGAGAAGAGAGATTAATTTCTTCTAGAACGTTTTACGAGCTGTGCGACGCTCGAATATTTTTTTGTTTGTGATTCGAGTAGTGATTTTCATTCAGTTAGTTTTGTGATTTTTCGAGTTTCAATTCTTTTATAAATTCAAGTTGTTTTTTTTGAATGATAAAAAAATCTCGTGTGGATTGTGAATATAAAAATTATAATAAAAATAAAATATTAAACATTATAAAGATAATAAAAATTTATTTGTGAAGTTGAGTTTAAGTTGGTATCGGAGGGTCGGTCAATAGAAAATCGCCCCAACATTAGTTTTTTTTATGGATTGTTAGCAAATCAACGCTCAAGTGGAATTTATTACACCTAATTTTTTCTTGTGCAAAGAGTGTAATTTAGGTGGTTACGTTCTCGATTTTGGTGTTTTGAGTTAAACGGCAGTTGAACATTTAATAGTTACCAAATTTGCGGTGATTTATAAGTGAGTTCTGGTTGGTACGACGGCGCTACATTTTTTTTATTTTTACGAAAGGCTAATAGAGGCTCGTGTACAATTTATTGGTTACCACATTATCAACGGGTGCCACATTTTTCAACGGGTGCCGCATTATTTAAGGGCACCGCATAATATAACGGGTGCCGCATTATTTACGGGTGCCGTACAATATCACGGGTGGTACATTGTCAGCAGGCGCCGCATTATCAACGGGTGCCACATTTTTCAACGGGTGCCGCATTATTTAAGGGCACCGCATAATATAACGGGTGCCACATTTATCAACGGGTGCCACATTTTCCAAAGGGCGCCGCATTATTTACTGGTGCCACATTTATCAACGGGTGCCACATTTTTCAACGGGTGCCACACTACTTACGGGTGCCGCATTATTTACGGGTGCCGTACAATATAACGGGTGGCCAGGTGAGGCCACTCAAATATTTTTCTGGATTTTTGAAGGCGAGCCAACGCCCAAAAGTTTTTGTGATAATTACGGTTTTGGCCAGACACCGTTTCACCGCTTTGGTGTCCGATCCAGGTGACATTGGGGGTGCATGCGGTAAGGCGAGCCAACGCCCAACGAGTTTCGGGTGGCCAGTTGAGGCCATTCGTTTTATTTTATCGGGGAAAGGCCCCGCATCGCCTAATTTATTTTGGCGGCCAGTCAAGGCCAAAATACTAAACGGCACCAAAGCCGCAACGGTCCGGGGCGGCGACCCTGTGGCATGACGGCCGCGCAAGGCCGCAACCCAATTTTATCGGGGAGAGGCCCCGCAACAAGAACGGCGCAAGGCCGCAACATTAACTGTTATAATTAAGGTACAATTTTTTTTTATTTTTATTTTTAATTTTTCTGATTATTTTCTTAAATTTTTTTTATTAAATTTAAATTTTTATATATTTTGTAATCGAGCGCCGCACAGCGGGTGCGCGCTCGATGCGTGTTGTTCTCTCTCTCGCTTCTCTCTCTCGCTTCTCTCTCTTTCTTTTTTTTTCTTCTTTCGGGAAGTGGTTTCCTTTTGTTGTTTTCCCTACAAATAAAATGAATCACTAAAATTTTCGGTTGTGTGTGATGGGAGCGGAGGCTCCCTTTGTGTCGGTGTGTGTAGTGCGGTCCCTTGGTGCCCGCATCCAATTTCGTAACCAGGGCTTTGGCCCTGTTTGAATTCGAATGGATGCGCGCACCAAGGCACCTCTCTCCCATTTATAATTTTTGAGTTGTTCGTTCCTCAGGTTCCGGCCGACGAATTTCGGCGGAACCCGGGTATTATTATTATTATTTGCGTTTATCCAATTTATAATTATCTGTTAATCACGGTGTAGGCCAGGAGCCCTGCATGCCTCAAACCCCACGACCCTCGCACTTCTCGCTGAGAACGAAGCCGGCAAAACATCACCGTGGAGGCCTCTGCAGGAGCTTAGTGAATATCTGCAGGTTGGCAGTAGCCAGCCTGTAACAACGTGTCGGTAAACCATCCGCTTTATTCGTTCTCGCACCTAACAATAAAACAAAAAATGTCGTATATCACAAGGTGCTACAATGAAGGGACTCGACTCCATTGCAACTCACCCAGCAAATAGTTTAAAAGAAAGTAGTGCAATAATGCTACGCGAACCATTTCTATTCAATTCAATAAAACGAAAGCCTTGCTGCCACGTGAATTACATTCATTTCAATGTAATTAAAATATATTTCATTTTGATTTTTGTAATTTCATTGAATTTAATTAATTTGGAGTATTCATTTAATTTATTTAATCTTAATAAAAAACTCAATTTTATTAAGCTAATAACTTTAAAAGCTAGTTTTAAAATAAAATACGAGTATTACATGACTATAACTATATACGATAAAGAAAAGAGGTGACTGCCACTTTATCGTAAACAATTTCTAGTGTTTTAATTCAACGTGAACATTTAACGGAAGAGCAGTTGTTGCTTGGAAAATTGTAAAATTGACCGTATAGCAAAATTTGTCTTGGTGATTTTCAGAATTATGTCATAATTCTGGCATGGCCAAACATGGCCCAGTAGCTTATCATTACGGTTTACGCAGTTTTTTGGATTTCAACGGAATACAAATCGATACCAGTACTATAAGCTAGCAGGGAGCTATGTAGTGTGCAAATGGTTCTACGAAAATCGGACCTACAGCCGTACGCCCTCGACCTGGCTGGCAACGGACAAGGTAAGGTAGGACGTGAAAAGCGCACCACGAAAGAGCCTGGAGTGCTTCGGCCACAGAACAGAATGCCAAGATAATAAAATAAAAAAAACAAAAAATAATTCTTTGTCGTTTTTATAATGCTAAACTTCTGAAAATCATTGCAAAAATTGAAAAAGCTCCCATTAAAGCTGCCATTTCCGGTACACAGATTTCCGTCATACTGCAAGGATTTCCCAATTAATGAAAAAAGTTTAATTATGAAGTTTTTTCTCCAAATAGTCGATCCATCTGAACTATAGAGACGCCGAATTTTGGTGAAATAGAGTATTTTTTATCACACTCATCATTTCCGGTAAAATTTAAAAAATTAAATGTAATATACAATTTTTTTGATTTTAATCGTTTTTTTGATGCTATATAAAATCGTTTGAGCTACCCTAATTTATTGAAAAATCTAAAGTATGAAGTTCAGCCCGATTATTCAATCCGCATCGGCTGCACAGGGACGATTTTTTCCTGAAAACATGTACAGTGGCCCTATTCTGATTGTCTCTGGGAATAAGGAATAGGGAAAAATATTTTAATAGCATTTTTTGTCTAAACTGTATTTTTCTGGCCTACTGAGGCAATAAGTTTGGTGTAAATATTTTCGAAACAAAATTAAATGGGAAAATATTTTTCCCTAAAAAAATTGTTGGAACTAAAGTTTCCCAATTAACTTCTTTTAGAAATTGTTTGTACTAAAGTTATTCCTTCCGTAGGCCAGAAAAATACAATTTGGACAAAAATGCTATGAAAATATTTTTCCCAATTCCCTATTCCCAGGGAAAGTCAGAATAGTGCCACAGGGGTCGAATTTTGAAATTTTTGTTTTTTGTTGAAAAACTGTTTTTGTCAAAATTCGTTTGTTTCGAAAGTGCAAAATCACACGTTATCCTGGACTGGACCAAGCTTGTTGGATAGGTTTCGAAGGTTCTTGAGTTTCGTCCAAGGTTCTAACACCTAAAAATTTAGAAGCGGTCTTACTTTAAACTCGGTTAATAAGGACGTCCAGTTAGATAATCTTGACTACCCAATGTCGATGACATATGGTATAACGTGAATAAGGTTATTGTGGATTCTTAATTCGAAATATCTCATATAATATTATACTCCATTATAAGTTGATTAACTCCTTAAACAGCTTCAAGGATAGTAAACAAAAAAAAATCATCATTTCAATAATTAGATTGCCTTATTCATGTAATACTGTTATTGAAACCACTTTTACCTAATACAAGTCGTAAAACTGCCACAAGAGATTTTCATTTTTCACGAGATTCACAAGATAATCATCACCGCATATCTTACCATGATAAATACGAGTAGATATAATACATCACATCCCCTGCCCCTAACAACTTTCAGAATATAAATTTATCCATCATTCATAAATGAAAATGTTATCTTTTCCACCAAAAACTGTGTTGTCTACAATACTCTTCGTTGTCGTGTTCTCCTTCCAACATATCACAAGACATTCCATTCTTGTTTTATATTATATAATAAAAGCACAGAAACCCATCAAAGCCCTTACTCTGTATGCCTCGAAATCCATGATTTGAATTCCCCAAAAAAAAAAAATTCACCACAACAATAACAACAGACTGAACACACAAGTCGCGAGAGATAATCCGCGCGTATCACATTGAAATGGAATTTTTGGTACATCGTCATCATGTTCTCATACACATACAGCGTGGAAAATATTACGCTTTTCTTTAACGGAAAATCTTTTTGTTGTTTATGTTATTGATTTGGGATTTTATGGAGGCGCGGTGAAAAAAAAAAAAATAAAGAAAACGCAAAATCCAATGATTGATGAGACATGCAAAAAAAATGCGAGACAGAGAGCGCACGACGCAACTGCAAAACGGGAAAATTTCATTAAGGTGGAAAATATGCTTAATAATCAAATTAATGTTGTTTGATTTTGCGGCTGCGGCATAACATTATATTACACAGGATGATTAGGTTTATTTGGAGCTTGCGGGACATTAAGATTATCAACAGACGATTAATTCATGTAACGATATTGAGACGATTATGTGACATGCCATTCGAAACCAACACGTTCGTTTTCTGTGCGCAAATAAATCCGTACCCCATAACACTAAATAGAAAACGAATCTATAAAATTGGCAAATAAATATTCCGTGCGTAAATCCGCGGTATCCACATAAAAACAGGTGTACCGTAGTTCGGCGGGTAATGGATCTGATGATCCAATTTTTGGGTTTATTTATATATTCGCGATACGCAGCACAGCTTTCAAAGGTTTATGTGCTTGGATGATGAATTTTTTTTATATTTTTTTTGTGCTGATATCTAACAATTTCTTGTTTTATATATTTTTTGGGGTGTTCAGATTTGAATTTTCCCACACTCAGATTGATTTCAAATTTGTGTTCTTTTAATATTTGATTTCGTATCGACAGAAAAATAATCTGCCATCGTCTTTGTTTTGAAAATCAATAAACTGACGATGGTATAATGCTATGAATTTTAACCAGCAGTTTATATATGTGGACATGGAAAACATATAAAGATGCTGTGTCGCATAGATCTATACACAAAGAAAATGGAACAATTCTTTTTGGATTTGTGATAATTTAATTCATGTAACTGCACCGGGAACCTTAAGAACTCATGAATTTTTCATAAGGTAGTTTGCAGTGCAGTCATTCATTCGGTTTGTTTGGTATAGCAAACGATAAGTTTTCGTCTTGGTTTAATGGCATAAAATAATAAATTGCAGTGCTACGAAATTTAGTTGTGAAATACGAATCCCGAACACTGAACTTGGATTTATGCGATACTGTTGGGTATCAAAACTTTAACTTTAATTTTAGTTTTCAAACAACTTTTATTTATTTTTAAAAAAATAAGTTTTTACATTACATTTTAAATAATAAATTTTTTATACGTCCGAAATACCATCTCTTGTGGCAATGGCAAGTGTTTTTTGCATGAATTTGTTTTGTTAAAATTTTTTAAAATGTGTTAAAAAATGATTTCACATAATTCGCACGTTTAAAGGAAATAGGGACTGGGTGAAATTAGACCAATTCGGTGCGAATCCATATTTAATCGAATTAAAGAACTGAACCATTAGTTTTAAAGTAAATTTGAAAAATTTGCAAAAGTTGCTCTGGCGTAAGCCTATTCATTATGAAACGGGAAACCAAACTAAACAAAAATCAACTGCCCGCTTTCAAATCGGCTGACCCTGAAAAAAGTGTTACCAACCTAAAGTGCTATACCTCGAAATCAAACACCCTTTACATTATTTGTGTGCTTCGGGTCTTTATCTTAATTTAGTTTTTTTTCTGGCACAATAAGCCAAAATGACCTTTGTTAAAGCATCATTTATCGAAATACAAAATTCCATTTAGTTCAAAATATTCAAGGAAACGTTTTTAGAGCGAAAATCAGTTACACCGACGGCCGACATGTTGTAACTATCACTTTTTCGCTCCGACTAACAAACCGTGCTACTTGGATTAAAATTTAATAATTTTCCGTGTCGTTTTGAAGTGGATTCGAGCTCGAGACACACGATCATATCCGAGACAACATTCAAAAGAGTTTTTCCGAAATTACCACCACTTCGTGAGGCAAAATTGAAACTGGTTGATTTCCAACGGAATCCAATAGACATTTTGTGATGTTTGGACATAGATGTACAGTACAACGGTAAACCAGTTTCCAGTCTACCATTATACATCACCACCGGGAACAAAACCAGTGTTCTTGACGTCGATTGGTTCGAGCCTTTAGCAATTTCCATTCAAGAAGTTCATTCAATCACAGAGGAAAGTTTTTTCCGATATACTGGTGACATACAGTCACCTATTTTCCCCTGAGCTATTGTTCTACAAGTGGATCCAAAAGTCATTCCGATTCGTTTTCTAGCAGGGAAAATTCCTATTGCCATGCGAGCAGCAGCTGAAGTAGAGTTAGATAAATTAATTCATCAGGGAATTTTGGAGCCGGTCGAATACAGCGATTGAACAGTGAATAAACCTCTCACACCACATTGTTTCCCGGTTTCATAAGCAAATCACCTATTGTCGACGATACCAAGCGGTTCGGTGTTTGCAAAACTTGACCTCGCTGAAGCGTACCAACAACTCATTGTAGACGATGCATCTGCGCTAGTACAAACAATTACTACACACAAGGGTGCGTTTAAGATCACCCAACTTCAATTCGGTATTAGTACCGCGCCAGAAATTTTCCAAAACTTCATGGAGAATCTACTTCGAGGGATTTAAGGAGTTATACCGTATTTCGACGATATTATCGTCATCGCATCGCCCAACACCGATTTGCGCCAGAAGTTGATTGACATTTTCCAACGATTTAGACAAGCTGGGATCCATTTGAAACAAGACAATTGTCAAATTGGTTGTTCATCTACCGATTTTCTCGGGTATAGAATCGATTCCGAAGGTCTACACCCATACAACAGAAAATTGACACCATTAGAAGCACCCCACCACCAACGGATAAGGGACAGCTTAAGGCTTTCCTAGACTTAATTAATTTTTATCATTTTTTGATTCAAGATAAGGCAACACTTGTTGAACCTTTGCACCAGTTGCTTCACAAGGATGTCTTCTGAAGACGGGAATCTATCGAGCAGCGCAGTTTCGATGCACTTAAAGATGCATTGATGTCCAGCAACGTCCTAATGCCATTTAATGAGACTTACACGTTATTGCTAGTATGTGATGCTTCCCCCTACGGAATTGGCGTCATTCTCTCACATCAAGTGAAACAAAACGACGATACAGCCAAGGTGATCGCGAGGCTGTAGCCATTATAATTGCAGGAGTTAAAAAGTTCCATGATTTTCTCTACGGTCGTGAGTTCGTTATTGTGTTAGCCTATCGCCGAGAATGATTCGTTGGAGTACTTTCCTGAACACATACACTTTCAAACTCGTCTACCATCCCGGGAAGGATGTGGGGAATGCTGACGGTCTTAGTAGACTTCCAGTTCCGGGCAGTTTGATCGTCACAGATGAAGAAGAAGTGCTGCTTATAGATACGGTCCACAAGCCGTCTGTTCATGCCGATGACATTACCGCTTCGACAACCAAAGACCCGGTTCTCTCTCAAATTCCTCAGTGGACACTGAATGGATGGCCAGTGTGTAAATCCATTGAACAATTCCAGCCATTTAGGGTTCGTCGTGCTGAAGTGAGCACACTCAAAGGATGCCTCTTTGGGGTTACCGGGTAATAATTCCACCATGCCACCGTGCACATTTTTTATCCGCTCTACATACGGCTCATCCAGGTATTGTGAGAATGAAGACACTGGCGAAAAATTACGTGTGGAAGCCCAAACTAGACGCGGACATCGAAATGGTTGTACGCCTTTGTAAGAAGTGTCAATTAAGCCATTCAGAGGTGGCACAGGTTCCAGTACATCCATGGGAGGATACGACAAACCCTTGGTCGAGAATCCATATCGATTATGCCGGACCTCACCAAGGTGAGACTTATTTTATACTGGTCGATTCGTATTCCAAGTGTTTGGAAGTAGTTCAAGTTACCACAACGGCAGCTGCTTGTGGCATACAGGCTATTCGCAAGATATATGCCACTCATGGAATTCCAGAGACAATATAGTGAGTGACGGTACGGTACAGCGTTCGATTCCGCAGAATTCCGGCAGTTCTGTGACACGAATGGTATTCGTTCAGTGTATGTGGCTCCATGGCATCCACGTTCAAATGGGAAGGCGGAGATAATGGTCAAAGCAACAAAAGATTTCCTGAAGGTAGAGTTCTGGCGATATCGAACATCGTTTGGCGAAGTCCCTGCACTACCATCGTGCAACGCCATTAACTACAACCGGCAGATCACCCGCTGAACTCCTACTTAACCGTCGTATTCGAACTTTCTTCGATCATCTTCATCCTGACAATAGTCGTGTTCACAAGACCAAACCAGTGGTCAACCAACCACGGATACTGTCTGAGGGTTTGACAGTTTGGGCACGAAACTATTCATCGGGTCCGAAATGGATACCGGCTTCCATTACCAGAACAACAGGGCCTCTTTCATATACTATAGAGACCGAACAAGGCCAATCAATGAGACGTTATGTTGACCATTATGTTGTATTTGCCCAAGTGATCATGTCTTCTGCCAGCTAGCGCAGAACACAAGCAAAGGAAGTGAACAAGAGTCTCCTCCTCCTCCTCGTCCCTGCAGCTTCTGCAGAAGTCATTTGCAACCAGACCCAGCCTTCTCGCATGATCTCCGAAAAGGCAGTGCCGGGTAATTATCCTTACAATTCTACCTAAATCACGCTTACTCAGTATAATAAGGATCTTGGATCGATTCAAGTTCATCTCAGGCCATACTTGTTTTGCTAACCTGCCAGTTGGACTGGCGCTCCACCTGGCATTTACCAAGGCAACTGCTTCCCTATGTCTTGCTGCTTTCAGCACAGACATAGGCCTTCCTACACATTCCCTCCATGATTCCAGTTGGAGAGTCGTACCGCACCTTGCTAACTCGTCTGCCCTGCAATTTCTCTCATCGTCAGAATGCCCCGGAACCCAGACCAACTGGATATAGAAATGTTCACTCATCTCGATAAGAGATGTGTGATAATCCGACGCCACCCTTGACACCAGGAAAACTGAATCCAGCGAAAGAATGGCCGCCCGACTGTCCACATAGATAGTGATTTCAGTTAACGGCTGAATAACTTCAGCCTGGTACACACTTCAGTAATCGGGCAGATGAAAGGATAAAGTTACATTTAATTCCCCACAGAATACATCAGCTCCCACTCTACCATCGAGCTTTGAGCCGTCGGTGAATAATTCAACTGTCCCGGTCTCCATAACGAGACCACTATTCCAATTCTCCCTAGAGGGGACGACCACCTTGAAAAACTTGTCGAAGCACAAACGAGGTGTTTTGTAGTTAAGATTCACCAGTTCGTGCCTCACTGAATTAATTATAGTTGAGTGCCCTTTTTGCAGACACTTCCAACCTGAAGTCGCTGAGAGGTTGCCATTTGCTAGCCGATAATATCCAATGGAACAAGGTACAGCAAAACCTCTAGGACACTAGTTCTGGTCGTTTTCAGAGCCCCACTAATGAGCAAACAGGTTGCCCTTCTCTGTACCTTCGCCATCATGTTTCTATATGATACTTTCTCCAGAGCAGGCCACCATACACTCACACCATACAGCAGTATGGGCCTTTCAACTGCCGTGTAAAGCCAGTGCACCAGTTCCGGCTTCAAGCCTTATTACTTCCCCCTCCAGTTCCAATAATAATCTATTGATTACTACATTCCAGAGGAGGGGAGAGAGGACACCTCCCTGGGGAGTTCCCCGAACAACCCGTCTTCTGACGGAGGCTTCCCCCATCCCCACTAAGACCTTTCTGCTACCTAGCAAATGAATAATTTGCTTGATTACTGGGTTTCCGATCTCAAAAGGTAGCAATCCTTCCATAATTGCTTCCACCTTCACGTTATTGAACGCGCCCTCGATATCGAGAAACGCCACCAACGAGAATTCCTAAAAAAACCAGTGACTTCTCAATTCCACGAACAAGAGTATGTAATACCGTATCCACGGACCTACCGTTATAGTATGCATGTTGTAACTGAGCCCAGTTACTGGGTTCAATTCTTGAGCGAATATAGACATCCAGCATCCTTTCCCTGGTTTTCAGCAGAAAAGATGACAAAGATATTGGTCTAAAATCCTTAGGGTTGCTGTGCAAGCTTCTTCCCGCCTTCGGGATGAAGATCACGATAGCCTCCCTCCATCCATCGGAGATGTACCCCAGCTTCATACACCCTTTTCAAGATACCTTCCTGCCAGGGAAGCAAGACCTCCAGGTTCTTCTGAATTCCCGCTGGTACAATCCCATCCAGACCAGCTGACTTAAAAGGCTTGAACCCTATAATAGCCCATTTTATTCTCCGTGTGCTCAGAATATCCTCTGTACACAACAGTTGGACCCCGCTGGATCCCTAGGCCCACAACCATCCAAAGGCTCTGCAGTCGACACGTCCTCACTACCCGGGAAGTGAGTTTCCATCAAGAGATCAAGAGTCTCTTCACTAGAAACCGTCCATTCACCATCCATTTTTAACAGATAGCCTGGAACAGCTGGATTGGTAGAGAGAATTTTCCTTAAGCGCGAGGTTTCCAAGACCCTTTCTATCCTATCACAGAAGCGCCTCCACGAATTCCTCTGTGCCTTCCTTATAGAAGTCCCAGTCCTAACTATCTCTAGATTTTTTCGCCCTATTGAAAGCAGACCCATAGACATTCCGGTGCTCCACAAGTGCCGGATTCCACCAAGCAGGTTCTCGCTTCCCCGTCAGCTTTGTTAAAGGACAGGCTACTCTCATAGAGGTATTGCAAGTCCTTGTCAGAGTATCTACCATTGAATTCAGTTCACCACCCGTGTCGGGGAGTCCTAGAACTCTAGATGGAATAATGCCCTCCAATACATCCCTATATATATATATATATATATATATATATATATATATATATATATATATATATATATATATATATATGTCATACTGTCCTCCTGGGATTTCTAAACACGTATTGTTTTGTAATATTGAGATTAAGTTTAAACGTTATGTAACGATGGTCGGAGAAGGATGCTCCTTCGCCATCCTCCATTCCCTGATCATCGGTAAGATAAATTCGGAGACCAGAGTGATATCAAGAACCTCCTGTCTATTACTAATAATAAAGGTGGGTTCCTGGCCTATATTACTAACAGTGAGGTTATTAGTTCTTAAAAGAGCTTGAAAAAGTAACTCACCCCTGTCATTTATATCCGAGCTACGCCAGATGGTGTGGGGCGCATTGGCGTCGCACCCCAGGATAACTCCCACCATCCTTCTTTCTGCATCAGAAACCAGTGTCGCCAGTATATCTGGCGGCACTGGCATCTCCCGGTACATGTATGCGGCTGCTAGCCAGAATCTTTTCCCCTCCGTCTCTAGACAGACCGCAGTAATATCCTCTATGCTAGACTGTGAAAGAAGAGTCCAACAATCATGAAAAAGGGTATAACCCTTCGCTCGCAGACTGCAGATCTTGTTATTCTTGATCCAAGGTTGATGGATCAGCATTATTTTCTCGCCTGACTTAGCCAGTCTGAGAAGTAGTGCCGCCGAAGCAACCTTGGTGTGATGTAAGTTTATTTGCACAAACCTAATCATTGATAACTGTCTTCACTTACCTTAATTGCGACAACAGTGTTACGTCACTTAATTGGACTCGACGGAGTCGACGGTATCCTCCGTTTCACTGCCACCGCAGTCCTTGAAGTTAAGGAGGTTCACCTCTCCCCCCCTCGGAATTCGATGTATCCCCTCTGTCAAGAGATATTTGGTCCTAAACGTCGCTAGTCAGCCCCTCACTCGGGCTCGCCACTAGCTGCAGTGTCTCCCCTGGAGAGATGCTAATCCTCGCGCTTCCCACAGCAGGCTGGACTTTACCTCCCCATTCTCAAGGTGTGCAGCAATCCGACCTCGTCCTTCCTGAACACGTTCAGTGTAACGGAGCCAAAGCCAAAGTTGTTGACCCCTTTGGTTTGGGAGCCCCTGCATATTGGTGGTGGTCCCGGATGTTGTCCAAGGGCCCTGAGGAAAACAAGGTGAAGTGCGTTGAACACCGAACTCCATTTTTCCCCGGTGATGCTCCCATCTTCGTGACTCTCGTCCACGACGGCTAGCACCACATCACCCTCCTTCAGCACGTCGCTGAAGAGCTTAGGCCCCTTCCTCGACTGTTCCACTTGAAACTTGGCCCGTTTCTTTTCGGAATCCAACTCCTCCTCGCCAGACCTCTGTCTTTTCTATCCAAGATCCTTTTTCCGAGCTTTACTAAGATCGGCAATGCAGCTCTTAGCTCACCCAGCCTTTTGCCTCCGTTCCTCGGTCCACTGCTTCTTTGGGACTGTGGCGAGTTTATAGAAGGTACGGAAGGCCGAACGCCTAGTGGAAGAAGCAATGACCTTCTCCTTCTTACCGCTGCCACTAGTTCCTGGCTTGCAAGCCTTGGAACCAGTTTTAGCCCCACTGACGGTTGGAGTCGCAGACCCCCCCCCGTCTCCACCAGCATTTGAGAAGTGCTGGCCACTTCTTTTGATTTTTTTATTTTTTTGGTTCCATATTGTGTTCCCATGAATGTCGGAGAAAATGGTGGTCACCCCGTGCAGAGATCCGTATACACGGGGAAGGCTAGATACAACTGGAGGTCGCCAGGTATCCAGAGGGCTCCGTTCATGACTGGGCTTTGTTAAAAGAGCCCCAAGCCTAGTCGATCAAAAGCACGGATCGCATAACACATTAATCCAGCCCCTTGGCTCCCCGAGCACTCCTGCGCCAGCACCTCTGTCCCTCTCTAACATTTACCCACCCATTCAACTTTTCATGTGGATATCCCAAACCAATAGGTCCCACTCCATTCAAAGGATGACCCATTTATAGGGGTTCCCATCAACTCATTCCTTGGAGACTCGTGAAACAGGAAGACGTGGCGCTCAGTTCGCCGTGGTTGGTAGTCGATGGTTTTATGGCGCTATCAGTTCGCGCTTCCAAGCTGGGTATCATAGGCACTCAGAATTTAGTGAACTGAGGTTAACCAGTCCCCAGTTCCCTGAGACTCTCCTCCCAGCAAAACTGCGGTTGGGGGTGGCTTATTTAATTCACCGCTAACCTACCTATCGATAGGCCGTCCACTATCCACCACCTGTGACCGCCCCCGATAGCTGCAGCTCGCCACGGGAGAATACGACTCTAGATGTATTTTAATTCTGAGTTTGGGGTGGGAAGTTATGGGTAAAATTTTCAATTTTTCCGTCTTCTGTCGATAAAATAGTTCGTCATTTGAGAATTTTTCAGAAAGACACCGGACTGACTTTGCCTATACCATTTTGATGGCCCAAGACCATATAGATAGATTTTGATTACAATTATGAGGAAATTTTGACTTTTCGCATATTTTATCGATATAATCATCTGTCATTTGAGATAAGGCATAGTCAGATTTTAAGATATTTTTTTTAAGGCATGGGTGATTTTATTAACAAAAGAAGGGGGAAATCTCCAGACCCTCCTCAAACCTATAACCAAACTCTACCTATGATCTTAGATAATCGAATTTGTATAGTCAGATTGGCGTTTGTCTGGCAAAACATGGGGAAAATCAAAATTTCACTCCTATAACCTCATCAGATGCCCCCCCCCCCTAAGCCTATATAATCAAAATCTAGCTGTGGTCATGAACTATTAAATTTGCATAGTCAGAATTTGTAACTTAAAATTAGTATTTTATTTGCAAAATCCAATACTCCTCGTGACAATATCATATATGAAAAATTATTAGATAGCCAGTTAAGTTTGGGGGAGGCAACGAAATACTGAAGAACGGCAATAATTACCTCATTCGCCATACGTCTGAGCATTTTCAACTTTTTGTGTTCCTGAAAAAATTTCAGAAGGGTAGAAAATAATTCTAATCTGTCTGATATCGATAACGCGGGATTAAAAAACGGGATTTTTTAAGACATATTCAAATATTTCTAAGAACTCGAATATTTCTTGATTGAGCTTGGTCAAATTATGAGATATGATTTGCATTTCATCATGAATTTTTATCAAGAATTTTTTTAAACTTCCTGGAAATTCCTTAGGCAACAGTTGTCAAATTGAAGAATTTGCAGAATTAAATTTGAATTCTAGGTTGAATTTTCAAATAACGAAATCAAAAATAACGAATGTATTGTAAGTGTGTTGCGATGGGATGTATAACAGAAAGAGGAATGGAGCGCTGTAGATGATGACCGCCGATAAAAACGAAAAAATTACCAACCATTCATTTCAACCAATGTGTTTCATTAACGCAACGGTATTCATTGTTTGATCTCTTAAAAGTTAAATGTAAAGGGAAAAAGAAGGAAAATGAAATAAAGAAAATCAATATTAATTTTGAAGAGCAATTAAGTGTACGAATATTTTTTGTCAGTCTGTCTTTAGCCAATACAAATAAGCTCAATGTTTTGTCCACGCGAAAACATGCCACGTAAAATTGTGCGTGTGAAAAACAGGGTGTGCCCTGTTGAATAATAGGAAATTGAACGCGTTTGAATTCAATTGGCACGTCTGTGAGAATCATTGAAATTAGTGTCAGCAAAATATTTTCGGCTCGGAATTTGCCATTCAAAATGGTGGCTTCGATAATACTTTTCATAAATTTTTTAATGGCCAATTGCGTGCCAACAGCCGTTCTGGGTTCAAATTCTAAAGTAAAATAATCGTAGGTCCAACTTTCGTAGAAGTCGTAGGTGGCATGCCTGGCAAATCCAGTGAGTTCAAAAACTCTGTGGGAAAATTTACAGCTTCGTTGGCATCGCAAACTGTATAGATCTATTTGTATGATACCAAGTCGTCTGGCAACGACTGCTTTATCTTGGAGTTTAAATCGTCGACGTCCACATTTTTTGCTGCCAAAATGGCTCTTTCTTCAGCAGTTTTTCCATCGCTGATTTCTAACAATTTCTTCGAGAATGTATCAGCGGATGGATCTTGGTTTGGATTTGGATGCGCATATATTTATTTTTAGCTGGACTTTTCAACATTACGCCACAGTGGCGATGATTTCAAACAAGCATTGATCTAATCAGCGTACGTTTAATGACGTGGAATGACGGTCTCAAATCACCTGAAACTAGTAACAGAGTGCCGCCGAATAGTTTATCGATGTTTTTTTTATATCTTTGAGTGTTCTGTTCAGCGCCTAAAGAGAATGTTTGTATTCCATAGTGCATTCATCCCAGCTGTTAATTTTGCATTGTTTCTGCACTGTGGCTATGGACGATTGTTTTTTTAATGTTGCATACTGCCTGTGGGTTATTTTGAATATTCAGTTGCAGCTTAAATGCCGAATGAGCTGTTCTGCCTCCATCCAATAAAATTATTCAAATACCAGATAATGCAACGGCCAATATGGTGTCATTATTTGATCGTATTTCGGCGAGAATTGGCGAAATGAGAAATGTTTTGGCAGTTCCACCTGGTACATCCAAAAAAAAAGAATCCACCTTGTCCCGCTTTAACTGCCAGCATAATGTGGTCGTAAATGGTATTTTGTTCATGAGTCAGTAGTGGGACATTGCGAGTAACAATCGCTACCGTGTCTGCAGTATCGTATTGCAGTTTATGATTCATTTCGGTGTCCATTAAATCAGATGCACTTCGATTTGGCGAACTCATACCGAAATGACTGAGCGGTGACAACCCAAAGATCCTCGAAAGCAACCAATGCTTTATTGTACATAGCGGCGCTGAATGTAATCGTTAGGTAGTTGCACTGTGTACGAATTCGATGCTATACGTGAGTCATTGAATCTTTGTGCTTATCACTCAACATGAATGCTCGTCCAGGGAAACATGTAGTCAACACTATAGCGAATAGCAAACGAATTTATGTTGCTGTACAGCCCAATGCTGCTTCAGCAAGCATATCGTCCCAGTGATGGTCATCTTCGAGCAAGCCGAGTGCAAGGCATGCATATTTATGTATATGTTGGATACTGTTGTCCATTCACTTTGCGTATATCTTGAAATGTCAATTGGGCAGTGACATTAATCAACAATAGTCGCAGATAGAAGCACTCAATCTGCCTTGGAATGACTGTATATACCCACCCCAAAGTTTTTGCATGTGGTATTGCGTATTTCGGAATAGACTAGTAGTGTTCCTTCAAAGGCAACGAAAGTGTCCGCACGAATACACAATTCGAAAATCGGTGAGTGTAGTGTTTGGTGGATTTATGGCACGCTCAATTGCTGTCTCGTCGGTGAAAAATACGCGCTGGCAGTTTTCAAGATGGACGGATAAATGTATAACTGCTGGGTTCCGTCCATGAATTGGGAAACCAAAGATACGCGAGACAGTTTCATTGGTGCTGATGTACCGGCCAATTTGATCGCGCATTTATTCGTTGTCATTCAATCGAAGAGCATTCACATCGGTATTTTTAATTTGAAACACAGGCATATCGCTGCCCTTATTCACATATTTGCAAATGTATTTGATGCTCTTCACTGAACTGCAGAACTCAACATTAATATAAGCATTGAATGTTTTGTTCCGGGCGTATTTTGTCGACTAGCCAAATTAAAATGTGTGCGTGAGGTAATCCTCGCTTTTACCATTCAACCGAATACGTCCAACAACGTGTGGGGCCGAATACGTGTAACTTTGTAATGAAACTCATTAAAGACTTCAATTTTTGTTGAATCTCTGTGGCCTTTTGCGCCTTGCTGGCAAAGTTTACTGTAATACACACACAAATAGAAAAAATTATTGTACTTACTGAAGTTTTTCATCAGGTAGGAGGTATACCGATAATGTATTTGTTCTTTTAGTATTTTACCAACCTTTTTACAATCATAAAACACGTATATATTTGTTATAAATTAAAATAAATCATACAAAATTTTGCACGCACTGCGTTGTAAAATAAAAAATCGCGATTAAAAAATTTGAGGGTGGAGGTAGGAGGAAAATTTTTTTCTGGATAGGGACATGCTCACCTAGCGGTATGAAATATATTTTACGACCTATTCTCATACCTACCAAATATACATAAAAAAATTCATCAGAATCGGCCGTTTCGGAGGAGTGCGACCACAAACACCGTGACACGAGATTTTTATATATTAGATAACAATTTTTTGAATCTATGTTTTCCTCAAGATTGTTCCTCAAAACTTTATCCTTTGGGTTTCTTGTCATTATCATCTCGTATTTAGATTTTAGTATGACAATAGTTCATGCGAGTCTTCTGAAATATGCCCATTCCATGAAACGGTAAATCATGTTTGTTGTCTATTGGGACGGAGGAGAGCTTTATTCAAAGGGCGTCCGGTACTTAATGTCCGTTCGTCCTAGAGATTTTAATTACAGCAATTCTTCCTTTTATCCGATCGTTATCTATTTTTCGATACACTAAAAACTAATCAAATATTTTCTACTTTTTGTCGGTTCTGTTATTTTTATTCTAATTAAATCTAAATTAATATTTAGTTTTTCGTGCAATCTCATCATCATCATCATTATTGCCGCATTATAATGTATAGCAAAAAAACATCACCATTACATCCCCTCCAGAACAAAAAAAAATGTTAATTGTGAAAAACTGTGTAATTTATCTAAAAGCAATCAATGACAATGATAATGAAAATTTTCAATAAAATTAGCTTCCTATCCTTATACTAAAAAACCATATACAAGATTGAAAATATTCGTCTTTTGTGTTTCAATCCCAGTTCAAAGAAACCATAAAACAATTAATTCCTAGCAGTACCCCACATATTCTCGTATAGATTTATGTGTATTCATCGGGTTATTATATGGCAGCGTCCATTAATGCCATTCAACGAGATTTATGAATTTTGGATCGAAATGATTGAAATTAATTGAACTCGCCCAACTTTGGATGCCATCAAACAAACAAACAAAAATCCTTCCCGGAATATCACAATTCGAAAATATTGACCTAATAACGAGATATATCACACGCATCCTTAAATTAACCATTCAACCCTAAATATTTTTGCTGTTGTTGTTGTTGTTGTTATTATTATTATAGGGATTCAAATGCTTTATGTGTTAAGGGGTGGAAAAGTTTATATCCGGAATGGATATGTACGAAAATATAACTCGAAATCCCAGAACAATAAAATTTTGTTTAGAATCGATTTGATTCATCTTCCATTGGAAATATCCAATATACAATTATTTTTCATCATCCATTGGTTCTGTCGTTCGTATGTATGAGTATTTTCACAAAAATTTGTTACAGTGTTTTTCCTATGTATTTATTTTGTTTGCTTTTTCGTTTCGTGGAATTTTACTGTGTGCTCGATGTGGTGTATGGCATGAGATGGGCGCAACAATATATAAGATACAATTGTTGGGTGTCAAAAGATGTTTAGTCTTGTAATTTTTGGGATTGGTAAAATGTGAAAGATTTGATGAATTTGACATTTCTTTATCACTGTTATCTACTTGAGTCGTATAAATATATACAAGCTTCGGGCGAGAACAATATTTATGGTATATTGAAAAATAGGTCGATACATGAGAAGAATAACAATGGTTTTAAAACAGAACGAATCTTTTCTTTATTTTAATGACTTCTTCTTAGTTCATCCAAAGTCATCGCCCTATCGGAATTTGATGTTCCCCACAAAATGATGGTTTAGGTTTGAGTTTTAGGATTAGAACTATATGAAATAATTTATGTCTCAGAATATACTAACAGATTTCTGAATAAGGAATGAAATACAACATAGCTCCAGATTGCCACAGATATATAACTACTCCATGGAACCACAATCGCCGGCGAGCTTTCAACATTCCAATATTTTTTCGTAACAACTTGTGACGCAAAACATTCTGAACTATTGCATGTGACTGTGAATCTGTGATAATATGCACCAAAACTGTTACTAGAGTTTTAATACGTCCTGGTGCTCTGTTTCCCGGGTTTTCACGATTTAGATACCGTTTCTTCATTTCTTCCGCAAATAATTTGGATGGAGTGATTCCCGAATTAACAAGCGTAGCATCATTGGATACTGTGCGGAAATCACAGTCCATGCTTAAGATATCAATGAGGTACACCTCTATCACCTTGCACATACAACTTTTGAATTTCCGGGCTTCACTCAATATGGGTGATTCATATAGGCAGCAAATAGCCAAATATTCACGGTTAGAGGTTTTCATCTCAATTAAAATAGATTCGGCATTCAATGCCCATGGTGCAAACCGAGGATTCAACCACAAACAAAGTGAATGCTGGTATTGTCCTCTTCCAGGCAGTTGTCACAAAGGAATCTTAACCTGCCACTCGGCAGGTAATAGAAGCAGCCAATTACGTCTAACATGGTAATTAATGTCTTAATAGGTTTCTTATCATAATGTCAAGGGTGCCGCCGGTTCAGGTTCAATGAATTCTGGAAGTGAACCTATAAGCTCCCATGCAATCGAAGATCATGTGAATGAAAATAGGTTCCAAAACCTGCCATCGTCGAAAATCATTAGTGACCCAGACACCCAGTTAGTATAATTTTGAGATATCCAGGAGCCTCTCGATGGATAAACCACCGAGAAAGAATTATCGAGAGATAATTTTGGTAGCAATTTGTCATTAACCATTATGATTTCTGGTATAGATGAAAACTACAGGTAACCCTCCAAGAACACGGTATTCAAAGAATACGGTTTCGAAGAACACAGATACTCTTTCACTCGAAGTACACGGTTTCAAACAACACGATTTTCATTGTTCCTCTTTTAATTTGTTTTTGGTATGCCATAACAAAAAAAATATAAATAAAACGTAACGTCTTTTATTTTATTTTATTTTTTGTAGTCTCGAACAACACGGTTTTAAAGAACACGGAACAAATTAATCGTATGCTTGGAGCGTTTCCTGTATATCAATTGAAGATTGGTATATGCCCAGCAATCAAATAAAAGAGCATGTAGTCGAAAGGGAGCGAAGGAAGCCGGACCTATGATGAACGACTACAGTGGGAGCAAAAAAAATTGTCTGCAATGCAAATATAAAAGTCGAAGACTAAGCACCGGTAATAGCGCGGCACGCAATACCTTGTAAACTGTCAAGTTTCGTAGTAACGGAAATAAACATCAACATATTCAGGGTGCCATGTGGAAGCCGCAGCACATCAAGTCAGCAAGCTTAATTTTTAACCAGAGACCTCTTGAGCCTGGGAATTCCGAAAAGATTATTACTCTCTTCGCAGAAGTTAATCCAAGATAACCTGCGACCCGATCTTAAATTTTTTCTATAATCTTTTTGAGATTCCAAAAACTTATTAGGAGGAAAATTTGGAGGACAGGATTTTTCAAAAACTAATATGATTGTGATCGTCAAGGATATCAGCAGAACTCAGAAGAGAATAACTCTCAGTTGCTAAGCTTCTTATTACGGTAAGGCTGGAGAGTAGGCCTTTTAAGGTTTATATATCGAAAATATCATGGGTCACCTATCTAATTGATCATTGACTTTCTTCGTTACTGAATCGTTGAAAAATGGCTCGCCCCCTTTGTGAAGGAGTTTTTGTTCAGATGTGCTAAGATAGTTGAGCAGAGACCAACCGTTGTTATTAATATTCGAGCTACCCCATAACGTGTGATGAACATTGGCATCGCAATCTATCACTAAAGGTTCTTTGTTTGACCTGCTCCACGAAACAAGGTTAATGAACTCCTCCGAAGGCGGAGGTGAAAGCCAATCGTAAGGTACAGTCACTGATGCACCACCCGTGATTTAGCCTTAACGTCTGGCCCTTTATAGAGGATTCTGCCAACGATTGAATCTACACCATCGAGAGGGTATGAAGTTTGGGAAGAGATCACGCGTTGGACGCGTCGACGTTAGTCATATCGAAGATCGTTTACTCGATGCCGGTTGCCAGAAGGGATCCCAAAAACGTGCGGTTTTAGAATGCCGTTTGCATAAAGCTCCAAAATAACGGTCCCAATACTAACAATTCGTCATATATTTGTCATATATCAGCAATCTACACAGTTCAAAAAATATGCCGTATGTAATGCAAATTGCATATCATATAGGTCCGGAGCAAGCTTGCATTACAAACTAATGCAAACGTTGCATTATATCAGATTTTAATGCTAATTGTATTAATTTTTATTGTATAGTTTACATTAAATTTTAACGGAATATTTTGTTAAAATTGATACAAGTTATATTAAAATGTATAGCACATTGCATTAAAAAATAATCAATATATCCATTTGGAAGCATCATTTTTCCAGTACTTTAAACAGTAAAGCACACTACATTAAAAATTCTCAAATAATTGTTTTTAACACTTATATTATTTTGTATTAAAACTAAAAGAATAAGGCAAATTCCACAGATTGCGGTTTTTTACTTCCAATCCAACTCGATTGACGTTAATCAATTGGCGTCCTTACACAGCAAATATACGAAAACTGTTTTAAGGTTATATTAACAGTATACACAATGACTTAGCGAATTATTATAAATTCGCTAAAAATTAGTTAACCCCAGATTATATAGAAATTTGCTTTCAACGCAGTACTGCAGTAATTTTTGACGCAACTGCATCATAATTATTTTTAATGCAAGCTTTACATTAGAATGTAATACATGATTGCATCGTATAAGCTTTAATGCAAGGGTTGCATTAAAAATTGCAGCAAAATTTCTAACTGTGTATAGTGTATACAACTGCAAATTTTTAATACTTCTGGCACTTTCTACTGCTCCCTTCAATATAGGTAGAGGATGCATTGTAAAACTTTTCCAGCCTTATACAGCATAAACAATCGTCGGAAGGAGCATATAGCCTCTGAAGGTTTCCTTCCTTTTGTAAACAAAACAAATGTGTCCCGTACATAGTTCTGGAAATATTTTTTTTTTTTTTTTTTTACCTAGTTTTATTTCTAAAAAATATAAAGTAATTACATAAAATGAAAAGTAAAAAATCATAAATAAAACTAGTTTAGTAGTCTCCATATTAAAGATAATGTTTCGGAACTACGATTCAATTACAAAAAATATTTAAAGAATAAATTAATTACACTATTACAAAATTAAAATATTAATTATAAATATTATTATTTCTATTCGGGTACTGTTTCTATTCGGGTACTTTATTTTAATTTTTTTTTAAATCAAAAGAAGAAAATTATTAAGATGGAAAAAATTATTGTAATTTGTTGATAATTGTTCATAACAAAAAAATTGACAAGCAAAATGGTAAAATGTTCATTACAAATATACTTCCATGTTACTAACGGTAAATAGCCAATCCTTTAATAATTTGCAAAAATCATTAACATTATTTGTTAAAGAAAAATTTGACGGTAATTGACTATATAGTTTAGGAGCGGTATAGTCGAAAAAATTTTTAAAATGTTCCATATTAGGACGAGGAATATTTATTCTATTAATGTTGCGCAAATTATATGAAGCGCTATTCAAATTACTAACTGTACGATTACCGCTAATTAAATAAAAAGCTTTTAATACTTTAAATACATATAAATATCGAAGCGGCAAAATTTTGAGTTTCACAAATAACGGGAAGGATGGAGTCAACCTTGGTTTAAAGTTAATTATTCTCAACACTGCTTTCTTAAGGGGCATCAACGGTCTAATATTGGATAGGTAAGTTCCGCCCCAACAAGTAATTCCATATCTCAAATGTGAGTCAACTAGTGCATAATATTTGCATTTTAGGAATTCCGGACTACAAATATTCCGAAGATAGTAAAAAGTTCTGAGTGTCATCCGTAATTTACTTTTTAAATTGTTCACATGTCCCTTGAAATTTAGTTGTGAGTCCAAATGCAAACCGAGATATTTAAAAGAGTATACGGTTTCAATTGGAATGCAAAGGGGGTCACAATTGGTAAGATTGCAAGATAACGAATGATAAATTAAACACGAATTTAATTCAGACGTTGTGCCACCTATGGAAAAATTCATAAGTTTAGACTTGCAACTGAGTATCATATTATGCACAAAGAACCACTTTTTCAACAAGACGACGTCGTGCTTAATATCATGTTCTAGGGAATCTATATTAAAACCAGAGTAAAGTAATGCCATATCATCTGCGAACGCGACAATATTGCCACGTAAATCCAGGCTGAAAATTGAATTACAATAGATTAGAAAGAGCAGTGGCCCCAGAACTGATCCTTGTGGAACACCAACATTAACTAGTTTCTCATCACTAAACTTCCCATTAACACAAACAGTTTGCTTACGATTGACAATATACGATTTAAACAAATTCAAAGCGACACCTCGTATACCAATATTGTATAGCTTCGATAATAAAACACTATGATTAACAGTGTCGAAAGCTTTAGAAATATCAAGGAATAAAGCTGAGGATTTTAAATTATCATTCAAATTACCGTGCAGCGGCGACAAGAATGCTATTAAGGCTTTTTCCGTTGAAGAATTCCTAATAAAACCATACGTCGTACGTCAAGAAAATTAATTTTATCAAGATAATCTAACAATCTATGTTCAAATTATTTTGTCAAAGATTTTAGAAAAAGTGCTCAAAAGAGTAATAGGGCGATAGTTATTCTTATCCAACTGAGAACCTTTTTTGAAAAGCGTTTTTAGAACACCAACTTTAAGTAGTTCCGGAAAAACCCCTTCTGACAAACAAGAATTAAAAATAAAAGTCAACACATGAACCACACTACTAATTATATTTTTGAATACTTTATGTGAAACTTCGCCAAAGCCGTATGAAGTACTATTTTTTAAATCACGAACGATCGCAAAAATTTCCTCTTCACAAACTGGGAAAAAGAAGAAATTTTGGTAATTGCAGTTAGAGAGAACAAAGTTATCTCTAACAGACTCCTCTATATAAACCGTTTCGTTGGCGTGAAGTATTTCCTAAAATTGTTTAAATATTTTTAGAATTTTTTTTAGGAAAAAATTCACGTTTCTAGCCAGTGTTGTGAAAAATTTCCTAATGCTAAATAGTTGAGAATGTATTAGTGTAAAATATACAAAATTCATATTAAACAGAAAAATTAATTTTTAATCCGGATTTTATGTTCTTGTTATTAAGTAGGATGGTTAAAATAGAAAGACATGAATTTGTGTTGTTCAGGCAAGCTCAACAGGGATATGTATAACTTACTAAAGTAATGTATATAGTAGTTGATGAACCTGTACAGTAAAAACTTGGTTTTGTATTTCCTGACTTCCTCTGTGCAAATAAGTTAAATTTGTAAGATCTGCAAAATTATTACTATGTAAAATCATTATAGTTTGTTAAATGCAATTTGTAAAGCTAGCTCAGCAACTAAATGTTGCTGTAATTTATGTCCAATTTTTGTTTTTGTGTCGGTTATATACGAAGAAAATTGGTAAAATAAATTAGAACAACTTAAAAAGCCAACCTGCTTGTTCTGTTATATAATTGAAATTATAAAGTTTATTTAATTGAAAAGTGGTCAGCGCCCCAACCAGAGGTAAGCGCACTACTATAAAAACAAAAAATCTAATTCCAAACTGTGGTTGTAATTATTCATATAGTCTAGACAGTTGGATTAGAATATTCATTGTCCTTCGAGCTAGATCTCAGCATCAACGAGATCAGCATAGCAGTTTTTACAACAACACACAGTAGCAGCTTTACCGTAACGACACCAAAAGCAGTTTGTGTGCATAAACATCAAAGATTAAATAATTAAATCACAGCTAAGCGCAACAGTTTTTCATCTATAACTCATCATGACTCTCGAAACAGTCGAACTAGTAAAACAACAAGATGTCATCTCCGACAAGATATCCACCATGAGGCGGAACTATGGAAAAGACGGTGACCACCGCAAAAGTCAGAGTTATCTACAAGAACGTATTGCAAAATTGAAGGAGCTGTATGCAAAATTCATCTCAGCCGCCGTGAAAAACATCACGATGTCGCCGCTGAGTGATAACCATCCTATCTTAAAAGCAGGAAGCAAGTAGCAGAAAACTACGAAGTTCTGCTGGCTGTATTACAACAGCGATGTAAATCACTCTCAGATCAATTACAATCGTCATCATTTAGTGCCAACAAGCTAAACAACAACAGTAGTTATCAAAGCAGGTCTCGGCCTGCTCGAATTGAATCGATCGATCAGCTTCATAACCCGCTCAAAAGCAAGACGTACTCATGCGTCAATTATACCAACATATACATCAAATCGAGCACAAACTGGATAAAGAAGTTCGTCCACCCGAATACTTATAGATAAACGTCAACATACTGCAAAAAAGTATGGAAGATATTGACCAATTGCATACGACGATCTTCGACGTTAGAAACAGATGAGAAAGATAGAAGAATTGACCACTTGCTCAAGGATTACTACGGTACCTTAGTGGACAAGGTGGATGCCACAATATTGCGAGTGGGGGGGTTAAAAGTCAAACATGGCCCGCAAGAGGCGCGCAGTAAAAATCTACCGAAAGTAGGTAGACATACATTCACCGAAGGTTGTATATACCTAGAGCTCGTTCAACGATTTATTCGCGGAGCTCATTCATCAAGAAAATCTCGGATACGGTCAAAAAGACTTAAACTCACACAGCCAGAGAGGAGCGGCTCAACTCAATAGTCATCTCTTAAACGTAGGAAAAAAATATGAGAAAGCACGATATTTGCTACAGGCCAGGTACAACTATCCTTGGCTAGTTGCGAACAAATATTTCAAATCACTTTTATCTGCACCAACGTATCAAGTGGAAATGATGACATTGGAGAGAGCTAGCTGGTGAACACCACGAACCCCTATGCGAGATGCTTCAAATAACACGGTGGCTCATGCATATGCAAGGCAAACGTATGCATCGTCTGTAGGGGAAATCATCACACGTTCCTGCATTGCAACAACGCGGTGTCTTCTTTTGCTAAACAACCTCTGTTGGTAAACAAACAGGCACCAGTATTGTTGCCTACTGCAATAATTAAGGCGGTCTCTTGTAATGGTCTCTTGTAAGGGCTCTGATAGGCGTGGGATTCCAAGCCACATTTGTCACTTCCAAGGCAGCTAGCAAGTTTAATATCAAAAAAAGAAAAATCAATGTCAACATTTCGGGTAACGCTGATTAGCCGTTCATCGCCACCAATGGTCTAATAATGGGCGGGCAACAACACCCAATAGCTCAAAACACTGAGCCCGGATGAATCAATAATAACATCTATGATAACAACCAAGGCGATAGAAGAACAACTCAAGTTATTTATCGAGAACGACTCCATTTCAGAGGAAAGAAATCATACTGAAGCGGAAATAAGAATTGAAGTACTCCTCCAAACAAATTTGGAACAGAGCCCTGATGGTAAATATACAATAAAGATTCCCTTTAAAAATTCTAACTTAAGCGAATCTAAGAAAGCGGCTGTAGCTAGACTAATACAACTGGAAATAAAATTTGTGACGGATCCACCGTTTAAACAAATGTATCACCAATTCATCCAGAAGCAATCAACCTCAATCATATGGAATTAGTGTTCCGGAACAAGAACAACTGGCAGTTAATCAAAGTTATGGTATCCCACACCACCGAGCGCTAAAACGTAGCAGCCAATTAAACTCCGTGTAGTAGTCGAAGCCTCAGCAAAAAACGACAGTCGGGTATCATTGAACGATTTAATGATGTGTGGCCTTAAGATTCAATAAGATCCCGCAGATATCCTTCTTCGATGACGAAAGCACAAGTTTGTCGTAACCGCCGACATTGAAAAAATGTGCAGACAAGTATGGATATATAAAGATGATCGTTATTTTCTAAGCGTTCTGAGGATAGATGACCCTAGCAAACTTATCGCGATTTACAGGTTCAGTACTGTAACCTATGGTACTACGGCGGTCAGATTTCTAGCAGAAAGAGCTCTGTTACAACTAGGTCAAAAAACACAGCAACACTCAACAGGTTTAAGAATTTTACCATCGGACTTCTTCGTATATGACATGCTAACAGAAGCCGACACCTTAGAGATAGCTGTAGCAGCCGTGAATAAATTAAGAACAACTACCGAAAAGAAAATCTAAATCTTTGCAAATGGACATCCAACTCCATAGGCATCCTGCAATATATTCGAACAAGTTTCATCGAACAGTCAACTTATCAATTAAGTTGAATGATTGCGTCAAAACCTTGGGTATATTATCATCCCGTCGAGGAGTTTGATGTGTCCAATCTATACTTTGGAAATAGACAACAAACCAAGCAAGCATTATTTATGGACTCATCCAAACTGTTCAACGCCATCGGATGGTTGCCAACAATACCCATTACCGCTAAATTAAAAATGCAAGAAGCTTTTAATTGGCTGATGATTGGCTTCACAAGGAAATCATCTGTTGAATTACATGGGTGCGCTGATGCTTTGGAGTCAGCATATGCCGCAGCAATTTATTGCCGACGTTCTGATGAGCGAGGCTACATCACCACCACCATGATTTATTAATGTCAAAAAAACGTGTAACACATAGCAGACATTAGATCCTACTGTTGGTCGGATTCGTCCATCACATCGGCTTGGACTCATGGTGATCCTCCTCAATTTAAAACTTTTCTAGCCAACCAAATGTCTATAATAAGAAGCATTTGCCCGAAACCACATGGGGGCACATGAAATCTTTTGAAAACCCATCAGATTTAACCCATCAGTAAATAACCGTGTTATCTTTTAAATATTGTGGTGGTAATTCTCTTCCGATGCTTTTTTCAGCGTTGGCTGCATCGAAACTATCGTACGTCATTTCGAGTTGCAAGAAGTCTGGTTCATTCCAGCACAAATTATTATTGGCCAAGGTTAATGGCGTAGTACCTCTACTACTACCTACACACAAATAATAACAAAACAGAAAACCGTTATAACCATAATTCAGCAAACACTGTTATTAATTTAATCACACAACGTAACTTATTTTGAACTATTACAAAATAGGTAGCTTAAAATTAAAATTACAAACAATTTTATAATATTGTTATTAATAGTATATTCGCATATGTATAAATATTACTCAAAAATAATATAAAAAAACCTTAAATTATACATTCATATTTTATGTTATATTACAAAATATCCTTAATCCTAACTACCAGAAAGACTACTTTTAGAAAATTGTGTATGATTTTCCAGTTAGTCAGACTGAGACCTACTCAAAACAATTTTCCGCTAATATGCGCGGTGTTTAGAAATATCGGAAAACTCGGAAAAACGATTGTTTTTAATGTATCGTATTTATATGTGACCAAATATTCTTAGTCTTTACTACTAGAAAGTCTTTCGAGTTTGGAAATATCGGAAAACTAGTCATACTGAGGCCTACAGACTTATGTCCATTAATTATTTTTGAATCAATTTTTAACTCGTTAATATGCACTAATTTAATTTATTTGATAAAACAATTTTTTACACATACATAGATATTTTGTTTTGTTGTTGTTGGTTTTAGGATTAACTTTTGTATTTAGGAAAATATTCACAACCGTACCGTTTCATGATTAGCATTCAAAAATTCAGTAGGTACATTGATGAAGTATTCATTAAAAATATTGGCTATTTTGGATGGATCTTTTTCAATTTTATCATCACCATCCGCAATTGAAATAATTTTATTAGTGCTCAGTGTGTTGTTCAGAACACCATTAACTACCTTCCATTTCGATTTTAAATCCTCAGCAGCAGAAAACTGAGCCTTAAAATACCGTTC
Source organism: Nephrotoma appendiculata (assembly GCA_947310385.1). Taxonomy (NCBI): domain Eukaryota; kingdom Metazoa; phylum Arthropoda; class Insecta; order Diptera; family Tipulidae; genus Nephrotoma; species Nephrotoma appendiculata. Next base: position 42,695,911 of record OX371223.1, read on the forward strand.
CTTAGCTTGAGGAATTAAACGTTTTAGTTTAGCATTAATCTTTTTAAGTTTATTACTCAACATCGCATTAGTCTGGTTTTTTGCTAGTTTTTTAACTAAATGGTTTTTATAATTAATTAAACTTAATAGCGATGTGGTTATCCAGGGCTTTATTTTGAAGTCCGACCTTCTTATTTTAGTTATAGATTTGTTCTTATTTATCACCCCAGTCAGTTTTTTAATAAAAATGGAATAAGATAAATTAGGATCATTAATTTTTGTTTGCAATCGAGGATGACAACGCGAAAACTGTTTTATTGGATTAAATATATTTAATCCTAACACGATAGTATTATGATCCGTCACTTGGAGATTTACACTATTGTCCTCAAGAGAATATCTTGAAATATTTGATTCAGAAAATACATGATCAATACACGTATTTGTGCATGGCATCGTAACGCTATTCATAAGAGAATCCAAACCAAACGAAGAGCCCAACAACAAAAAATCATCTTTCGCAAGTGATTCTTTCAATAAATCAATATTCAAATCCCCCAGTAGATTCTGTGCTTAGATTTATCAGTAACTAGAAAATCATTTAATTCATTTAAAAAAAAAAAAAAATATTCCCTTCCGCAAACTTGAGTTACCTATAGATTTTTATGAGTAGGACAGATCTATAGCTCCTTTGATAACCTTTAGTGTATATTATTTGGAATATTGTCTAGTTTATGTGCCTGAATTCCTCTCCATATCAAGGGAACTTTCACCAGTCCAGATACTTCACCAGTGGCAGTGGTCACGTAATCGTAATCCACTTCACGCACAACTCTTTCTCAGTTGATCCTTTACCAGATTTTTCAATGATGTGAATATGAGGCCCGATTTATGGTTCAGCATGTGACTAAACTATCTAGTTAGCAGTCCAACTTGTCCAACATGTCTCGATATTGGACGAGGGTTTGCTATTGTTTTTCATCTTCAGCATTACTAGTTCTTCCACCTGTAAGTTAGGTTGTTGTGGTAACCATTTTAACCTACGTTTTAATTGTTTGTAAACATTTTGGCCCATAAACCTTAAAAGTGGGGCCTTCGGGGAGCAGACAAATGCGACTCAGTAGTCCAAACTATAGGCTGTCACAATCAATGAATATTTTCAGACAAGTTCCTCTGCTTGACCAGATCAGTAGAAGAACAGATCAGTAGAACCACTAAATTACAAATCGGAGATCACACGCAACAGGTTGAGTTGCATGAACCAAAGGCAGCGACCGCGAACCATTATTATCTCAGAAAAACAAATCCTTGAACCAAAAATGGAATTCTGGAAATTCAAGACAAACAAAAAAAAGTAAGTGGGGCTATAACAGGGGAGACGAGAGGCAAAACGAAAGCAATTGTTTACCTACACTTCTCTCTTCTCCTTTATACATTTTACTGCAATCTTTTTATCAGGGGATGACCCATAGTCTGATGAAGCACCGGTACCAACTTAAGTAATAAGCAACTTTTTATATATTGGTCATCATCAGGTCGCAGTATGACCAACATTATACCCAACTGACATGAATCGAAGCAAGCGTTGTCTGGGCACCTGTAGTGAGATTTAATATCAAGATATATCAAGAAGTAGATACCGTATTAAGAAGCCTATTATATAGCTTGAAATGCGTGTCAAATTTCCGGAGAGACATTCGAGTAATTTTCATACTGAAAGTTTGGACAAAATCTTGCGATAACATCAGGTTATACAGACCTATTAGTCACCCAGGCGTATAGATCTTTATGACCTGATCATCTCGGACGATTTTGTCCCGAACTTGTATCGCGGTCAAATTCTAGACGGGCGAAAATCAACGAAGACTGCTCTTTATTGATATACTCGTATAAAACGGTTTGGGCAACACCAATTGCGAAATAATTCAAGCATCCATCATAGTGACAAAACCATCATAATCGCAAAGATTATAGAGTGATTCCAAAGGGGAGTCATCTCACCTCTTTTGTGGATGGTATAGTGATGGATGAATTACTCACTATAGATTAAAAATTATATTCTTTATAAACGTTAGCTGTCCTAATGAGTATGACCTAGCCCTGATGGTTCGGAATAAGTTTAAGAGAACGATGAAGAATTTGATCTCAGTGTCTACTGTCAACCTAGAGAAAATCGCTTGCAACCTAAAAAATGCTGCAAATAATGCCGGACTTGAGAAATTACCTTAATGTGGTCCTAATGCTATTTTGGCATTCCAGGAAGCGAGGCAACCGATCTCTGTGAAAGAGGGTGCTTGCAGATACCAGCATAGACTATAAGTTTAGGTTATTCAATATGCAATTCTGATGGAATTCCATTTACATTCGCGTGTAAAAACCACACTCTTTCTATGGAAAGAACCATGTTGAAAACACGGAAATCCGTACTACCCGCCAAAGAAAAGTGTCACAAAAATCCCGGTGTCGGTGTGCATCCCAACCAAAAGGAGAAAAAAACCAAGTAGGAGAGAATGTGGAATTTAGTTGGAAACTCGGGTTTTCTCTATACACTTTTCCATACTAATTTTAAACACTTTTCTACGTAAAATAAAACCGATTTTCTTAGTATTTTTCATATGGAACTAGCAAAATTTTTTTTTCCAAAATAAAGATTTTTGTTATTTATTTAAAAAAATATATATATATTTTATTTAAATCAATACATTAAATATTTGGTTATAATATTTTTGCCATCCGCCACCCGATTTGATTTCTTCAACTAGAGCATATTGAACATCTTAAAAATTAAGAAGAAGAAAATTTCATCAGCAAACATATTTCATATTTACATTTTATAAGTATATGGTGGCGCCATATTAAAATAGATTTTTATTACCTTTAGTACAACGTTGATGAATCACTTATACAGCACTATATTAACACTTTTATTATTATAAAGCACTATAATTTACAAAAATTTCTTTTAATAGTCAACAATATTATTGACAAAAACAATAAGAAATTAAAATGAAAAAATTTGCACGCACAGCTGTGTGCGTAGTTCTCCGCCAACTTGTCACAAGAAACTGGAGATACAAAATAAAAATTTATAAAAATAAAACAAAAACGTGAAATAGAAAGAGAAAGAAAATATTTCTTGTCCAAAATCAATATTTTTGTGTCTTTGCTATTTTGTAGTACGGAATTTAGTATGGAATTAAAACAATATTTTCCACACAGTGGAAAAATTGCATACTGGGTAAGGCAGAAATTAGTATTGTTACGATCTCGCCTATTGGTTCGATGGGCAATTAATTCGACATTGGCGAGACATTTATTCAACAATAATGCTCATTTAAGGTTTAGAACTTTACTGATACTGATTTTTTGTTAGATTGGTGACATCTTGGGTTTATTAGTAGCACTAAAGGAGTTTTATAACAATTTGTTGTGTAGCAGATTTTACTAGTCTGGAACAGAATCTACAATAAGTCTACGTAGGTGAATCTAGAATAGTCTATAGAGGAAAATGATAAGTGGTGTTAAGTGCAAATAGTGATGTAACTAAAAATTGTAAATGGTACATTAAGTGGATTAATAAAAAATTATGGAAATTATTTGTTGTTGTGATTTAGTGTTGGTAAAATAAAGGTGGGAAAATTATTGTCGGAATGTTTCGGGAATATAGGTTTCACAGAGAGAGGATTTGAGCCGTCTATTGGAATCGTTACGGAAATAACTGTATGTGTTGCAGTTTGTTCGATTTTTTACACTACTTTACGTAATGTAAGTGAAACATAACGTTTGAGGAAGATGATCATGAGGTAATTATTTGGGGCCACAAGAATGTTCGTGAATCTTTAACTCCAAAAGCGAAAATAAAAGAAGGATGTAATAAACCATAAACAATTATTTGAGTGATGTACCCTCCTCATCTTTATGCTGAGTGGAAGGAAGATAGTCAATATAAGTGTCAAAACTAACAAACTAACCTTAATATTATTATAATTTTTTACTAACAAGGGAATTTAGAAATGGATGCACTTGTGAGAACAAAACATCGAACTGTATTGTGGAAAAACGACAGCTTGCTCAAGTAGGTTCTTTTATAAGTTAGAACATTTAACAAATCCTTTTCCAGCAGTATTAGAGACACTCGCAGGTTCAGGATTCCTAGTCAGTTCGGTCACCGAATCGTGTCTTACATAACAGATTTCGTCGAATAATTAGGTGATATTCGAATGAAGCAGCAGTAGTTGCATGTCTTATCGTTTTTCTACAAATATTTCTTTGTTTGCCTAGCCTTACTTTTACAGTTACCCACTAACACAGTAATAAGAATGCTACTTAGGAATGAAGAATAGTTTGATTATTTGTTGTTGCTGTTGCCGATACACGAGAGTCGAAAATTGTTTATATTATTCTCGAGGATAATGGTCGAAGTTTTAATGGTATCTGAATTGATCAATGATGCATGCCTGGACACGTTTACGAGTTACTAATTCTGATCGACACAAGTGATGAAATGATAAATGAATTTTTTGTTTTATGATTCGATTTTATTTTTTGCTTATTTTATTTACACGTTTTTTTCTATACTAATGCTTATACTCTAAATTTTTTATTTATTTATACTAAGATTCCCCACCACCTATTTTAAACAAAAAGGATTCTTAAACTAAATATACTATGTATATGCGCTTATATATATATATATATATATATATATATATATATATATATATATATATATATATATATATATATATATATATTTTTAACCAATAAAAAGATAGAAATGAAGGTAAAGATAATGCACTTATGTATATTCTATTTTTAAAATGGTTTTACCTAATTTACCATAATACGCCGTAGTTTTTGGGAATTTTCCTATTATAAATGTGGTTGCAATATGTTGTTTTCGGAATTTTTCTAAAATGATTGTTCTGCTATGATTATTTATTAATCTGATCTATTTGTCCATAACTCCCGGGGTTGAAGATTTAACTTCAATTTTTTCCAATGGCAAAGGACAAATTTTTGATAGTGCACGACGTACAGTTCCATGTGATGTTTTTATATCACATACTCTAACGATACCATCTTTACCTGGATACAATTGAGTTATTTTTCCTCTTGACCAATGAAGCGGTGGTAATTTCTCATCTCTAAATAATACTAGTGTGCCGATAGCGATATTGTTGTTTTGTTTATTCCATTTATAACGTTTTTGGAGAGAAGTTAAATACTCATCAGAAAATCTTTTCCAAAAATGTTGTTTTAGTTGTGTAACTCGATTCCAACGAGACAATCTGTTGTAATTTTGTTGAGTAACATCTGGTTCTGGTATATCATTGAGTGATGTTCCAACTAGGAAGTGTCCTGCTGTTATTACCCCCATATCATCTGGGCTATCACTAATTGGAGTAAGAGGTCTTGAGTTGATTACAGCCTCAATCTGTACTAATATTGTTGAAAGTTCTTCAAAAGTGAGATGTGATTTTCCTAAAATTCTATAAAGATGCCATTTAACACTTTTTACAGAAGATTCCCACAATGTTCCAAAATTTGGCGAATAAGCAGGAATAAAATGCCATTTTATTCCCTTATGGGAGGTATTATCAATTATTTGTGTCTGATTTCGTTAATCATACAACATCTGATGAAGCTCTTTTAGATGATGGTTTGCGCCTTTAAAATTTGAACCGTTATCGCTAAATACATCTGATGGTTTCCCACGACGTCCAATGAATCGTTGAAATGCTGCTATAAAACCTGCTGTACTTAGGCTGCTAACCAATTCAAGATGAACCGCTTTCGTTGACATGCAAATGAAGAGCGCTATGTATGCTTTGTCCAATATAGGCGAGCGACCGTATATCCTTTTTACCATTATCGGTCCTGCATAATCTACACCTGTTACTAAGAACGGACGCTCAAATTTTAATCTCGAAGATGGTAAGTTTCCCATTAAATTAGAGATTCCTTTAGGTTTGTTGCGAAAACAGGTTATACAATGTTGATATACTGATTTAGCCATGTCTATTCCTCGTATAGGCCAGTATTGTTGTCTCACTGCTGCTAGTAGCCCTTGTGGCCCCACATGCAGATTTATGGAATGGTAATATTCGAATACCAGGCGTGTGAAATGATGCTTTGCATGCAATATTATTTGATGTTTCTTGTCATATGGAAACTGAGCTTTTTCCAGACTGGTGGTCGTCTCACGAAGTATTTTTTCTTCATCCAGGTATGGATGTAATAGAAATAGAACGCTTTTTCGATCAACCGTAGGTCGGTGTGTTGCTGTGCTTGATAACTGTTGAATTTCCCTGTGAAAACCTGCAGACTGAATCAGTTTAATCAAGCATGAATTCGCCTTTTTAATTTCACACACGTTCAAAGGTGATATTTCTGCGACACGAAAATTTATTTTGTTTCTTTGTTCTCTACGTCTACGTTTTAGTTTATCAATAAAACGAAGCATGAATGCTGTTGTTCGTTGAAGTTTAGTAAGACAACTAAATCGTTCGATTATATTATCAGCTTCTTGTGAGTGGCATGTGGTTGGCATAGTAATTGTCTTCTGCTTTATCTCCTTTTGATCGGGCAAATGTATACTCATTGGGGCTTTTGGCCAAAATTCCTTTTCTCTATTTAAAAAATCAGGTCCGTTCCACCATAATTGATTTTCTCTAAGGTCGTTTGGTAATAAGCCGCGTGATACTAAATCTGCCGGATTGGCCTTCGAACCCACATGTCGCCATTCTGCATCTTTCGTTAAACTTTGCAATTTTGCTATTCTATTTGCCACAAATTGTTTAAGGTTGGATGATTCTATTTTTAGCCAGCATAACACAATTGTGGAATCAGTCCACATGTAGATATTATTAAATTTAATCTCCATTGATGATTTTACTATATCTACTAAATTGGCCAGCAGAAGCGCTCCACAAAGTTCTATTCGTGGAATTGTTTGTGACTTTACCGGGGCTACCTTCGATTTTGAACAAAGCAGCTGAGAATAATGAGTGCCTTGATCATCCGTTGTTCTTATATAAACTGCTGCTCCATAAGCTGCTTCTGATCCATCACTAAATCCATGTAGTTCAATATATTTGTACGGTATAGTTGGTACCACAAGCCGTTTAATGTTTAATTTATGTATGTCACACATTTGATTTTGAAATATTAGCCATTTTTTGATGATATCTAAAGGCAATTTTTCATCCCAATCTATTTTCAGCTTCCACAAATCACGCATTATTAATTTTGCAATGAGAATTACGGGATCAAGTAATCCTATTGGATCGAACAGTTTAGCTATAGCCGAGAGAATTGAGCGCTTTGTTATGATATTTGATGTTGACTGGAATTTATACTTAAAAACGTCATCGCATGGACTCCAAATCAGTCCAAGAGCTTTTATGTAAGGTGATTCTTTCATAGACATGTCTATTGATTTCTCTTCTTGGTTTATTATCAATTTTTTGTTGTTTGCGTTCCTTTTATGCAGTTCAAAACCACCGAGGCGACATAGTTTTTCCACTTCTTCCTTCAGAACTATAGCTTGATTTAAATCATCGGTACCTGTCATGAGGTCATCTACGTAGAAGTCTCTTTCAATTATTCTTGCTGCTTCCGGGAATCTATTATTTTCATCAACTGCTAATTGCTTTAATACTCTTGTGGCTAAAAAGCTGGAACATGCCAATCCATAGGTTACTGTTTGTAACGAAAATGTTTTAATTTCCTCCTCATGGCTTGATCTCCAGTATATTTGTTGTAATGATTGCTGTGATTTATCAATCCAAATTTGGCGATACATCTTTTTTATGTCACTAGTGAACACGTATTTATGTTGTCTGAATCTCAACATAATTGAAATGAGATCTTGTTGAACCTTTGGGCCTACCATAAGTGCATCATTAATAGAAATTCCAGATGAACTTTTGGCAGAACCATCAAAGACAACGCGACATTTTGTTGTAACTGCATCAGGTTTCACCACCGCATGATGTGGAATAAAATATTGTGGCTTTAATTCATCGATAGTGACTTCTCGCATATGTCCCAATGATTGATACTCGTCCATAAAACTAATATATTGTAATTTGAGCTCATTGTCACGTTGCAGTTTGGTTTCCAAACTTATAAATCGTCGCAAGGCTGTCTCCTTAGAATTGCCCAAGTTTTTTATATTTGGTTTAGTCGGTAACTTTACGATAAATTTTCCATCCTTGTCTCTTTTATACGTATTTTTAAAATGCTCTTCACAATAGTTTTCTTCGACAGATAATAATTTTCCTTGGCTTTCACAATTTTCGATTCTCCAGAATTGTTGCAACAATTGATCAAGATTGTCATCTGTTGATAAATGGCAATGGTTTATGGTAGTTTGTGGAATTATAGTTGAGCCAAATACGATATAACCGAATTCACTGTTACGTAATGCTGGGAAATGAATTGATTGACGAATAATATTCTCCTTGATAATGTTGTGATAATATTCTGCTCCGATTAAAAGGTCTATCTTTCCTGGACAATTAAAATTTGGATCTGCTAGCTGTATATTATTTGGTTTCGATAAATTCGCAAACTCTATTTTATGGGTTGGTATTAGACCAGTGATTTTTTCAATTACAAGACAATCCAGATGTATATTGAATGATGTGCACTTGGACTTTATTTTTACACAAGCCTTTTGACTAATATTTGTGTTTGGTTCATGAATTCCCGAAACTGTTGTGTTGATTTTGATTGTTTTGACTCCTAATTGTTGCCTGGCTTTTGTCGTTAGGAAGTTGGACTGGCTACCGGAATCCAAGAGACATCTGTAGGTTTGAAAGTTTCCAAATTGGTCTTCTATATCCACCAATGCGGTTGCTAACCAAATATGATTATTCTGTTTTAGACTAACTAAAGAACTCGAACAAGACGTTGATTTCGATTCAGTAATTTGCGACACTTGTTGAACTTCCGGTGCTGATGTTGATGATGTTGAACTGCAAGTTATAGGTTCTTTGGTTTTATTAATATGCAGCAGAGTATTATGCTTTCGATTGCATATTTTACATCCAGCAGCTAAACAATTTTTAATTTGATGATTCGTTCGTAAACAGTTATAGCACATTTTTTTGTTTTTCACAAGGTTGCATCTTTCTTCCGGAGTTAATTTTTGAAAAATCGGGCACTGGTATATTGCGTGTAGCATATTGCACGATGGACACGTATTGCTTGATAAGGCAACTGATGATAATGATGCTGGAAGATTTCCGGAAAATGATTTTGGTTTTATTTTTGACGATGTATTTGCCAATGTCTCTAGTATACTTCTTCAAACTTTGAGAATGTTGATAAATTCGTTCAAAGTCAGTACACGATTTTGTGGACTTTTTATTTCAATTTCTTTTCGTGTTGCTAAATCTAATTTTTTTGATAAGATGTATATGAAGATGATGTCCCAATGTTCGACTGGAGTATCCATGGCCTTTAAAGCTTCGTAATGGCAGAGAAATGTGTCGATAAATTTTTGCAGTGATGATGCGGATTCAGATTCTGGCATTTTTAAATTATCAATTTGCTGGAGGTGACTGTTGATTATGATTTTTTCATTTTGATATGTTTCCTTTAATAACCTCCAGGCAATGGTGAAGTCTTCGTCCCGGCCTTCCAATCCCTTTATAGTTAGTGCTGCTTTGCCAGTTAGCGATCCCTTTAAGTACTCCAGCCTATCGCTATTGTTGGTCACATGCTGCAATACTCGTGATTCAAATTGTGCCTTAAAGCTCATCCATTGCGTGTAGGTTCCATCGAACATGGGTAGTTTTAGTTCGGGAAGTTTTATATAACGCTGTTGATTGTTTGATGATATGGGACTTATTGCTGGTTTTTTGTCAATTGACGTTGATTCTTCTTCTAATTTGGCCAGTTTTGCTTTATAATTTAAGTAATCCTTTTCAAAGGCCTCCTGCTTTTTTGATAAATCCTCCTTTGTCATATTTATAATTTTGCGACGGTCACAATTGGTTGAAAAATCTGCTTCAAATTTTTCGAGTGCTATTGACAAAGTTTTTAAACTATGAATTCCACTAGTAGATTGATCATACGTATCTATTGAATTCTTAATGATGTTTACATTGCTGTATATCGTTGTTAACTGGTAAGATAGATGTATTTCTTCTAGCATCATTTCTATTTTATTCATACTGCTATTGTACATGATATCAACGTCGTACACATAGTCTGCATTTTCCGCTACAATTTCTTCCAAATTATCTGAATTAATTTCTAACTGCGCATTCTCTACTGCCTGCTGGCTTTCTCTAAAACGTTCAATGTTCAATGTTAACGAATTTTGAAGTGTTTTTAGTGTCGCTGTTATGGATGCATCGAAAGGCATTTGAATATCTTCCACTTTTTTACTGGCTTTTGTTATTTGTGCTTTCCAAACACTTCTGTTTTTTTTTTGCTCTGATAATGAACCCATCTTTTATTAACACTTTGTTTTAACACTTTATTTTTAGTATGATAGTACACTATTTTTTTTTTATTTTATTCGGCTACGAAGGACCAAAAAATATTATGATGAAATGTTTTCGTTTTATGATTCGATTTTATTTTTTGCTTATTTTATTTACACGTTTTTTTTTATACTAATGCTTATACTCTAAATTTTTTATTTATTTATACTAAGATTCCCCACCACCTATTTTAAACAAAAAGGATTCTTAAACTAAATATACTATGTATATGCGCTTATATATATATATATATATATATATATATATATATATATATATATATTTTTAACCAATAAAATGATAGAAATGAAGGTAAAGATAATGCACTTATGTATATTCTATTTTTAAAATGGTTTTACCTAATTTACCATAATACGCCGTAGTTTTGGGAATTTTCCTATTATAAATGTGGTTGCAATATGTTGTTTTCGGAATTTTTCTAAAATGATTGTTCTGCTATGATTATTTATTAATCTGATCTATTTGTCCAACAAGTACTAAGCAATATAACCAGAGCACAAAACTAAGTAGTTTCTGTAAGTCACTATTCTTACGTTCTACTATTTCCGATACTTTTGTAACCTGAAGATAGCTTAAACATATTGTCAAGTCTAAAACCATTCGCCAAAATAAGTTATGGTGGAGACAGTTTAATTCGAAAATTCTTACACTCCATTTAATGCCACGTGCATTTATTTGTACCATGTGGTATTCTGGAAATGTGCGATTTTAGATCTTGACATACCGCATAATATTGCTCGTAATTTGATTATTTGCAAATATTCACGATTATAACATATACGTATTGAATAATAAAACTCGCAGTTTGAAATCACATCCTTTTTCATATTACCACCGTTTGACATGCTTATACGATACGTGCAGTAATGAAAAAAAAATCTCTTTTCCAATTTCAACATATTGGCTGCTGCGGAAAATATTTTTTTCCCTAATTTTTATTGAATATTTTCCTGCATATTTCCACTCGCAACCTACAATTCTTTCTATAAATCTCTGACTTTCGACATTCTTCAGGTTGGTGGTTTATTGTGGAAAAATAAATTTTACTTGTTCTTCTGCTGCAACCATACCATATACGGAATAAGTTTAGCAGTTGATAGCAGAGTACAGAAAAATATTTTTACAATTTATATGAATCGAACAGATTTCTCTCAAAGCACATACAAATATTTCATATTGGGATTTTTACCTTTTTAATAAAATTTTATTGGAACAATTTAATTTATTTATTTTCAGATGGTAGTAGAACACATAAATATGTCTTATCCCAATCTGTGGAAATGGTAGCAAATTTTCTTTCAATATAATATGACACGAGCGTTAACAATCGCTGTTCAAGAATTACCAACAAGGTACTAATTTTCTTCTAACGTTTCGCTTCCAACTAACGCTTACGTGCCATTCATCGCAAATCTATTTATGTTTAGGTATACCAGAATAACTCGAACTTCAAAATCCTTTTTATTCGCTCCAATCGTTTAAGTAATCTCAAGTTTTAACTAAGGGAACTTGCATCAGAAGCCAAGAACTGGTTCCAATCGACCTCTTTTGTCTAGTCCCAACCGCGAGGAGAGTTTAGACGCCTCTGAACTCATCATAACATTCTATACCCAAGCATGCATTGACACTGTACCTTTCACTTTATTTCGCATACATCAATATAGTATAACCGCGCCATGCTTCCACTGCTCTCTCTGTGGTCACAATAACGTTTTTCAACCAATCTTGTGTAGGATGATTGTGTAAGATAATTTCTATGCAGTCTGTAACAGACCATTCCCTACATTCTTCATTTTAATTGCTAGTCGATTCATTCTTAAAGAGCTTCCCACTTCTGCTGTGAAAAATCGGGCCTCTACTCTGATTTTGCTCAATACTGATTATTTAAATTGCCAGTGGTGGGGTTTAAATAATCAGAGTGAGAACATTACGGTTATACATTATGTTTAATTCCGCTACCTCGAAAGGTCTTATTTAAATTTCTGATGAAAAAGACAAAATAGAAAAATGGAAAAAATTAATCTTTACTGCATCGGTGACGGGGTTCTAGAAATATTTCAGACAGATTATTCCACATGTTGTATTCTCAACATGTGTTGTTGACTCTGATGAGCTTATCTCAACAGAGTGAATTTTGATTCTGTTAACAGAGCGGATGTGCGCTGATATGCGTTGAATAATTTGTAAAACATGCGAATGGTATTACCAAACATTCGATAAGAAATTTGTACCTTTATCTTTTTGTATATCGAGATTCATCTGACATTCCGGGATCTACTAAAAAAAATAATAAAAAGATAAAATTTTTCAAGGAGGTCTACTAAACGGAGAATGGTGGATTATAAGATACTATAATGTCATTTCCTACTGGCTAAATCACTTTAAGAAAGCTGCTGGCCAACTAGACTTACTTATGTTCAAATAGAATGCTTATATATAACACCAGTAAACTACTGATACGGTTAAATACTGTGAAACTATTATTTCAGAGATAATATCACTTCAAATAGAATTAACATGCACTAAGCTGAAAATGATGAAGCTACGAAAATTTCAAACCGTCATAATTAGCAACGTAACAGAAGTCCATCAAGACATCCTCGGTCCCGTGATCCTAATTCCACTCTAACTTCAAGAATAGATCAAGCAAATCATCCTTTATTTAAAATTAAACCATACCGAAGTGAGGACATAGCCGCCCGCACCAAAAATTGAGGTACCGGTCATATTCGAGATCAAAATCCCATTAGTCACTCGATATAACATATACCACATATTACGGCAGTCTCAACTAATAATCAGCAGGAATACATATACATTTATAACCATCTTCAAATTATTTATTGATTGTGATACAAGAAAATACATATAAGCGGCTCTCTTCAGAGGAACTAAATACTTGTACCAACCTCACCCAACAATACAAGCAGTTGTGACATACAACTTTTCCAGCAGAGTAGTAACGTGCCAAATAGTTGTGAGATTCATATAATCGACACCACCTCATTGTGAATTCCAAGCATTGCTGATGGATCTTTGTAATCAAATCAAAGGTTCGGTATAAATTAATTCGTAAAAGTAGCAGTGGAACAATCGAAGCAACAACCAGCTTCTTCGTTGAAGGAAATCCAAACATTACCAGCAGTAAATTACAACTCTCTTTCATGCCACAATTTAATCTGAGTGATTAAGTAAACATAGATCCGACCATTTGAAGAAATCAAACCGCGTACTCAACTGATATTGAAGCCATTGAAAAGTATATTTGAGATTACAAATGAAATCTAAGGGTCCATTACTATGCAATACCTTTGACGGCAGCCATCATATATATTAAGCACAAAGGACCGACTCAATTTGCTGAGGATCATCTGACAGTAGCTAATTCTCTGGTCAACAGTAACTAGGTCCGCAAGTTATCGCTTCTCACTTCATCAAATTGACTGCCTTGCAATGTATACGTCTTGCCAATCACTCGACCACCAAGTCTTCGTCGTTGTTTACTGCACATCTAATCATATTATACGTTGCAATCCGACTCCAAAGACCAAAAACAAAATCGTTATTCACAAAATAATCGTTATTCACAATAAATTAGGCTACAAAATTTTATGCCCCAAATTTATATCTAAACCGCATCCAAAAATGAACATTAAGATGTTCCAATTATCATCCCGACTCATTATACAGCAAAAAAAAAAAATACCAAATATAACAACATGGGAAACCAACTGGAAACCGCATGATTTGATTTGCCCATCTCGTATTTCCTTTAATTAATTAAACGTCAAAAATTCCTCGTACAGCTATCCACTCTGGTATTTATCCACCACATATAAACCAACACAAAAAAATATCCTTGTATCGTCGTAGACATAAAAATTTCATACAAAACCATTATTATGTGCCTCTCATTAAACGGGAGATCGTTTAATCACCCCCGTATCGCATCGTTATAATGCTTTAATTTTACCGCACCCCAATGAAAAATCTGATTCCTTTACGATATTCGGGTTTCCTCTCTCATCGTCGTTATATGCACACTTTCATTAATTTTGATTTGAATTTTCCTTTTTTTCTGTGTGCGTGTGTGTGTGTGTGTGTTATGTTTTGATTTGGATGATGGACTTGATAAAATCAAATTCTGGTACTCAAAAGAATTGCGGTGTCGTTCAATTTATCTAAATTAATATCGCAGAGAATGTCGAACAAATCTTATATTTGCTCCGTAATGAAACAATTACATCAATTTTGTGAACTTGCCGCACCACCCCAATTTATATGTACGTACGTACGTGTGCAATCTTATACAAAGCACAGAAAAACAATCAACGGTACACAGATAGATAATACACACAGTGGAAATGATATGATAAAAAATGATTCAAGGATTTTTGGTATATTTTGTGTACTCTGCTCGACTTTCTGGGCATTGCCTTGGTAAACAAAATGCGTCTATGTACGAATCGTTCTAATCAGAAAACTTTCGCTTAATTAATTAGCAACAGGGGATCAATTCGAAGTCTAGAATTAAATTTACCAAAATACCTTTGTCTTCGGTAGTTGAATATTTCCCATACGTATATCTAACATTTTCATGTAAGTAGAAGGGATATAAAAAGGTTCGTTCTCTATTTTTACCAAATACAGTTTTAGCTAATCCATCATGAGATAAAATTTCTAATGATAAATTAGTCTTATTTTTGACAAGCGGTATTAAATAACTGTCCTTGATATCATTAAGACTCCGGTCAAGAAATACGATATCATCCGCAATCTGCATATCCAAAAATTGGCCTGACTTAGCAAAGATGTAGCGCGAAGTTTCAATAAAACTTTTCTGTACCAAGTACACCAGCGCCAAATTAAACAGCATGTCAGATGTTATTTTGAAGGCACAGACACGAGGACCGGCAGAAGTTATAAAGGGTGTTCTCTCTGCTGCCTTTTAAATTTAAAAAAAAAATATTTATTGTGCGGTTGCAACCCGAAATTTTTCTGACAAATGACAAGTCAAAGCACAAGTCAAGAAAATGGCCAACTTTTCGTAAATTACGTGATGATTTTGGTCAACATTTACGTCCTACAGAGCCTCTAGTTCGCAAAATTATTGATCGTTTTGTAGAAACTGGGCATAGCGCATAAGAACAACATCGTCCAGTTCGTACTCGTGAAACAGTATAACAGCTGTTATCTTGTCGTTATCGTTAACCACTTTACATCGAATTTTACACGTTGATTTACTCATGCATCTTAACAACTGACCATCAGCAACGTCGTCGTTTTGTTGATTGGATGCCAAACAAAATGAGCGTTTTCATCAAAAATTATCTTTTCAGGTGAAGCTCATTTTCACCTCAACGGATATGTTAATAAACAAAACTGTCGCACTTGAGTGACTGAAAATCCTCATGTTATTCATGAACAACCTATTCATGTATAAACAGTTATTGTTTGGTGTGGATTGTGGGCTGAAATAAATATCAACGGAACGCGCCTAATTTTATATTACTTGTTGTAAATTATTTAACCCTCTAATGAATGGATTTTTTTACGAACTAGTAAATTCATACTAGGTTGAAATTGTGTTGAATAGGACAAATTTAAAGTCAAAAATTATTTTTGAGGCCAATCCATTCACCCACATGTAAAAATTCAAAGTCCGCCTTTAGGCGGGGTAATGCAGTACGACGAAATAAAACAAAATTTTCAAATTAATATCTTTTATTCACAAGACATTGCAAAATAAATATAGGACGATTAGTGATTCAAATTGTGATTTATCATATTTTTATTTATTTATTGTGGAACTCATAAAAACATGTTTTATTCGGTAAGTTACATAAACTAATATTGCATTTCACGCAAAATGCTTCTGTTTCTGAATTACATTTCGGAAACTTGCATTGCCGTTTATCTGATCGGTCACGAAAAAAACACCAATGACCTACTTGATCGTAACGGACATCTACAGTGGGGAGATATGCTCTCTTGGCTGCTTTTGGAGAAAGTGTTTGGAATGCATTAGATGGTCGCCCAACGTTTCTCTTCTCTGCCGTCATTCCGCTGGAACAGAGTGATTCAGCCACTTTAGTCCGAAATGCTGGAAGCTCAATTTTTTCTTGATTTGAATTTATTCTGTGGTACAGAATATTAGCGTTCACTGCAACGTCAATAAGATGATAAAATATACGGTTCTACCATTTTCGGGTTTTCATCCGTATATGGTGACGGCATAATAATCCATCCATTAGATCGACACTCCCCATATGCCGGTTGTACTCTTTTATTATGTATGGACAATCGATTTCATACTGCTTTCTTTCTTTTTTATCCCATCTGACAGCTTTCTGTGGTTGCAAGGTGTCTTTGCTGGAAACAAATGGTTTTGTGCCAACATACGTTGACAGAAGCCTTACTATTTTTGTATCTTTCCATAAAATTGACGAGATATAGACTCCATAAGCATTGCCCACATACTCCTCATAGTATCCACGTTCAACTTTCTCCCTACTTAAGACTGCATCACTCGACAGCTTACAATTTGGCACACGATTTGAACGGAAAGTTCCCAAGCTAAATATCCCTCTGCTACGTAGGTATGTTAACAGGCCCATGGACGTGTAGAAATTATCGAAATATAGTATATAGTATGGTTAACGGAATTCGGTATATTTTTTGAAAGGCGAACAACTACTTTCGACGATGCCCCAAGATCAGGTAAATTTTATTATCCCCAGCACCGCAATAAATTTCGAATGCGTACGAGAGGCCATTTGAATCAGTTTCTACCATTTAGTTGCGCACATTTGCTCATCTACGCAAAGCCTAGGTAGCATTGGCACTGAACAGAAAATTTCTTTAAAGTGTACTGTGAATGGTCGAACCTTGAACAACCTATCAAAATTTCGATGATCTTTATCGACTGCAAGAGAATTATCGTTGAAGTGAATATATCGACGAATTTCTTCAAACCTAAGCACAGGCATCACTTTTCGGATCGCTTCAAATGAGTGTCTTCCCCAGAATGACCTTGTATTGGGGTAGCGATACACAGAAATAAAGACTAAGACCCCTATAAATTTCCGCATGTCGGTGGAGTCGACTTTAAATTTTGTCCCAATATTATTTGGCACGCATATAGATTTGACTGTTCTGTAATATGCTTAACAAGAACATCATTCACAAAATATTTGAAGCAATCATATTAAGTTTGTTTTAAGTTATTTCAACTTTGGTGGTAATTCTTTGTCGCCTCGAAATACTATTGTATATCGTTAATATGCAACGTTAAGTTTTGTTTTTTCCAAATTATAGATTGGAATTCACGTCTGTCATTTTTTATTTTCAGTACATTTCCAGAAAATTTAGATGCTGTGGAAATAATTGATCCGTTTGGTTCTTCTATATTTTTGACTGGTTCGCCTTGTAAGTTTACTTTGAGCAAATGTTGATGCCTCATTCTCAGATTGTTCGTGAGCATCTCTCAATGTACCTATGGTGACCTCAGTAATTTCTCTGGTTACCACATCGGTTGATGAATTTTCAATTACATCATCTCCAGTAACCACAGTATGTATTGAAGAAATTTGATCATCGTTCAAATTACAGTCACCCTCATCGTCACTTGTTTCTACATCGGATTGTATTGAATTCATAAGTTCTTCGATTTCTTTTCGAATCTTGATAATGTAAAGTTCGCTTTTAGGCGGGTACACGCATTACAGGGTTAATTAATAATTTACAATAAGCAAGCGAGCGATGAAAAGCAAAAAAAGAAGACTAGAGTTTTTGTTTTAGATAAAACAAAAATACCGAATGAATCGAAAGAAAAAATATAAAATACTAGCTGACCCGGCGAACTTCGTACCGCCTCAAAATCAATAAATGTTTTTTAAAGTTATTAGCTTAATAAAATTGAGTTTTTTATTAAGATTAAATAAATTAAATGAATACTCCAAATTAATTAAATTCAATGAAATTACAAAAATCAAAATGAAATATATTTTAATTACATTGAAATGAATGTAATTCACGTGGCAGCAAGGCTTTCGTTTTATTGAATTGAATAGAAATGGTTCGCGTAGCATTATTGCACTACTTTCTTTTAAACTATTTGCTGGGTGAGTTGCAATGGAGTCGAGTCCCTTCATTGTAGCACCTTGTGATATACGACATTTTTTGTTTTATTGTTAGGTGCGAGAACGAATAAAGCGGATGGTTTACCGACACGTGAACATGCTACGTACAATTGGCCGTGAGAGAAACATTCATTTTCTAGATTCAGGCCACAAACACTCAAGGATTGGCCTTGTGATTTGTTGATCGTCATGGCGAATGCAAGACGAATCGGAAATTGAATTCGTTTAAACTTGAATGGCATATCGGTTGGGATCATCGGAATTCTCGGAATGAGAACTTCCTCACCTTTGAACTTCCCTTGAAGTATCGTCGCGTGAATTACATTGCCCATGAGTTTTCTCACCACCAAACGCGTTCCGTTACATAGTTTTGGTTGATTCAGGTTTCGTAGCATGATGATTATCGAGCAAACTTTTAGTTGTAAATTGTGCGGTGGCAAGCCAGGTAGATCCAATGAGTTTAAAAATTCAGTTGGATAGTTGGTTGCTTCGTCTTCGTTTGTCACACAGTCAATAGATTTGAAGGAATGAAGTGGACCGACGATTAGATTTTGAATTGTAAAATTTAAGTGATCCACATCTTTGTTCTTTGCCGCAAGAATTACTCGTTCACTCACCCAATTGTGATTTTTGTGGTTAGTAATGATGTTCGGGAACACTTTGTTGATGAGCTCGTCCTTCGTTGAGACAAAAATGCAAAAGTTCTGAGGAAACGAAATCAATCCGTTCGATTTGTCGACCGGAACACGGCCATTACCGATAGTCAGCAATTGCTTGGAGAATTCTTCGGCAGATGGATCGTTTAACAATGCAACTCGCATGTTTGTCGTCAGCTGAAGTTTCTTCACATAACACCACAGAGTCGATGATTTTAGGCAAGCGTTTATTTCATCAGCAGCGGTCGATCTTGGAATAACTGGTATTGTTTGACGGAAATCGCCAGAAAGTAGAATCATTGCGCCTCCAAAACATCTTGAGTCATTGCGTAGATCTTTCATAGTTCTATCGAGTGCTTCCAATGCGCGTTTGTGCGCCATTGTACATTCATCCCAGATGATGATTTTACTTGCTACCAAAACTTTCGCCATTGCTGAGTGTTTTGCAATGTTGCATGTCGGGTTTTCAGCCGATTGCAGGTTTAACGGTAATTTCAACGCTGAATGAGCTGTTCGGCATCCTTCTAGCAATGTGACCGCTATCCCAGAAGAAGCAACTGCTACAGCAATATCGGATCTCGCACGAACAGTGGCCAAAATCAATGACATGAGGAATGTCTTCCCAGTTCCACCGGGCGCATCGAGGAAAAATAATCCACCATTTCCATCATGAATTGCCTTCATTAACGTATCGTACACTCCTTTTTGTTGGAGGTTCAACAGTGGTACATTGGTTCGAACTGATTGGTTCAATGCATCTCGATCATATTCATGTTCACGTTCCAATTCTCGATTGAAAGCGTCGTTCATTCCACGACATGGCGTTGGCATTCCTAATTTGACTAACAAACTGCCGCACATGCGAAAACACATGTCTTCGATCAAAAGCAAAGCCTGGTTATGTATCTCCTCATTCACCTCGAGATCGGGATTTCCGAAACTGACACGAATTCGATGTAGAATGTCTTCTGACATGTCATTCTTGTACTTGCTCCATAGTTCACGTGGATTTGATGGGAAGCATGTCGAAATAATGATAGCAAATAATGTGCGTATCTGGTTTGGAGTTGCAGAAATAATTGATTCAGCGATTGTCATGTCCCAATGAGTATCGTTTTCAAGCAAGTTGAGCTGTTGACATGCAGCACGAAATGTTGGGCACACTACACCATTGACAGTTCGAAGTGATTCAAATGATGTCGGCCCACGAATATTCACCAGCAACAACCGCAAGTAGAAGCATTCGTCATTCTTCGGATGAACTGTGTAAATGCGACCAAGAGCATCAGTAGAACGCACATTTGGATGATCAGGAACCTCATCGCCTTGCTTCCGACGTTGAAATTGTTTTGATGAGGCGTTCCAAGTGTAATAACGTGGCATCTCAGAGTAGAGCAATGTTCGTGCAAACGGATCACTTTGACAAATCGAAAAGAAACTGGTCAATGTTGTTGCTGGAGGTGTCTCAGCACGTTGAGCAACATTCGATGAGTTGAAATAAACTCGTTGACCATTCTCCAGATGCACCGCCAAATATACAACAGTGGGATGACGTTCATGAATAGGGAATGAGAATATACGCCAAATCGCCTCATTGCAGCTCACATATCGACCAACTTGATAATGCGTGATTTCATCGTTTGTATTGGGATTTTGAACACCAAAAACTGCCATATCGCTACCTTTCGTGACATATTTACAAATGTATTTTATGGACTTCACTGAATTGCAGTACTCCACGTTGCAATGCGCCTTGAATGTTTTGGAAAGAAGTGGCGAATATGGAACAATCCAAGTGTTGTCGGCCACGAACTCATTTCCTCTCACTATCGTTGTGATAGTTCTACCGTTATCATCGGCTGATCGACGCCGGTACAGTGGATAACCATCATTGCCAGTGATAGTCTCTGCGGTTAAATTTCGTGGATAACGCTTGGAACACTTGTTGTCGACCATGCACGGTGATTGGGGATTGATGGAGCCACACGGACCGTGAACCATGTTCGTAATTACAACATCATGCAGGTCTGGATCGGTTTCGGGATCAGGAATCTCGGCACATATGATGTCATCTATTTGGTCTGGTCGAATTTTTTCGGCTAACCAAATAAGAATGTGAGCATGCGGCAAGCCTCGTTTCTGCCATTCAATTGAATACATCCAACATCGAGTATCCCCAAAGACGCAATGCCTAACAATGTAGTTCATCAGCGACCGGATTTTTTTTTGAAGACACGTGCGATGATGTCGTGCCAATCACTTGTTATTTGCCCGGGTAGCAACAGTTGAACAATCTCTATCCATTTCGGATTGCAAGTAAAAGTGATGAATAAATCTGGACAACCGTAATGACGAACATATGTCATTGCATCTTGCGCATATTCATGCATATGACGCGGGCTGCCAATGTACGTCGCCGGTAGAATAGTCAATCGACCAACATTAGCTGCATCTCCTTCGGTGCTGATTGCATCGCGTAAATGGATATATTCCTCCGAACGCAGTTTAGCTTGGTTCAACCGAATGAAAATGAGGCGCTCTGTTTCGATTTTGACGTACATGTCGACGATATATTGCTGAAGCAAACGACGAAATCGCAGCAAATAGTTGTCAGCATTTTGACGAATCATCAAACGATATGCATAATAATTCATCGAGCTAACCTTCTTGTTAGTTTCCTCATCTGAAATGAAATCAGTAAAATTAGTGTCATAATCTAAATTATGATATCAGTACTCACCGCTCAATGGATTTATCATGTTGATATTGAAGTGATATCCATCGTCTCCTTGCCAAAACATCAGCGGGTATTGCAATGTATCGTATGAACGGTGTGTTTCATTTATTCGTTGCAGTTGTCCAGTGTCGCGACGTGTAAGCACAATATCGCGCGGTTCCACGCTTTCACCAACAATCACAATTGCGACTTCATCTATTGTTGGAGCATTAAATTGGCGTTCGTGTGTTCCAGCGGGTCGTTTATCTGCTCTGATCACGACTTTGCAGTCGTCACTTGGCATGCGATCCAACGCAGATTTAAACAATCGAACCAATGCATGATGTTCATGGAGTAGTTGCTGCAAATCTTTCAGAACTATCCTTTTCATTGCTGTATTGATCGTTTGGCGCCGATCAAGTTGATCCTCCATATTGCCCATAAAGTATATTTGGATGAATTTATGCTGTCCATCTTCAATCGGTTGCAATGACCCAATTCGGTGGTGAATTTGGCCTTGAATCTGTAAAGTCGAAGACGAAGTCAGAATTATAGATTTTTGATCACCAAAAGAAAATGAATGTTTACTCTCTCGAGCAGAAATGACCTTAAATGTTGGATTGAATCCGCGTTCTTCGATAATGTCTGCTCCAAATGAAGTCATTTGGAAACATCCGTTGTATCTTTGAGTGTTGGATAGAAAATGTCGTGATTCTGGTGTCCCGCCACGAAGCAATGAACGCAACAGTTCAGGTGGTGCAGGCAATAATGGCAATCTCACCTTGCCACTGAGACAGCACAATCCAGGCGTTTCTCCAGCGAACTTCAATGCACCGCAATGGTCGCACACAAACTCCATTGGGCCAATTCGAACGAAAGGATGCGAGTTGTAGTCAATTGTGCAATCGTATTGAAACGCTATTCGATTCAAATCAACACTTGAAGGATTTCTTCTTGCGCGTCGAAAATTATCTCGTTGTTGATCTGTGCGATAAGCTCGACGATTTCTCATTGTCAACTGAGCCATTTGACGTACTGCCTCTCTTTGTGCTTGTCTTTGTGAAGCGCGAAGTCGGGCCATACTAACGCGGCGCACTTCTCGTGTGATTTCTTGTTCATCTGCAGTGAATTGATTCGCAATAGTCCGAAGTCTAATTGCATTACGGCTTCGTGGTGAAAGATTAGATCTTCTGGCTCGCGGCATTGTAAATAATACTGGAAAATTAATCACACAATCCAAAATTACATAATCAATTATCGATGTGCGCACAATCACAAATGTGATAACCTCACAAAGTGAACATCTTCGAAGGGAACTTACCGTTTAAAAATCCCGATCGAAAATAGAATTCCGCAGAATAAAAAAAAAAATAAAAAAACCAAAAAAAAAAACTGGTGTCCGGTGTTGGGACACTCTGTACCACTAAAAAAATTACGTACTATTATACGCAAAAAAGTACTGTTTTCTTATTGTTATTGGCATACACCACACAACCTCTTATTTCACTAAATTCCACCACTTATTTTAATATTATATGCTAAACCACAAATCACTTAACTAATATGAAATAACCAAAACCAAAAATAAATTAAATTTAATATTAAAATCGCAAAGGAAAAAAACTTTTTTTGGAGCTGTCAAAATCTACTATTCGCACTGAAATCGTAACTCGGACGAAGATTTTATCTATATAAATAGATAAGTAGATGAAATAAAAAAAAAATTGGATAAAAAATAAAATGGTAAATGTGCATGCAGCCTCCAGTCGGATTCGTATCCAGTACCTTGCGGTCCAAGCGCCGAAGCTTTAACCACTGCACCACTCGTCACATACAAACTACACCTACAAAATTCATATAAAAAAATGTTTTTTTATTAGATTTTTGGGACATCCCTTTTGAGTTTTTCCGACTTTTCTTTTTTCCTAAACCATCACTGTATTGAGACGAACAAAATAAAAAAAAACAAAATGTACTAAATATATGAGAAAATGAATTTTCTTGATAACTTTTTTGTTGGTGAATTTTTCCAATGTTTTAATAGTTATTATGCTATTCGGAACGGAGTCAAACTCAACAAAAGAAAGATCATAAAAATCGGTCCAGCCGTTCTTCAGTTATAAATGGTGTAACTAACCCGACTTTGTTTTATATATATAGATTACCTCTGAGGAAAAAGACTTTTTATTTCGGTAGAGAGGAACAAACATGAAGCCAGAAAACCACAAGATTTGGGACCTTTAGCCAAATTTCAGTCTAATAAAAGAAAATACAAAATGTTCAGTCTAATTGAGAAATAGAGCGTACCTGTATTGTGGTTCGGTGTTGAAAAAAGTGCCTAAGGGTCAAAGGGAGGAAAAACAAGGAACAAGTAGTAAATAGTACTACAATAACAAAGTAGTGTAGGTGCGTCATGGTAAGCAGAATAAAGAAAAATCGAGGAAAGTTGTACAGAAGCACGTGTTGCACGAGGCAAAAGGCAACAGATAAAAGGTAAGAAAATTACTGTTTTATGGTGGATAAAAAATGGGTCCCATTTGAAACGCGATATTTTAAAACGCGAATTATCAAAACGCGATATTTTAAAATGCGATATTTCAAAACACGATATAGTACAAAACGCGATATGGTACAAAACGGGAATTTAGGATCGGGTTATATCAGTCGGGTGAAGGGGAAATTTAATTTCAGTTTAAAGAAATTTAAAAATCGATAGGAGCGAGAGTATATAGGATCGGTATAAATCGGGTCATTACGCTCCCGTCGCTTCGCAATGCACATTCTGTACCATAACGCGTTTTGAAATATCGTGTTTCGAGCGGATCCCGATAAAAAACATGCCAAGTGAATGGACTGTGATTTGGGTACCTATAGTTGTACGCCGTTTATTGGTGACGGAAAGAGCCGCACTGTGGTGATTGAGTGGAATATGGACGAAATTAGTAAGAGATACGCAATGTATAATTAGAAAAATAAAGAAGGATACAAGAAGAATTTGTGTGGGAAATTAGAATGTAAGGGGAAGGTGTCAAGATTTTGAAGTATTGGGGGTTGGAGGCCTTCATGTAAGAATTATTAAGATGAACCTTCGGGATAGGTTAATAATATAGGGTTGTTTGGGTCTGAATGGTCTTTTAGTATTATGAAAATTTGTATATGATGAGTAACTTTGTATAAGCTATGTAAGCAGAAAATTTTATTTTTCAGATTATAATTTCAAGGATAACAACAGATCATTTCGTTGTTGGATATATCCGAGCAAAAATGGAACAGCTCAGGACGGTTATTAACAGATTAGATAATCACGAGAGACGATACAATTTGCTGGATCTTGATGAAATTCAAGAGGAAAATGTGAATGTCAAGCGAGAAATCCAGAGTCAAACTGGGTTGATTAAAAACCCCGACATCGAGACTGTATAATGGTGGAATATCGAAAATTGTCGGTAATGGCAGCAAACAGGCTTAGTGAAAAATTAAGAGAAGGAAAAAAGGATGAAAACCTTCGAAAAATAGAAAATCATCGTTCGAAATCGGGAAATATTGCCACGGGTGCTATCAGAAAAACGAACTAATCCTATGCGATAGACATCAGTGAGCCGATGGCCCACGAGTTGTTCACAATAATAAAACCGGTTTGGGAATTTAAGACCATTGACTTCAAGGGCAACGATCAACAGGATGGCACAAGTGAAATAGCCCTCTTTCAACAAAAAAAAAATAAAAAAATTGGCTCAATTTCAGTCCAACCCACACAAATGTGTGAGTAAATAATCATAGTATGTAATGGCGTTGTTGATAAAAAATGTTGCTTGAATTGAAGTAAAACCGTGTTTTTTCGGACAAAAATAAGTTTAAAAGGAATTCACAAATGTGTAAGTTGGTTCAAAAAACATATAAAACTAAATTTTTGACATGGTACTTACCCGCACAATTGTGTTAGTAAATCACAAAAGGGATAGAGAATAAGATGTCGAGTGGCACATCTCGATCATTTTGTTCCCGAGTGTCAACAGCATCATTTACAACGTACCAATTATCACAACAAGAAAAATTTTAGGAGCCAAAGAAAATGATTACATATCTAACGATGGGATGGTTGTTGCTCCTACCATTGTCGAAAAAAGATAGGAGTATACAATTATAAAATAATAATAAACATAAAATGTATCGATGTAACAGTATGCTAAGGAACCAGACACTTATTGTGGAACCAGACACTTATTGTGTCCAGTCAACATGGATTTAATGCAAAATTATCGTGAAACTTAGTATCTACTGAGCAGATAAAAAATGCAATGTTGTACCCGTGCAAATTTGTAAAGATGGCAGAAGCCACCTTATATTTGGACTCGAACGACGTGATAGGTTTAGGGGATTAGTATAGATAATCGAGAGAGTTCGGCTTATTTGTCGGTATATTGAAGTATTAGCGTGAGATAAATAAAATGAATTTTGAATGATATAAATAAAATTGTTGATGTTTAAGAAATTTGAGAATTTAGAAATTGAGTTTGTGTTCCTTTAACTATGAAATAGTGGATAGAGGATGAATGTAGTTAAAATTTATTTGACACACAGCAAGAGTCACAGCAAGAGTTGCGGTCATCACGTTAAGGAATTAATTGCACTAATTTTTTGACTGAGTTGTAATTTTTCAGAGAAACAGCAATAACTTCGAGGACGAATCAAACCTCCAATCGGAAGATTATGAAATGATTGCAGAAGATAAAGGCTCAGGGCATGGGCAATTGAATCAAGAACGATTGTATATATCGTTCTGGAACAACAAATTGAGTCATTTAAACGTTTTTTTTTTTTATGGAAATATCAGATAGTGGAACCTTTGAGCTATTGTCAGGTTCTGATTTACGGGTACGAAAGGAAAGATTAAGGCGGCATTTCGAGTTGTTCGAGAAAATGGATATGCTGTATCAAAAATGTAGCATTTTGATCACGACTGGTGTATACGTTGAAATTGAGAATAGATTTATGTCCAATAAAGGTATTGTTTTCCAAATTAAAGCGGATTGTAAAGATCCTCCAGTGCGGTTCGATAACGTTTGTTATCTAGTCAGTTAGGAGACGGAGAATTAATAGTGGTGGGAAGAACGCGGTTAGCCTGTTAGACAGTCATGGAGACCCAGAAAGAAGAAAGGGCTACGTAGTAATTGTTGAGATAGGAGGTATGAGGGTATTAGTTCCAAGAGTATATCAGCCAGTGAAATTGACAATGTATTGAATTATTAGTTGATTGTTTGGATGGACGAAAAGAAATTATTAAGAATAAGAGGAAGGTTAGACAAGGTGGAATTACCAAGTTCAATACAGTTAAACAAAGCCTTAACGGAACAGTGAAGGGTTACATTGCGATGTTAGTTTGCATGGTTTACAAAACTCATTTGGAGTTTGTTGGTGGATTGGATACCAATTCATTTATTGCTACGTTGACCCGATTTGTAAATTTGCGAGCCTATATATGTATAGTGACAATGGAAGTAATGTCATAGGAGCTGGCCGGATTCTTTGTGAAGCAGTCAGTTATGGAAAGACTCGACGGTAATGAGTTGTCGCGAAGCCCATTCTAACAGTGGTACTACAATACACCGCACCAAGGTGATCTATGGTAGGCAGCCGTCAAATCGGTTAAGCATCATTTGAGAAGGGTAGGAGGAGTGCAGTTGTATACATTTGAGTTGGCTACGTTGTTGGCGAAGATGGCGGCTAATGATCGAAAGGATTTATCGACATTAACACCGGGTCTCTGTTTCTAACCTACCACCCGGATATTACAACCTATGAAACATTACTAGCGGAAATACCACTGAACCGGTTGTCTGCTTGGCTGAAATTACAAAAATCACAACAAGAATTTTGGGCGAGATGGTCGCAACAATGTATCACAGAACAGCTACGTCGTAATAAATGGGCTAATGAAGAGAGATCGTTAAAAATTGGAGATATATTGTTTGTTAAAAATGAGATAACACCACCTAGTCAATGGATGATGGCTATAGAATTAATTATTGAGGTATTTCCCGGACAAGATGAAATCGTAATATCGTGCAAGGTGAGGACGGAGAAGAGTAAATTAGTACGTCCAATCACCCATTTATGTTTGTTGTCAGTGGACAATGAGGAGGTAGCCACATCCGATGCTGATTTTCCTTAGGGATTGTTAAAATAAAATTTCCTGAGGTTTTCCCAGTATCCTTAAGGCAAATGCTGAATATTCCTGACAAAATTTATATTTGTAGAGCAAGGGAGTTAGTTGTATGGCGATAAGTTGTAAAAGCGTTCCACACGATTTACAAGCTTGCCAGGATGTTACGGCCACCGTAATAAATATCAGCGTAACGTGCCTAATTTTAACTTACTTGTTGTAAATTATTTAATTAATAATTTACAATAAGCAAGCGAGCGATGAAAAGAAAAAAAGAATGGAGTTTTTGTTTATAGACAAAAGAAAATCACCGAATGAATCGGAAGAAACAATATAAAATAATAGCTAGGGGCAAAAACTCGTGGCCTTTTTCCGATAGGTGCTTTACATTCATATATCTTAGTAACCATTGATCGGGCAATTCTTGTGTGTGTTTGAAAGGTGGCATTTTAACTTGCACTTTGACATACAAAACATTAAAATCGGTGAAGTGAAAAAAAAGTTATAATATTTTAAACATGGAGATAAATAATGAAAAAATTCGATATCTTTGGCAATTTTATTACAAGAAAGGTAAA
Organism: Nephrotoma appendiculata; assembly: GCA_947310385.1. Classification (NCBI taxonomy): domain Eukaryota; kingdom Metazoa; phylum Arthropoda; class Insecta; order Diptera; family Tipulidae; genus Nephrotoma; species Nephrotoma appendiculata. The sequence continues at coordinate 42,724,667 of OX371223.1, forward strand.
AATGCGGCTCAGACTTACGAAAAAATGTGTGCTGTTTATGGAGAAGGTGCTTTATCAAAATCAGCAGCAAAGAAATGGTTCGCGCACTTTCGTTCTCGAAATATGTCAAAGATGCACCTCAAATCATGCAGAAAATTGAAGAAGACCGGCATATAATCAGCCATGCAATTGGCAAAGAACTAAATAATGATCACAAAACAGTTTTAAACCATTTGCAAATGGCTGAATACAAAAAAAAACTTGACGTTTGGGTACCACATGAATTAACAGTTAAACATTTAATGGGTCGGTTTTCTATCTGCGAAACGCTGCTGAAACGGCACCATATAGTCCTGACCTTGCACCATCGGACTACCATTTGTCCCGGTCCATGCAGAACCATCTTAATGGTTTTACATTAAATTCAAAAGAGGCCTGCGTGGCCCTTTATTACCCCTGAGGAAAAAGACTTTTTATTTCGGTAGAGAGAACAAATAGCAGTAACAGTGAATAGTGAGCGCTATCGTGGTATGTTAACTCGATTGTGGTCAAAACTGGATGAAATTGATTTACATGATCATTGGTTTCAACAAGACGGTGCCGCATATCACACAAACCGTGAAACACTCGAGTTATTGCCAACCAAGTTCGATGATTGCATATAATTTCAAGAAATTCTGATGTCAACTTTCCACCAAGATCATGCGATTTTACACGGTTAAATTATTTGCGTCGGTGTTCTTTGAAAAGTAAACTGTATATAGCAATGATCCACAAGCAGTTCAAGATCTTAAGAAAAACATTCGAGCTGAAATTGAGGCCTATAATCTGCTTTTATTAGAAAAAGTTATCAACAATTTTGATGTTCGGATGCTATGGTCTGTAAGAATCGTTTGGAATAGTTTGGACAACTGACATTAAGGATTGGTCCCTGATTTTCGTTTGGAAAACCGTACGTAATGATTTATTGCGTGCGGTGATGAGTTTTTAATTTTCACAATAAATCTTGTCGTAGGAGTAACCAAAAGTAAACAACTAGTGCTCAATCCTCAATGACAGTTGCCCAAACGATTCCGATCGTTGGATTTGTGATAATATTAGGAGTATCTAGAGTAAAATATTTCTTATAGTTTCTTATTCTAAACAACGTTTTGCATTTTTCTGTTGCCAAGTTATGAACAACCAAAAAATTTAACTGATTTTAACTTTATGTCTTCCACTTTAAACATGTTCAATTCTCTGGAAAAACATTTTTTTATCCAAATGGTATATTCCAATAGGATTTGTCGTTCATTTTGTAAAATGAAATTCCCAAATAAGCGACATAAGCGACGAACTTCATTTTATTGAAATAATGCAATTTTGATTTCGTTTTTTCGCAATAATTAATGACCCAGTATGGGGACCAAACGCCAACATGTGTTGACAAACCCTGACCGATTAAACGATTTATACTAACGAAACTTAATGAAAACGATATGACATTCTTGTAATGAGGTGACCCGGGAATTTTTTTTCAAATTTTCTTTATTTATTTACCATCTAACCAAACGATGACAACTAGTGACCGATGACCAAACCATTCTAATCATCATTTTTATCGGAACCTTTGGATGAGTTGCTGAAAAGGGGGAGCTATCGAAAGCCTCGTATATTTTTTTATATTTTCGTGCAAAATTGTTGTTGCAAAATTATCAGCTGTAACTTCAACATTAATATTATGAAAAAAAGAGGAATACATTTATGAAGCACCCCAAATGCATAATCGGAATTAAGAGGGACTCTTAAACATTTAGGCTTGCTGTATACGATAAATATTCAGAATCGTATAATCTTCTTCAGGGGTTGGAACCTACTGAGGTTAAAAAATGTTCCCTTGATGAGTTGTTTAGCTCCGCTTGAAGTAAAATAGTAAATCAAGTTCGTGTTGAAACCAAAAAAAAGAAGCAATCACAGCTAATGCGGTAACAATTCCAATTTATTTTTCGTAATTAAAAATACCGAAATTTAATGGGTAGTTTTCCATCATGGTGTAATTTCAGACAAGTGTTTGTTGAATTGGTTCATCATCGGTATTAAAGTTTCAATTTCCTCGCAATGCGTTAGACAGTGGTGATGCCTTTCATTTGATTGATGGAATTAGAAACTAATTCCAAATGCTCCTATAGTAACCTGATTATACCAGCAGCACCAAGTACAAGTATCACTATTCAGGAACTCGTTGAAAATATGTCGACGACAGTCCCTAATGTATTATAGCTACCATAACTATCAATAGTCTACAGGATAGTGGTGTTCAATCTTGAAAATTACAAATAATATTATCAACGGTAATTGCTTATGCCGAAAATTTCAATGGAATACAGCTTCCTTGCCGAGCTACTATCGAGCAAGGTTCAATGTCAAACTTTGTCATAGAATCGTATTCAACGCATCGGCCAAATCCACTTCAGGCAGGGGCCAACGATTCAAGACAATATATTTGCGCTGGTATCGGATATCGCAGATCCAGCTCTACACCAAATTATTGTGGTGCGTAATGTCAGTGAAAAGTTTCCATTTTTCAATTGAATGGTGTGACTTATGGTACAGTAAGCGCGTCGTTTATGGCTTTTCGAACTTTGAACTAATTAGCAATTGATGAATGTGACAATTATCCTGACGCTTCCATAAGATTATTGAATCATTTGTGTATTAACGATCTCATAACCGGCGCTTTTAAATTAAATTGAATTAATTAAATTAAATTAAAGGGTGGTTTCGAATTACGAAAATAGTCATACCACTCTATTGCACCCATAATTATTATTGGCCAACTAATTATTCAAGAACCCTGGAAGACAAATGGGTTGTTAGATTTTATCAACAATTCAAATACCAAGAGATGTAGTTCCACCTGATCGAGTAGTAGAATTTCATGGATTTGGAAAGAAACATACAATTGCCCTATTGGAATTATGTGCGTTATTATTTTATCAAAAAAGTTGGATAAAATTCAAAGGTCGTTATTGTCGAATTCACAATGTCAGTGTCCTACTATACACGAGCACAATTTTCAGATTCATCAGAGGATTCCCAGCTAACCCAAATTACAACGTTGGTTGAAGTAAATAAGTACTAATGGCTCTGTAATCAATACTCAGAATTCAGGATTATGTCTGAGATTTAAAAAAAATTGCACAGGGCCTCAATCTGAACGATAAAAAAATCAAATGTCAAATTTCAACGCCTTAAAGGGTTTGGTTAAATATATGTTCAACAAGTTTATTGTAACGAGTTGAATGATTTAAAGAAAAAGGGGATTCTCTCTTGGTTAATAGAAGCAATTTATGTCGACGTGTAGTATCCGAATGTAAGCGTTGTTTTAGAACAAAGCCAGTTTAGCTTTGTTAGTTAGTCGATTTAGTCAGTTTACAGCAACGCTTTAACCAAAATAGCACATAGAATTAAGATCTAATTCTACTAGATTTACCTATTGCTTTTCTGGAAATTCCAACACGAATACTTTTTCCGTTAAATTCTCGGTTTATGGTTTAAAGTAATAATAAAGTGGTAAAGTTACAGAACAATTATATTCTTGAAAATAAGTCCAGCACAATTTCTATAGATCTCGACACCCTAACTCGCAACGCACATACATAATGCATTCTATATAGCATCGAATGTGTGACTGACCATACCACACTGAATTTGCATGGACTGTGAACTGTGACATTGATGCAAATCATTCGTAAATAAATTCGAACGCCCATTTAAAAAACATTAATTTTAAAGCTTAACATCCAAAATTCAAACGCTACACTATAATCACATAAAAAAGCGAAAACTATCAGTTGATTTCCGCCCACACATTTCGACATCATGTTTTACTTATTCAAAACCAACAAACTTTATCCCAACAGAACTTTTCCAAACATGTTTACCATAATTCCAATGCTACGGAGACGAGATTTGTGCAAAATCAGTTATAAAGTTGGAACATTTTTATTTTTTGTGGTGCTTCGGTATTTGCTTTGTATCGCATCATGTAGATTCAATAGCATGCCACACTGTTGGTGTTTGTTTTGTGCAAATCAATAAAGTTTTCTCTCGAATAAAATTTTTTCCGATTATTTTGTGACTTTGGGATAGAAACAAAAAATGTGTTCTTTGAGATGAAATACGAGTAACAAAAAAATTTCTGTGATCATGTTTGAATTCGTTGTTTGTTGGTATATGGCTAATGAAAAAACTCGTCTAAACAGAATTCAAACGGAAATGACATAATTTGAGAAGCTCGTTTAGAATTTTTCTGCTATACGTATTTCGATTGATGATGTGCTGTGTCACATAACTATAACTGCTTCAAAACGATAAAATTGTTGATATTTTTTGTGTTCTGTTCGGTTTTTGGTTGATTCAGCAAAACTATAAAAATATATTGAAAGGTTGTCTTGTTCGGGGGTATAACTGCTGCGGTGATACACCAGCTGTACACATTTTGCAATATAGATTTCATTATTTGGTATACGAATTATCAAAGAATCATTAAATAAACCCCCAATTTCTGTATAGACGAAGCAAGTGGAATTTAAAAGAAAACGCGATGGAAAAGAAAATCCTTAACCAAGTCGAAAAATATTAGCAATATGACAGTGGATTAAGTAATTTTCCATTTTTTATTTGTCTGTAATTTCGAATGAAATTTTATGAAATCAGCAGATGGGTTTATCTTGAGGCTAAATGAAAATATTATTGTAGATGCAGATGTAAGCTTAAACTATCAGATCCGCTAAATAAATATCAGTGGTGGACAACATTTATACGATTACGGGAAAGTGGGTTATTGAACTCGAAAGTGTTTTAATCTGATAATTGATAACATGATTATTTATATACTTTTATATAATTAACTAATCTTTATTTCTTATCTTCGTTCTTACACATCTGTCTAATGTCAAAATCATCCAGGCGGCTTGTTCATCTTCCCAGCCGTAGCTCGTGTTGTACGGTGGAGTTCCACCTCCTGCTGATCATTCCAGTTGACTTCATTGTCTGAACATCACAACAACATGTCCATCAACAAGTTATAGATGTGTGATTTGGCGTGACTGAACTTCAGCTGATTGCTGTGAGCCCACACGCGGCACACATTCGGTGGTTCGATTTGTACCACATAATTGACAGTTCCTTCACGGCTCTCAATCTTCCTTGGTGGCCATTCAAAATTACTGTTGCGCACCATGAACTTGAAATAAATGGCATCCCCGATACTGAACTTCTCCCATCTTGCTCCGTAGTGGCCGTTGAACTGTGGCTTCATTTTCGTGTTACGCACATCATCTCGCTTTATAGGGAGCCTAATCAGATCCAACTTGGTCTTTATATCATGTCCAGTCATTAGTTTGTACGGAGACTTCAGCCAAAGTGCATACGAAGGCGTTTAGCGATAGCACATTAGAAATTTTCGCAATATTTTGTTGACATTCTCTTCCTTCTTCTTCTTTCGACTTTTCGAGTCTTGTCTTAAGCAGCTCGACAAAACGTTGGACACGGCCATTTGACTGTGGGTTGTAGGGTGCCATGGTAATGTAATCGATGCCGTTCTCGGCACACATCTTCTTGAACCAGTCAAACTTAAACTGTGGGCCGTTGTCGCTCACGATGATGTCGCACAATCCATGCCGAGCGAATGTCTCCAACAATTTTTCAACGGTATTTTTAGATGTGCTCATCTTTAAAACATCCGATCAGTTATTAAATTTATCAACGGTGACCAGGTAGTAGAATCGATTGACTGGGCTGGCGTAATCGATGTGAATATGTGACTAAGTTCCCTTCGGCATCGGCCATGCTTGCAGCGTGCATTTCCGAGGTAATTTTGAGTTAGTCTCGCAAATACCACATCTTTTTACAAGAGACTCGATATCGTTGACAATTCCGGGCCAGTAAAAGCAATTGCAATAGCCAGTTCCTCGAGAATAGCCTTGTGTAATTGATATAGTATCACACGCTCGCCATTGAAAATACGCTCTTTAATCCAATGAGAGCGATGTTCGGAGATGGAAATAATTTGCCACCGCGTTATTTCAGAATTGCTTTCTCCTTTCAGGCCATCTGCTTGATGAAATAAGCGACCTGCTTCAGGACCTCGAATTTTACGGTTTCAGCTTGGATTGCTTCGAAATTAACCTGTAATAATTTCGCTGACTGACTGTCAATTTGCATGGTTGCGATGGTGGTATCTTCGGGCTCAGGCTTCGGTTGCGCATTAATAAATCTTGAAATAAAATCATCATACATGCAAAAACTGCTAACAATGATTAGAGATCGGTACGTAGCTCGAACTTCTAGCCGTAGATATAACGATGAAATTTCTTAAGCGCAAACACAAGTGCAAGGGCTTCTCGCTGGTTCTGTGCGTAGTTCTACTCGATCTTGCTAAATGATGATGCTGCATACATGATAGGACGCTCTGAACAATCTTCAACTTTATATTATTGTACTGCCCCCATTCCGTAACTAATTGCGTCTGCGGCAACAATAATTGTCTTCGTTGGATCATAATGTGCTAATGCGAGATCTGTTGCCAGAACATTTTTAGCCTTTTGAACGCCTCATCAGGAGCAAGTCTCTCAACCATTTGATGAATTTGCCCTACCAATTAATGGCTCTCAGAAAAGCATGCAGCATTGAAATGTTAGTTGCGATTGGTAATTGTTGAATTACCTCAACTTTAAATGTATCTGGGCGTAACCTATCAGCGTCGATGATGTGGCTTAAGTAGCCAATCGACTTCTCACCGAAAGAACATTTCGCGAGCTTAAAGTTAAACCCGTAATCCATGGGCCGTTTAGCAGCGTTATCGAACTCCAATTGTAGGAAAGTATCAGAAAGAGTAATGTTGCTGAATACAGTGCATCCAGCGAACTTCGTCAAGATGTCAGCCGGTGTCGGCAGTGGATACTGATTAAATGCTAGTGCGCCATTGAGGCCCGTCGAATCGGCTGTCACGCTAGCTCCTCAGTTTTTTTTCTTGACAGCAACAATAGGTGCGGCTGAGTTGGCATACTCTATTGGTTAAATAACTACTAAAAATCTGTAATCTCTGCAACTCGTCCTGAATTGCTTGTGCAGCTGCATACGGTACAAGCCGCTGACGACAGAAAACAAACTTCGCCCCTGGTTTCAATTTAAGTGATACATTCTGTTCCTCCATTTGCGTTAACCGTGTTGCATAATGGTACGTCAAAAAGCTTCAATATTTCCATCCAATCGCTGCCAAACACACTCAGGGCGGAGTTTGCAACGTAGACCTGTCCGTCAGCCTCGCGCTCGTACAAATTCTGTTTAGCTTGAAAACTGCCCATTTTATCGAGATAGTCAATAGTTGCACTGATCGCCAGTTTTTTACACGGAACCAAAACTGGCATTCCTAAAATTTCCCAGTTTGTGCGTGAGATGATCGTCCTAGTAACACTCTGCGGTTATTGATGGATTGGTTATTGATGGGTTGACAGATTTGCGTGTTGACTCTCATCTTGCCTGAACCGCAAAACTACGTCTTCCCTTATCGCTACCTCTTCGTGCTATTTTGGCCTTAACGCGAGCCGCTGACTGGCAATATCCGCTCTTGTGCCCTTGTATCTTACATGTTTCACATTCTTTGTCCTTAAATGGACACGTGCTGCAATTTTCTGCTTTTGCCTCGCACATTTGTCGTTCTGGGCCGAATTTTTCACACATCGAGTTGACGCGGGAGGCTTTCGTTTTGTAATTTCGGACACCGTCGCTTGACGTCCCCACAGAAAGGAATATGGAAGTGAACTTTCAGTGTTATGTCCTATTGTAACAATTTTACTGTAATAAGAGCTTTACTTTGAGACAGGTTTGAAGAGATGAATTCGAATGAAAAGGAGATGCACTCAATCTTGACGAATGTAAATAGTTATTGTTGGTTATAAAATAGATGTCAATATTTGATCAATCTTTCCATTTCAATCCTTAGTTCTCTAGAATCCTCATTTCTTTTGCGAACTGGTAGTAGGCGGAAGCGCGTTACCAATAAGTTTTAATTTTCTAACCGGCAGTTAATAAAATACGCCAAACTCGGTTAAACAACGGCATAATTCTTTCAAACCGGCCATTTTATAGAGCTAGCCCACCACTATTTACAACCAAGTAGAATATTAAAGTGAAATTTCTAAACGATAAATTTCTCCCAACCTCTCCATAGACCTGTTGGCAATTTTGAGATATTATAGCCATAATCTGGAACTTAATTAATTGGTCGCAAAAAATTAACGTCTTACTTGCCAAATTCTAAGCGATAATCTCAGTTAATTTACCATTTAGATCCACAAGTTTTCAATTCAACATTCAAATGCAACTCCGCACAACTATTTTTATATTTGATTGTAAAGAGAAGTGGACTGCGGGACTCTCATCATTAACTGATTTCATGCTAACTTTACAATTATTGATTAAGAATTACCCGAGATTTATCCAGCCAAATATAAAAATGTCCTTCAAAATGCATCTTAGAATTCATTATAGGATCGTGTGGAATGGACAAATACTAGAACATCATCTAAAATTTTTGTTTCAATCCAAAATCAACCCTAGAAACCAAATTTCAAAATAAATTAGTTATGAAATGACAAGTTTAGCCCAGCATGAACAGGTACCAGAATTTTGTAAAAAACTCACTTTAGAGTCCAATTCCAATACTACTAGACAAATATCATCATAATTCGCTAAGAAATGGCAGAGATAGATGAAACAATGTAAAATTACAAAATTCCAAATACCGAGTTTCTTTACGTGGGAGGTCAATCAATTTGTTAATTTAAGAAACACTTTTAAGATTTTATTCCCATGGAATCATCGGGTTTTCTTTTGTGAAAAAAGGTGAACAAGGGGGTAATAAAATAACAATAGAAATTCTGTTTTGTGATAGTGCTGCCACTTGTGCCGAGTTGCGTAATCTCTTATTTTTCACTGAAGCTGAGAAATGTCTTAACTTGCAATTTTTTAGAACCTCACCTGGATCTTATAAAAAAACGGTACATTTATGATACGAACTGAGCTACATTATAATTTGTTGAAAAATGGTTAAGTTCCATTAAAATTTGACACTTTCCAGAACGACAGTATAGGAGTTCATATTGGGATCACATTTTCATAATGCAACATAATACAAACCGAGATCTATTTCAATATGTTTAGGGGTGCGCTGGTTACACAAGCGGTAAAACCCGAGCTACTTGCCTTGAGGAGGAAATATCCATGGCAAATTCTGAAGCATCTGTTCTCCATATTAGGGGCGGCTATAACATAACTGGAAGTAGGTATAAAATGCTAAGGGAAGGAACGCAGAGTTAAAATATTCAATGGAGTCAACCAACCAAAACAAAAAACGGTGCACGGAATCGGATGCCCAGTACTGGCGGCTCTCGGGGTTGAGCAAGCGGGAGCTCACAGTCGTCGAGATCTATAGCGACCGCAGTGATGTAGTGATTCAACGCTTGGTACAAAACGCAACTACACCATATTCAGCTACAAGCAATACCACTGAAGTTGTCAGTCTGGTGGGGTGGTTCATCCAGTATGGCTGACGGAAGTACAAACCTTTACGGAGTTGAACAATCGTTTCTTAAAAAGAGGTATGGTGACAAGATTGCCTATAAAACCGTTTACCACAAGTACTGTGAAACGATCAATTTCAGCTTCTATGTTGAATATGAAACCAGAAGTGGCAGATGGCCCGATGAATAAACTCTCCTCGAAAAGTACAAGAGTGACGCAAGACTTAAAGAGAGCACTAAACGCAATGTTCATATGACACAAACTGGTATCGATCGCTATGTTACTGTTAAACGGAAAACGGATAGCCTAAATCGGAAAAACTACTGATAAGTAAGAAATCGAACGTCGAAAAATTCAAAGTACCGCTAAACAACAGATTTGAAACGTTCACCGAAAAGGATACGGAAGAGAGCCAAGCTGTAAATGCAAATACTCAAGAATAGGCTAATCGAAAATAGAAGCCACCTCCAATCTACTTGCGCTAAACCAATATACACAAAATGGTGCAAGAACTCAAATCAAACGTGCTAACAAATGGAAAAACGTTTCACGTAACAAATTTACTTTGAGGTAAAATACACGAAGTAAAAATTCAAACACATGAGGTCAACGACTATAGAAAAGTCATTAATTATTACGAAGCCCATACAGCATGAACGATTATACATACCAATTGAAGTCTTCAAAGGGTCTTTCTGTCTTTAATAAAGGCATCGATGTCCATGTTGAAACAACCGAAATCCAAGTTGCACTTATTGATTATGGAATTAAGATACAGAATGTCTATAGGATCATGAACCGCTTGAAGCAACCACAACCAATGGTCAAAGTTGAACTGGATCCATCCGAAAGCATTTTGAAATAGGGAGAAGTTTATTCAATACATAAACTAAAGTACCTCATACACAGACACATAACTGTTGAAGAACCAAAGAAAGGGTCCGAAGCAATAAAGTGTTTAAACTGCCAATGGTCACTCAAGGTCATATTGTAAGTTGACATTAGTGTGCGTCGTATGCGGGAACATACACCAAACCAAAAGTTGCCCAAAACCAAAGAACTCTTCAACTGAAAAGCAATGCAGCAATTTCGGTGGAAGCCACACTGCAAACTACCGAGGATGCCTAGTCTACAGAAATGTTAGTCAATTGTCACGTCCTAGGAGGCAGTATGAAAATAACGTCTACACTACAGACGGCTAACGATATAAACATTGATATGGAAAACTTTATTGATCTACTAGTCAACGCAGCGGTTTTAGCCTCGCCTAAACCGAAGAGCAAACATACAAGACACACCATAACATCCGCTGAAAAAAAACTACAAAGCCGACTACAAAAAAACAAGATGGAATATATGCAAAATTATCTTCTCATACGGACACAAACTATTCATTATGGAAGGCCACTAAAAACCTTAAACAGCCTCAGCAACAAAACCCGAATTGGCGGCCGGTCTTTCTACCGGTGAATGGGCTAGAAGTGGCGAGGAAAAAGCTGAAGCCTTTGCTGATCACCTTAAAAGTCTATTCACTTCAAACCTTGGATTATCGGTGGTTCAAACATACTGTTAAAGTTAGCCGAAAGTTTCCAGCCGAAAGATAATGCAGATAGTGTCTTGAATACAGCAAAAATCAGTCATGAACTTAAGAATTTACGAATTTAGCATCGGGTTATATCATTCGGGTGAAGGAGAAATTATTTCAGTTTATAGGAATTTAAAAATCGATAGGAGCGAGAGTATAAAGAGAGTTTAACAAATAGTCAAGACACTATCTGCATTATCTTTCGGCATTATCTTCGGTATACCAAACGAAGTAATGATAAAAACCATAAAACCAAGAATATTTCCTAGTTACGATCTTAATACTGTCGAAATTTTAGAAGAGCTGCCATTGATTGCATTAGCAAACCTAACCGATTTTGTAAATGTCGTAACTAAGATTGTAACTAATTAGTTATCTTATAAGATTCCGAAGGGCCTCAGGTTTCGTGAGAAAAAACATCTCTTTTTGGTGATACGGTTAAGTGTAAAGAACAAACTGAGCATAAACACTATGGATTATGAAAACACGACGGATAACAAATAGGTGGAGATATCGGTAAACGTACGAGGGTTGCCTTTTATATTTCGGGATTGGACAAACCTAGTGTTGCAATCTGGCAACTGACAGCTCTATCGTAAATTTTGACATTTTTGAGATTATACGTACTCAGAACGTTTTGACATTCGAGCGCTATTTGTGTTGTTTACAGTACTCATTAACTCAACATCTCGGCAAAAAATGGAATTAAATCGTGAATATTTTCGTGCGATTATTTTTTACAACTTTCGACGTGGATTAAGGCAGCAAGAGTGCATGGATGAACTTAATTCAATTTTTGGCGATGAAGCTCCATCAAGGACCAGTTGTAAAGTTTCTATTGGTTTTTTATTCACTTCATTAATAAAAGACACGGGATTTATAACATACTTAGTTCTACTTTATTTTACACTTTAGTTTACATTTTTTATTCTTCACACCTGCTCTGCTTCAACTCTAATTCTATAATCAATTATTCATTTATAATTTTGGTGAACGCTCGATTTATACAAAAAAACCCGTCAGCGTTCTTCAGTACATTGTACCTCGTACAATTACCTTTTTTGTCATCACTTTTTGTTAATTGAAATATTAATATTTAATTGCAGTTTAAGCTAATTTAATTTATTGGTAAATGCAATTTAACTTATTGGGAAATGCTAATTTATGTAAAGTATTGTATATGCCATACAGGGTGGTATGCATGTATTACACAGTGTTTATCGATGGTATGGTGAATTCAATCGAGGTCGTAGTTCACTCCAACACGAATTTCGTGAAGGTCGTCCTGAATCAGTTGTTGTTCCGGAAACCATTGATGCTGTGCACGAACTGTTATTGCAGATCATCATGTGACCTATCGTGAGATTGAGACAATCTTAGGTATTAGTGGGACCAGCAGACATTCAATATTGCATAAACATTTGAATGCCAAAAAAATTTGTTCGCGTTGGATCCCGCGTTGGTCGCAACCGTACCACTAGAACAACGCAGAACAGTCAATTCTGAGTAGTACACAACCATTTGTTTGCCAGTTGTCTTCCAAGAAATCAGGAAAACCAACTGCCGAAGACGGATCACTCTTCACCACGACAATGCGAGCTATCACACATCGGCTCAAACAACTGCATTTTTGAGCACTCAAAACATCGATTTGATGAGTCACCCGCCGTATAGTCCTGACTTGTCACCAAATGACTTCTTTTTATTCCCGTACGTAAAAAACAAACTGAGAGGTCAACGCTTTTCGACACCTGAAGAAGCGGTTGCTGCGTTCAGAATGCATGTTTTGGATGTACCTCATCAGAGTGGAAAAAGTGCTTCGGCAATTGGTTCAAACGCATGCAAAAGTGTATAGATCTTCATAGGGAATATTTTGAAAAACAATAAAGCGATTTTCGATGATTAATATTTGTTTTTGTTCTCTAATCCCGAAATATAAAAGGCAGCCCTCGTAACCGTGAACTACAACTTAGCCACCGAAACTAACAAAAAGACCAGGTGGACCTATTAATACTAAAGAACAAACAGATTTAGTCCTCTGAGTTACAACATGAAAACTAAAAAATGAAAACTATGAAATCCAAATATGTATAATAATGAACCTAAAAAGGCAAATAGAAAATGTATCGCAAGACATAAAATATGTCCAACAGGGTAGCGAAAATAACCAAACGGGAAAATCCGTTTGAGAACATTCATACCATAAAATTCAGATGACGAAATAACAAGGGATGCGGTGTAGATGATTTCATTCCAGTTTTGAGAAAGCGAAATAAAACAAAATACAGTAAAAATAAAACCAAGGATAATAATAAAAAATATACAAATAATAAAACCCATAAAATTATAATGATAAAGTTAAAAAAATAACATAACACATTATAATGATAAAAGTTAAAGTCATGAAAAAGAAAAATACCACCAATAAACATTTTGTATTTTGCTCAAACCCCGGAATCGAACGGAAAAAGTGCTCGAACGGAAAAAACATAAAAAAAAAATTTCAAAACAAAGAATTAACAACAATAAACATATTGTATCTAAAAACAGCTGAATAATTCATCAATACAAAAACAATACATAATGATGTTAACATCCAACACCTAAATCTCAAAATCCAAAAAACAAGATAAAAGGTTTATCAAACGATGAGAATGTTAAAGATCTGCTGAACGATCGAATGAAAGAACATGAAACAGAAACACCCAAATTTATAAATTGCTCTCAATTACAATCTAAAGTGTCACAAAGTTTAAAAACCATTATCAATTTACAATGTGCAAGTTGGTGGGATATGATACATAGTTAAGTGAACTAATAAATATAAAATATAAGTATAAGACATCAAAACATAAACTGGGAAAAATTAAAATCAAACATATTTCACAATGTAAAAATTGTCAAAGACACGGGCATGCTGCGATTAACCATAAATTACAATATAGATGAGTAAAAAGACAAAATTACCATGAAGCATGAACCCGGAAACTGTGTAGTCTACAAAAAAATGAAACGTCCGTAGCGTATTGCAAAAATTGCAAAGAAAATGGCCATCTAGCATCGTACAATAGAAAGAGGGAGTCAACAACTCAACCAAAAAGATTCTTCCAATCTAACTATTGGGTATATGACTCCGCTCTTTCCCAATAGGTGTCGTTACTAGTACTGCTTACGTGTACTATAAATGGGCAATCTGGCATTCTATTTTCTGCTGTCAAACGCAGTATGCGACATTTGATTGAAGAGTAAATAACAAGTATTCTTAATTCCTGTAAAATGCCGAATTTTTTTCCAAATAAACATCATTTGCGGGAAGTTTTATTACATTATATTATTGCAAAGAATAATGCAGCGGAAACTTATCGTTTGCTTGTGGAAATTTACGGTGATCATGTTCCATCGAATACAACGTGCAAAAAATGGTTTCGACGATTTAAAAACGATGATTTTGGTATTGATAATAAAGAGCAATTAAAATCACCCAAACAATTTGAAGATGCTAAATTGGAAACGTAATTGGCTAAACATTCTTCTCAAACATAATCGGGTATGCTGTAGCATTAAAAGTTGATCGATAAAGTGTTGCAAAACGTTTACAAACAATCGAAATGGTTCAAAAAGCTAGCAAAACTATTGGTTCCACTGAATTAAAAGAGAGACCTCGAACGTCGTAAAACCATTTATGAAATACTGTTTCAAAGACAACAAAGAAAAGGTTTTTTGGCACGAATGGAGAGGGATGGAGATGAAAAATGGATTTATTTGACCAAACGCAAAAATCTTAAGTGAAGCGTGCTGAAGCTGGTCCATCGCAAGCTGTATCTGGTAGGATCAGAAAGGTTTGGTATATTATGAAAATCAGGCAAAACTATCAATGGCGATGTCTACCGACGACAACTATCTAATACGTTTGAAGCCAGCAATAGAGGGGAAACGTCCTGAGTGGGTAATTAGACACAATAAATTATTTCAGCATGACAAGGCAAAATCACATGTTGCAAACGTTTGTGAAAAACCATTTAAAAGAGCAGGACTGGGAAGTTTTATCCCACCCGCCAAATTCACCAGATAACTCCTTCAGATTACTACTGATTCAGAGGATCAGTAAATTGCCTGAAAGATTCAGGAAAGTTGTAGCTGCAGATGGAGCATATATATATAATTCTTTCATTTTCTAAACAAACAAATGTGTTTTATTTTAATAAAAAGGGCGGAATTCTATTCACACATACCCAATACAACAGCTTGATGTCCTAGTGAACAAGTCCAGGCAAATTTTAGATAAACGTCAGGTATAGATAGGAAGCTCTTTTGAAGCACGCGAGCTGGTTCGGATCGCAAGAAAGTGGCTGATATACTCCTTTTCTATGAAACTGGCCGGAATGTTTATTTTCATGAGTTCCAAGAAAATTTAAATAATTCTACTACAATTCAAGTACTCTGCCAGGCAAAGGGCCCATTTGCAAAGCACAGTTGGGTTCAAAGCCCTCTAGATACCTAGTGCCTTCCATCTCTACACAGGTGAACCTTCTCTGCTCCAACATTCGCGTAACCAAAATGGATACAATCGCAGGTCAGCCAACTAACGACGACTCACTCAAATCATCAAGATGAGGCTCATTCGATGATAAAGAAAGGCTTGCAAAGAGGAAGCCTCAAGCAGAAAACGGGCAATGTTTTGGCTTTCAATCGAGCTCAAAAGTGATTTTCCAACCTAAAAATTCTAATCTTCCGAGCAATAATTAGAAGATCGTGAAGCAGGGGCAGAATAAACGAGACTCCTAAACCATAGTGTAATTATGGTAATCAGGGAGAGGCCGATCGACCTGCATTACACGAAAGCTACTTCGGCAGCTTTCCGGTAGAAAACTTAGTTCTCATTCAAAAACCTGTAGGTAACGATGACTACAAAAACTGGCTAGCATTATTAGCGTATATGAATCGAGAAAATGAGATTGCTTTTCAGTCGAGCAATACTTAACCGAGACATGCACTGGAAGGTCTTTTTATAGGGGCTATAGGAGAACAAACTAGACCATATACAAGAAAATGGTAATAAGAATTCTTCCTCCAGGGCCCCAAATCACTCGGAGTCAATAGAGGACTAGGATTCCATAGTAGACACTATCACAATTATTTGCAACCGTTCTCTAGATACGGCTGGCTCGGTTGTAAAGTGTAGGGGCCAGTTAACCCCAATATATTGGTGATCTGCGGTACAAGAGACCTACCAGAAAGCAAAATAAAAATTGAAAAGAACTGCAAAAAGCACAAAGAAAGCCTTGAAGACTAGTCTGTGATAAAATGAATAGGGTTTCCCAGACTTCTTATTCTTCTCTCCTTAGCGAAGAAGATTATCTCCATCAATAGCCTGGTGATTCATGTACATCTTCAAGTGGGAAGTCCTTGGAACTTTTTATCGAAACTCACTTCCCAGGAAACTTTGAGGTTTCTATGAAGCGTAATCCATGCGCGTTAAACGGCTTCGAGTTATTTAAAACAGTCGGCCAAGACTGGAGGTAATTTTTAAAGGATGATTAAAGCTGATAATTACTGGGGAATGGGCGGTAGTGGTGATATTTATGCAAACCCAAAGTCTGTAAGCAGTAGGTCGGGATAAATGTTTTCGGACCGGACACTCGACGATAAACGATACAAGGCAGGAGGAGCTGGCAAATCTTAATTATACTATACGTTCTTAATGCTTCGATAAAAGTGTTTCTCAGTTCGTCTTCATGATTTCGAGTGAGTGGTCGAGGAGGTCTTGACTTGCTTGAGACATAATACAATATCAACGATTGATATTATAATCTATGTGAACAGTCAGACAACACTCAATGCTGCTGTGACGTCTACAGTGGCGCTGAATTGCCACCCGCCTTTTTACGACATAAGATGGTCGTCACTCGGACTACAGAACAACTGCGGAGCAAATAAACTCCCATGATAGACCAGTTAACTACCGATGTATTTTCAAAGAAATTATAATTTAACCACTCGATCAAAAACGTGAAGCTCAGCATCAGATAGACCACCACTAACTGATGTATCTAATAAAAGTAAAAATTGGGAGACTCGACAATCTCGAGTGCGGCAAGCGACACAATAGGTTTGATGAGCGCGATCAACCAACTAATAAATATTTTAGTATAGAGCCCCATTGGTTGCCAACTGCGTTCGTATATTACATATATATTCTTAAAATGTAACTGAACTAAAAAGCTCGAAAAATCCGCCATTTTATAAGATTCAAATTTCCTAAAATCATTCGTCTTGAGAAAAGGATGTTTTCTTTTGATTCACCGATAAACAATAGAACCAACATTCTACAATAGCACTCTCAGTTTGGACCAGCTAAATAAAATACCCTTTTAGGAGACAATCTAGACAGACAGTAGTTGATCTGTAAGTTTTGTTGAAGCAGCAAATATCCACAATAAAATTAAACATCAATTTACAAAAGATTAGTAATACTAATACGACGTTATATATATATATTTCCGAAATTATAGAAATCTAATAACTTCAACTGGCACAATCCTCATCAAGTTCGAATTACTTTGTAACAGTTTTCTTCGTTAATACAATTTCAAGGCGATCGTGTTTCTGGGCACGGTGCAATTCCAAACCACATTTCAACGCCTCCTGCTCAACATACGCGATTTCATCGTTTGTAAATCCGTCTGGCATCGCAAAAAACGATTGATTGGGTTGATTCAAAAATTCCTGAAGCATAACTGAAATCGTCTCTTTCAAATCATCCGTCAATGTGCTGTGCTCTGTTTCACTTGTTTCCTCTTGCGACTCTTTAACCGCCATTAGACCAAGTGCCCGTCGACAGATTTCCTTCTCATCCTTATCGTATTGTTGATACTTTTCGGCTAGATCCTGGAGCTCTTGTTTTATTTCAAGATTATTCGGTTCAAGTTTTAGCGCGGTACGAAGTTTAGTACGTGCCCTGTCATACTCACCTAATTTGAGAAGGGCACGGCCTTCCTGGAATACAGCTTTACAGTTGCGATTTATATTAGTAAAAATGCTGATACGGTTACAGGCTTGACATGCTTTCCGCGGTTGATTAGTTTTGTTATATGATACAGCTAAATTCGTATAGAGTTTAATAAGCAGTTCACGTTGTTGCTTTTCATCATTTTTGTCCATGAGATTACAGCCCTCGAGAGTTTTGACCGCTTTCAAAAATGATTTGATTGCGTTTTGATATTGACCGCGACGGAATGCATCTACACCACTAAGTCGAACTTGGTGCACGGGTTCAATTACGTTCTGTAATTTCTTTTGGTCCTCCGGATCTAAATTTTCGGTAGCCTTTTCATTTCCCAACTCAACTGAATCGATGACTGTGATTACGAATAGTCCATCGGCTTGTGGTTTGATACGTGGTGGACACCCGAGCCGACCGTAAAGCATAGTATATGGCATAATGTAATGTGCCTCTTCGCCCACTTTCATTGAGAGCACCGCCTCCTCAATCCCCTGTAACACTTCACCTTGGCCGACTTTAAACGTGTGCGGTTTATGTCGTTGATAAGTCGAATCAAACGGATCAATTTCATTTTCCCAGAATCCATGGTAGTGGATCAATGTGCGCGTATTTGTAGTAACGGGTTTACCAAAGCCGACTTTTACGAGTTGTTTATATATTCCGCTAGGCAAGAGTTCCATTTGGAGTTTGAGTTCATCGAAAGGTTTCTGCCAAGGCGATTTCTGTGCTAAATGGCGTGGATTATCAAGTTCATCGATCGGATCACTCGAGAATAGCGAATCCTCCTCATCGCTTTCTATTAAATCATCATGGAATTTATTAAATTCGGAGTTCAGCTCGAACTGTGACCCAGTGCCGAGCAAATCACTAGAAAGTGCGAGAACACCAGTTAAAAAAAACTCTAAAGGAAGGGGAAATATTAAAATCGCATGAATACTTACTTTAATGAGAGAGGCTTGTTGAGCATCATTTTATACCTAATTAATGTTTAATACAACGTTTATTGCAGATAGATTCACAAGACAGAAATATAAAATGCTGAATTACAATTTTTCTGATTGGCGTTAGATCTCGGTGGACGATTTGTTGAATTTGAAAATGTCAAACACATTTGACAGGTGGCAAATATTTAGGCTTTCCACACACTGCGTTTTGCAACAATGCTCAAGCAGCACTTGCCTTTCTACACAAAATTCGTGCGGCACATGTCTATGATGTGTAAAATTATTTCCGTTTTAATAAAAGCAAAAAAATAAAATTTTAAAATTTACGTGACGTTCTTTCCAACAAAAACATTTGATGTAAATCAATTTTTTACGTTCTTTGCAACACAAAAATGACAGATAGACTTGATCTAAATCAGATCTATATTTTTTGAGAGATTTGATCTTTTTTCGATTTGATCTACACTACTACCATCAAAAATTATTGACAAGTAACACCCCACGAAAGTGCGCCAAATTTATAATTTGTTATTTATGTTTTTTTTTTGCTGGGAATAAACATAAACAAGTTTTTTTGCCATAATTTTTTTTTCAACAAACCCGTTGTTGCTTGTGTTGCACAAATGCATGTAAACAAAATATATTTCTTCACGTGCTTTGAGAATTGTCAAAACTTGATCTATGCATGCATAAAAAACAAACAACAAAAGATCGTCGCTTACGCGCTATTACCTACACACTGACAACAAAGCAACAACAAAAATTTATACGTTGACCATGGTACAAAATGGTACATTGGAACAAAAAACTCGCCATTAGTGAGTGACAACACATAAAATAAATGATGCAAAAACTCTTATTTTAAAATTTTGTTTATAATCGAAATGTTGCCGCACTGTGTGGAGCGGCACATACCCAAGTTTTTTTATATCCGAAAAAGTTTACGTTTCTCAATTTTGCTGAAATCATCATCGAGTAAACGCGGTTACATAATGATGAAAATAAAATGTGTGCTAGCAAAATGTAGATGGTGCTCCCATAGTAAAATGTTTACAGTAGGATGCTAATAATTTTAATTGTTAAATTATCACAGTGATGAATTATTGCACCATCTCCATTACTAGATTAATTTGATGTTACAAATTGTTGATATCTCTATGTCATGGGTATTATGAAAGTAAATAAAAAATGTTATGTTCAAATCCTAACCATCCGGATAAAATTGTATTCTCAGCTTTTAAGTTTTGTTATGGGTTTAAGAATGTGTTTAATAGCAGAACTAATAAAGATATACCTACACTACAGACATTTTTTGAACGAATAAACATTTGCATTACAATTTTCTATTATTACCAATTTTCTACCCGACATGGGTTGATAGTAAAATAGTGTTATACTATTATTCTATCGCCGATGGAAACTACCTAGTATAACTTACGATCAAATCGAAGCAACTTATGTTGCTCAAAAATTTGTTTTGCGTTTGCACTTAAAGCCGAAATTTCAAGTAGGGTGCCCGCTAAAAAAAATTTTTGTATTTTCCAATCCACGAAATGTTTTCAAATTTTCTGTTAAAAATAACGAGACCGTTACGTTACATTCGAACCATTTCAACGATCACCCCCCAAACACCGATTAAATTCCCTGTGATAAATCAATATATTCAAGGCCAAAAGTGTACAACCGATAAGACGGCCAGAGAATATTTCTACTATGTCGATAAGCGGGGAATGGTGAGTGGACCAAAAATAGAGACGGAGGAGTATTTGATCCAAACCCCTTTATGATTTCAGCTGTATTTGGACAATGAAGGCAAAAAGAAATACGGAGCATCCGTCCGAGACCAAAACTTTTTAAAACTTTTCTTTGAAAATATGGAAACCAATGAAGATCATAAATATGCTATCGATTTTCCATATATCACGAGGCTACCTGGTTTAAAGGACGTGAATTTTTTAAAGTTTCAAATCCTTCCGATTGTGTTCACAAACATATACAACCTTAAGAATCGCGACTCCCAGTTGAGTTTAAATCGCACGGGTCGCTTACTAACAATCCCGTTTCACCCAAATAAGTTGTACTACTCCGATATGACCGGTTTAATATACTATCCGGTCAAACAGTCTCAAGGATCAATGGGCATATTCTCTCCAGAACTGACGCATTTCCTAGCATCGAAAATCAATTTTAAAGGTGACTGGCCATCCATTCTTTGGCGAAATCGCATGTACAAATTAAACGAATAAAATTCAATTGAAATTACGAGATTTTATTGTGTTTTTTATCCAATCCCGATCCAGTTCATAGGTTTGCCCGGCCCATACAAAATGTGTTGGTGGTCTTTCTTCACCATCGTGAAATATAAAATGTTTGCTAATCTCGATCGCAAGCTTAGATCTTACTAATCCTATTGATCCGTATTTTTCTGCAGCCGGATGATATACTCGCCCGGTTTTTGGCGACATGTAAATTCGACCCGGTTGAAACTTATAAAGCATTAAATCGGCCGCATGACCATACGAAAGCATTTCATCTTGATCCGCTTTCGTTACAACATGTGTATAAACTATCGGCAAGTCATCACATCGGATAAAATTTCGTTCTCGGCCGCACAAACTCAAATAGGGGAATTCCTCGACAAATCGACCTGTGTTGTTTAAACGTAGTCTCGAATAAAAAAATTCAAGAAATTTTTTCTCTTTAAAGCACGACGTAAAATTTTTAATGCGAGCATCATCTAGAAATAACTACAATTTAATTTATTTCGATTAAATCTAGATGGTAAATTGAACCATTTTGCTGGTCTCAATACTCACCATTCCTTCATGATCTATGTAATAAAAATATTCTCGTATTTTTGGTTCGGGCGATTGCCCCTGTACATAACTTACCGCATTTCGGGCAAAATTACGCAAACTTAACTCGCTACGATTAAATAATTGTTGGGAACGTAAAATTACTTGCATTGCACACAATTTTAATTAGGTACGATAATTTTGACATTTCAGATTTGTTTTTTTATTACGAATGACTTTATGGAGTGCACGCCATTTCACACTAGCGCCGCTGTACATTTTAACAGAGAATAGCAGAATCTTAATAAAACGTGATTACATCGAAAATAGCCAGTAAAAATCAATCTTATAGTTTTTATGGAAAAGTGCTTAGAGCATTATTTTCTTATCTATAGCTTTTTATTATTTTTATAAATACTTTGCCCACATAAAACATTGTCACGTATAATATATTAAAATTATATTATAGGATGATGCGGTTTTTATCAATAACAATACATATTAATTAATCATAAGTGAGTTGATCGTGCGGAGACCCTTTAAAGAGACCCTTTATTTTGTTTTCTGTTAATAGTCTTTGTTTGTTTTCTTTATTTTATGGTAATTTTGCGGATTAAGCAGTTTTTTGTTCCGGTTTTGAAAATGACTATAGTGAAGTAATTTAAACCAGATACGTGAAGTTCTCTAAAATACTAAATAGAAGACTTACCACCACTATCAGAGCCATCTACTTTCACCCCCATCGTTAACACTTTGCCTTAATTTATTTCGGCTGGATAATTACTCGCAAAATGTTTCAAATTTAGGTAAAAAAAAAAATATTGGCATGAGAGTGAGAGCAACAGTAAACTATGATGTATTAAGGCGTTTCACACTTCCACATAATATTGAATAAAAGTCGCAAAAGAATTTTGGTGCAACTTGACCGCATTTTCTAAACCTTGGCATCGGATTAAAAATAGAACGTCATATTTTCATTTTATAGCGAGTATTATTATTTCCGTGGTAACTACCATGAAACGTTCATTACTGATTGACTGTATACATTTTTTTCCACGGTAAATTTATTTTCAAAAAAATGGGAATTTTTTATACTGCGTGTGTGCCTGAGCCGATTTTTATTTTGTCTAAATTGATAACTCGTTTGTAGATCGCACAAAACAAACCGCAGCTAATTAATCAAATTAAGTGACAAGTTTATTTGCCTTTCAAATATTTCTGCGAATAAAATCTGAACTAATTTTGCAGTTTATAATTAAATAACAAACACGGTCGTTTTATGAAAATTAGAGACATCTATCAACATCTAGTATGAACTAACCATAAGTCGACAATTTAGAAAAAACGGTCTTTAGGCATATACGTCCTCATATAACGCCTAAAAAAGACGAACGAAACAACTTTTTCAAATTTTTGTAATTTTTCATGCCAAAATATAACGAACTCATACCACTTTTCGTATAAGTTCGTAAATTTCGCCATGAAAAAACTAAAAATTTGAAAAAGTTAAATTTTTTCAGATTTACCATTCGGTATAGCGCCGAAGGCCGAAAGTGGGTTTCAAAAACTTGTCAATGTTAGCGTCAGTGGTGCCGAGCAGGGGCCCTATTATGAAATTTTTCCGACGTCGTAAAATCCGTCTCGCGTCGGATATTCATATTATGAAACTAAAAATATCCGATCCGCGCGGATTTTATACTATTGTGAAATAAAAATCCGAGTTAGCGGATTTTACGACAAAATTTAATTATCAAATCCGACAGCTAGTTTGGTGACGGATGTTGTAGTATACGACGGAAAATAGATCGAAAATTTCGAGTTTGACTGTAAAAATACATGTTTTATAATACGAATATCCGCCGCTGATCGGATTTTACGACAACGTATTTTCCGACGATGTCCTATTTTCCGACCAATTTCATAATAGGCCCCCAGACTAAATATCTGTCTCCTCTCTACCTAGAGCCCAGGCGGATTCACTGATAGAGGTGAAACTTCCGACTTAAGCTTTTGTTATAAATTTTTAGATCCCAATGATTTTTGGCTGAAATCGGAGCTTTTCAGTCTTCCCCAAATATTTTGAAAAAATATATAGCAATTTACGAAAAAACAAATTTTCAAGACGTCTACTTCCAAATGTACGCGAATGTAATTATTTGATCTCACATTTGGGTAAATACCAGTATCAGCGGGCAATAATCCTAAATTATTCCAAAAGCAGTAAGAAGATCTATTAGCGGTTATACTGAGAGCACAAATACATAGATGTAAGCCTTCCTAACTGAAACTATCCTGTTCAAGAGAATTTAATGGTTTTGTACATTGTGGAAATGTTATTTCTTGTATATGGTGAAAAACAGCTTAATCCGCAATCACCACATTTAAATAATATTTTGTTTTGTATAATTTTCCAGATAAATTTTCCAAAATTATGCTAACTTTTATAAATTTTTCTAATTTGTTACAAAAAGATAAATTTCCATATAAATTTTTCTGCAATATAAAATAGTTTTCAATTTGTTTTTTAAAAGTAAAAATAGTTTCTTTTTTTTAACGTTAACTTTCTTAATTCTATGGTTTTATTATTTTATATAATATAATTTACGGCATATAAATATATAATGTAGTTATATTGATGATGAGAAGTGGGGATGGTCACATGAAATATAATCTTTATTATTGTTCTTGGTTATTATTAGTGGAGGAATAAAGATTTTATGCAGAAGCCGTTATTTACGTCAAAAGACGCTTCCCTATAAAAAATCCCCATTCTCAGTTTATCTTGGGTCAAAAATAATAAACAAATTACACAGCAAAGCCCTGCATTAATTCTATTTTATATACTTACATTAGGTGAGATATTTTCTTTATGATGGGTTATTTACTAATATCAGTCAAACATTACAAATATTTTATAGAATTTTCATTTACATTTTTGGTTTTTCACAAGTAACAATTAGAACAGCCATAGGTTGATTTTTTTTTTTAAATTTTGTTAATTTTCTTTTTTGGTAAAGGAAGCGCAACATTGAACTCGATGCACGGAGATGAATTTTACTCAACGTTTATATAATAAAATGATAAAAGAAACTATCAATCGTGTTTACCACAAACCAAATTTATTCATCTTTTGTTGAATTATACGCTGGCTGTCCTAGGAATGGTAGAATGATATCGACCATATTGGGATATACTAGATATTTATAAACTTCATCGCAAAGTTTGTTTTCAATCACATTGGTTACGATACTCCAGTCGAACGTGTGATCCCCTACAGCCGGTTTAGCCGTAAGCCATAGCCGCGGTGGTCCTCGAAAACTAAAATAGAAAGATAATTTTGTATAGTATTTTCAAAAATATTAAAGATATTAGGTTATAGTACCCAATCCACAGCCGATCGGAAGGTGGTGGTGGCAAATTTATTATAACTCTAGCGACCAGACCTTTCAATTCAACGCGCAGCTTAATATTTGTGCTCATATTTTCCATAGCACGTTGAATATATGAAATTTCGGTAGCCGATTGGAATAAATTTGAAGCTGCTATCCGATCAACAAATCGTAGTATTTTTCGACTATTTCCAGGCGGCGAGTAAAAGTTCTGTGGTTCGGACGCATTACAATCGGAATTATTTTGTGTAGAACTTTCTGAATCGGAACTCGATGCACCTGAGCTTTCTGCATCACTATCACATAAAATTTTCATAGCTAATTCATTTGGTAGCGGAATAGTAGATTCACCACCACCTGAATGTGTTTGATCTTGTTTTCGCAGCCGCATTAAATTTAATTTGGTCGTAATCGTCATATGAAGCAAACCCTCATACGTAATATCCGAGTCAATCCAAACACCACGCTCGTCTAGAATGGGTTGAGATACTCGGTGAATTAATGGTGGTGTTTCTCCTAATTTTATTTCGGCTACGTGTACGTCTTCCATGAAACTGGGCAACTGAAAATTTACAATTATTTATAACGCCCAGAATATCTTGAAAACTCAATTACTTACCCGTATTGCGGTTAATTTTTTCTCCAAAAAATCTTGCAAAAACTTTAATAAATTCGCATCGTTTAGGCAACTATAGAGTATTCGTCCGAACAGAACGTTGGCCCACACTATACTTCCCGATGGGCCTAAATATAACGACTGGTCTATCCCCTTCCACAATTCATCTTCTGTTTTCTTTTCTCGACGTTGCTAATCGATCAGAATATAGATAAAAATTTGGTTAATATTTTCAGATTAAAAATTTATAGTAGGTAATCATTATTAGTGAAAAAAAGCTGTTAAAAGGCAGTGAACTAAATCGTTGAATGCAATTTTGAAATTCAAAAATTATATCACCAACGAATCAGCCCAACAACCGCCTTGATTTTTGTGAAAAGCAAACTAAAATAAAGTTACAACATACTTTCCGTTTTGATTTCAGTTTAGGTGAATTATTCATAACAACCGGAGGTTTTAAATTTAAACATGCTTGCTGTCAATATAAAATTACAAAATAAAATAAAAATAAATCATAACCCGGATTAATAAAAAAAGCTGGTTAGCAAGAACAAAAGACAAACTAGGCTAGACACCACACGAAAAATGTATCAAACCTGATATCTTGACATAAATTTTATATAATCAGCCGGGCCACGAGTCGCCCCTGTTGACATCATAAGGCCTTTGAACGTTGTGTCCTTTACATTTTCCCGTTTCGTTTCCTCACTACTACTACTCGTGCTCATCTTATTTGGCGAATTATCTTTAGATTTTTCATCATTACTACTATCGTCTTTTTTTGTTCCGCCACCATTTTGTTGAATCGTTACCGTTTCCTCTTTGCCCGAACCCGATTCATTATTTTCGAAATACGCAAACATTTCCTCGTCCGTAAGCGTCACGAAGTCACTGGAGTTTGGTGGTTCCTGATCATTTATAAGACCTTTACTAGCGGCAAAAAATCGTCGATACCAATCCTCCTTGTCGCGATCGTTACGTGCGAATAAAAGTACACGTGTTTCATCACCGCATGGCACTATATTGGATTTGGTATTTTTACTGTGTTCCTGAGTTTCGGAAATTTTTTGCAACAGTGTTACATCCGAATTCATAATGGTCGCGCCAATATCGAGATCAAATTCATTTGTTTCACTATTTTCGCTGTCCATGCGATGCGGTTCTTTCGATTGATCGCTGCCAGTGGTGCTGCTCGATGCACTTTCATCAGTTTTTGATCCATTATTCAAGTCTTTTTCATCAAAGTTTATACGATCCAGATTTCCATCCACCGTATTTTTAATCGTAAGCTGAATTGGATATTTACGTGAGAAATGACGTTTACGGGCTAAACCGCGTGGGCACATTTCAATGCGACAGTCGAGTATGTTATAAATGCTGTGTTTTGTGAATTGGGCGTCCTTCTTTTCAATTTTCTTTTCGTTCCACATCGAGCGTTTTGGAACCCGTGAATTTGTATTGTAGATGTGAAGTATAGTGCCTTCGAGTTTAATGTAGACAGTGCGTGTCATAGATATGTGAAAATTTGATGGATCGTAATTGTTAATCTCGTTCATCCAACCCTAGTAAAAAAGGAAAATAAAAATTAAGATTAACACAGATTTAGTTTGATTGATAAACTCAAAACTATTTTAGCTAATTATTGACTTTTCATCAGTTTTTCAGTGTAGCTATTTGACCTTTGTCAAAACGAATCCACAAAGGGTACTGTAAAATGTAAGCAATAGACAAAAAGCGGTTCATTACTTAAACTGTGGGCCTAATAGTTTTCAGCACCAATTTTACTTTGCACTTGGACAAATTTAGAATTTAGTGAAGAAGAGGATATTCCTGTCATAACCAATTTTCAACAAAACATGTGGCTTGTCGTGAGTTCTAAAGGTAGAAGAGCAAGCCCAGCGGCATTAGATTTCACTGAAAAGACAGATCGCCAAACTTCCTCCTCAGAAGCATTTCAAAACAAAAATGATAATTCGAGTGAGTCGTTTCAACCCGATCACCAGCAAATGAATGCTGGAGGGCGAATGATTATTAAAATTATTATTGGTTTCAGATTGAAACAGAAACATTGGAATGTTGGCCACTTAGAGCTCCACTTTGTCCGTTCTTCGTCCAAAGTGTTAAACAAGTTCATCAAAATTATAAAACAAACCTCTAAACTCTCTCGTTACACTACTACAAAATTACATTTACATCATTTGTGAAATGAAGGTTTATATTAAATGCACTAGCCAAGAGTCAGCAGATGTGTGTCTTGATGTTTACGTTATGTTTAGTTTATGTATCGTGAAACAACGCAAAGTTGTTAAATCCGGATGGATGAAACACGGCTTATATTGATATTTTTTTAGTCTGATTTTAGATGGACCAGTTTAGATAATACATCTAAATCACTTAATTACCAGTGATTGTCTAATGCCATTATAAGCACGAGGTACAATTATTTTTATTATTCAAGTTGATCGCAACTAATAAAGATCCCAGAAGAATACGTCAATAATCCGTTTGAAATATAATAAGCTGGTTCATAATTGGAAATAGCAAAACATCCACAAAGTGGTAAAGACATCCGTTGAAGCCGTTGAAGCTTGAACTCCACTTTTTCTCTATCTTTCTTGATTTGTCTACATTTTTGATTATTTTTAATCTTCAAATGTATAATGTTTAAATAGAGAGGATATTTTAATTTAAATGATACAGTATGTAATCGGATTAAGTGGCATTGACACTGTAGTATTCACATCATTATAAACTTGACACAACTTTACCAACAAGAAATAGCCATAAATCAGCTTTAATATTGAGAAGCCGTATAGACAAATTTTCCCCTGACATAAAAATACATATATATATATATATATATATATATATATATATATATATATATATATATATATATATATATATATATAAAACAAACTAACTTACCGTATATGATTTAACCACTTTAAACTCATCAATCGGTTGAATTTCGCACACCGCAATTTTTGTATAATCGGGAATATTAAATTTTCCCTTTTCAACACCATGACCACCGCCATAAATATTATTTGTATCACAATTATTACTAGTACTGGCACTAATTTTACGCTTATTTCTATTGAGTAGAAATCCTAGTATGCTACCGCCACCTTCCTCGTCACTATTTAAGACAGCTCTATTAATTATAATTTGTAGAAATTCATATAAACTGTTGAACAATAGAAAACAGTATAGACAGGTGAAAACACCTTGTAAGAATTGTGGTATATTGAATGAATAGAATACTATAATTAATAGAAGTCCGATAAAGATTATATTAAAATTGTAGATTAATCGAAACCAAAATCGAAATGTGAGTAGAGGTTCGTAAAAAGTTGTTGCAGGTGGTGGGTCTTGCGTTGATGTTACGGGATTTGTTGGTTTACTCGTCGCATCAAACAACAAATTTGTCATATTACTAAATTTCTTTGATGGGCTACTGGGCTCACTGTTACTTCGACCTTCAGTTTTACCAAGTATTTTATCCTCAACAGCATCTTTAAATTCATCCTCCATACTCGGCATTATCATGTCTTCGCACATTTCCACCGCCGACTCAATTTCTATATTAGAATTTTCATTAATTTTACGTAACGATTTACCATCACCACTCTCACTACCATCTTTGTTTGTGATCGGTGGTTTACCACTATTTTTAATCGGGCTCTTTTTACGTCGGCGTAAAAATGTTTTTTCCATAATCGATGGGCTAGTTGTGTTCGATAAATCGCTACTATTACTATTTTTTAAATTGGCTAAACTTTTTTTTAATATTGAGGATTTACTGCCCAGACTCGATGACAAGGATGGTTTTATACTGGGACTATTATCGGCGGGTATTGTTAGATCTGAATCGATGTCGAAATCGGAATCAGAATCGGTCATGTTACGGATTGAGGAATTTGTGATGTCATCACTCATTGAACTGTTTAGCGGGCCGGATTCGATGTCGGAATCGTCAGCTGAAAATATAAAAAAATGTAAGTAAAATAATTTGTTAGGCAAATCGTACATTATAGACATTATAGACAGCTGAAGTCCGTAGTCTGTATTTATATTAATTGGAGATATTTGTATGAGCATTTTATATTGAAAGCACCAATTAAACGTTTTATTTAAGTATTATATCTCGGAACTGGTATTTTTAGAAAATCGAACACTTTCAATGAGAAACCCAGTATAAAAATAAAGTTAACACTCTACGCTGTGTTATTATTTGCAAAATCTATTACCAATCCTATCGTACGCACGAAATTCCGAAGCATTTGGTGTCAGAAGTGTGATTTTGTAAATACAGGCAACTTTTATTAACACAAACACCATTACATCTCAGCTATGAAGTGATAAGTTTCTGGGTCTTACAAAAAACTTCTTTCGAGGTTGCTATAGAAGAGGAAAAAGAAAGAACTAGGGACACAGAAGGGGGGGGGGGGGGGGGAATAAACAACCATACAGCCGCCTACTACCGCAGAACAGAAACCATCTTTGGATATGGGAGTTATGATTAATTCATGGTTTAGGCTGCCAAATTTGATCAACTTTGTTTAGCAAGGTGCGAAATTAGTCCTGCACGGCAGCAAAGAAGACCTATAACCGCAAAATTAGGCGAACGAGGTATACAATTTGTTGAGCTTAGAATAGAAAACTTAAAACTCAGAAGAATTTGGGTTTTTAAATTTCATCCAAGCTGGATAACCAATTTCACGTTTGATTTTAAAAAAGCTCCAAAAGTGTTTGCGATTTCAATTAAATGTATCCTTTAAATTGCGAATATAGCTTTTGTATTTAAACTCAAAATAGGTTACAGACAGTGAATTTATGTTTACTATTCTATGGGAACAGAATTAGAAATTTTATTTATAAGCCTTGTATTTTTTGTTCTTAAGAAAAAATAGGCCATCATACCATGGAGGTTATTTGATCAGTTGCTCGTACCTACGGGAATGAATAAACCAATGCTAATAAATATTGAGTGTAAAGTGTCTACACGTTTAGTTCTGTGTCATTGTTTTTAAATTCGGCATTCCAAATTATTTATCAAAATATTGATGTAAGTTATTTGAATCGGCTTTTTGAAGTTAGCATTTGAATAGGTTAGGTTTCAGTGGTTGCTATCGCACACTTATTCCAATTTTGGCCCATTGTGATACCACAGGATCCGATATCATAAACTCCCTTAAACCTATTTAGTACTATTAATATAGAGTAAAAGATCTCGCACATGACAGCTTTCAAGATCATAGAGGCTGTTCATGTTGTATTTGCCCAAGTGATCATGTCTTCTGCTAGTTAGCGCGGGGCACAAGCAAAGGAAGTGAACAAGTCTCCCCGTCCTCCTCGTCCCTGCAGTTTCTGCAGAAGTCATTTGCATCCAGACCCAGCCTTCTCGCACGATCACAAAGGGAGTGCCCGGTAATTATCCTTACAATTCTACCTAAATCACGCTTAATCAGTGTGATAAGGATCTTGGATCGATTCAAGTTCAGCTCAGGCCATTTTTGTTTTGCTACCCTGCCAGTTGGACTGACGTTTCATCTGCGGCATTTGCCAATGCAACTGCTTCCCTATGGCTTGCTGCTTTCAGCACAGACATAGGCCTTCCTAAACATTCCCTCCCTGATTCCAATTGGAGAGTCGTACCGCACCTTGCTAACTCCTCTGCCCTGCAATTTCCCTCAATGTCGGACTGGCCCGGCACCCAGACCGCAACTGGATATTGAAATGTTCACTCATCTCGTTAAGAGATGTGTGTCAATCCAACGCCACCCTTGACGCCAGGGAAACTGAATCCAGCGGAAGAATGGCCGCCCAACTGTCCACATAGATAGTGATATCAGTTAATGATATTACATTATGCTTCAACCAGTTCATGACCTCTTCAATCGCTATAACTTCAGTCTTACACATTGCAGTACTCGGGCAGACGAAAGGATAAACTACATTTAATTCCTCACAGAATACACCAGCTCCCACTCTATCATCGAGCTTGGAGCCGTCGGTGAAGAATTTAACTGACCCGGTTTCCATAATGAGACCAAAATGTGTTTTGTAGTCAAGATTCACCAGTTCATGCCTCACTGAATTAACTTTAGTTGAGTGCCCTTTTTAGGCACTACAAACCCGAAGTCACTGATAGCAGGGCGGTTAACCGCCATTTGCTTGCAAATAATACCCAACGGGAGACGCTACAGCAAAACCTCTAGGGCACTAGTGGGGGTCGTTTTCAGCGCCCCACTAATGAGCAAACAGGCTGCCCTCTGCACCTTCGCCATCATGTTCCTATATGATACTTTCTCCAGAGCAGGCCACCATACACTCAAACCATACAGCAGTATGGGCCTTACAATTGCCGTGTAAAGCCAGTGCACTAGCTCCGGTTTCAAGCCCTATTTCCTTCCAATGTAATTTTTATAAGAGTAGAGCGCCACAGTGGCCTTCTTCACTCTTTCTATCGTGTTAAGTTTCCAACTGAGCTTACTGTCTAGAAGAATCCCTAGGAATCTCGCCTTATCAGTAAGGACCAGCAAAGTACCATTCAGGCTTCGTAAAACCAATGCCAGAATTGTATACCTCCTAGTGAAAAGGACCAGTTCTGTTTTAGATGGGTCCCCAATCCACATCTGCTGGCCCACCCCGCAGTTATTGATAACGCATTTTGCATCATATTCTTGATTGTAAACAGGTGCTTACCCGAGACAAATATCGCCACGTCATCGGCATAAGCAACCACACCTATTCCTTCCCCCTCCAGTTCCAATAGTAGTCTATTGATTACTACATTCCAGAGAAGGGGAGAGAGGACACCTCCCTGGGGAGTTCCCCGAACAACCCGTCTTCTGACGGAAGCTTCCCCTATCCCCGCTATGACCCTTCTGCTACCTAGAGAATGAATAATTAGCCTGAGTACTGGGTCTTCGATCTCAAAAGATAGCAATCCTTCCATAATTGCTTCCACCTTCACGTTATTGAACGCATCCTCGATATCGAGAAACGCCACCAACGAGAATTCTTGAAAATCCAGTGACTTCTCAATTTCACGAACTAGATTATGTAATGCCGTTTCCACGGACTTACCCTTATGGTACGCATGTTCAGACTGAGCCCAGTTTCTAGGTACAATTTTTGAACGAATATAGACATCCAGCATCCTTTCCATGATTTTCAGCAGAAAAGATGACAAAGATATTGGTCTAAAGTTCTTAGGGTTGCTATGCAAGCTTCTTCCCGCCTTCGGTATGAAGATCACCCTAGTCTCCCTCCATTTCTTGAGGATGTACCCCAGCTTCAGACACCCTTTGAAGATAACTTCCAGCCAGGGAAGCAAGACCTCCAAGTGCTTCTGAATTTCTGCTGGTACAATCCCATATGGACCAGCTGACTTAAAAGGCTTGAACCCTTTAATAGCCCATTTTATTCTATGTGTGTTCAGAATATCCTCTGTACACAACAGTTGGACCCCGCAGTCATCCATAGACCCACAACCATCCAAAGGCTCCGCAGTCGACACGTCCTCACTACCCGGGAAGTGAGTTTCCATCAAGAGATCATGAGTCTCTTCACTAGTAACCGTCCATTCGCCATCCGTTTTTAACAGATAGCCTGGAACAGCTGGATTGGTAGAGAGAATTTTCCTTAAGCGCGAGGTTTCTAAGACCCCTTCCATTCTATCACAGAAGCGCCTCCAATTTCTCTGCGCCTTCCTTAACTCCCTTTTGTATACTCTGAGGCATTCCTTATAGAAGTCCCAGTCCTGACTATCTCTAGATCTTTTCGCTCTATTGAAGGCAGACCCACCTGGGACTCATAGATGTAATAACGCCCTCCAATACCTCCCTATATACATGCCATACTGTCCTCTTGAGATTTTTGAACACGTACTATTTTGTAATATTGAGATTAAGTTTAAACGTTAAGTAACGATTGTCGGAGAAGGAATGCTCCTTCGCCACCCTACATTCCCTGATCATCGGTGAAATAAATTCGGAGTCCAGAGTAATATCCAGAACCTCCTGTCTATTACTAATAATAAAGGTGGATTCCTAGCCTATATTACTAATAGTGAGGTTAGCATTTGAATAAGGTAATTTTTCAGGTGGAATATATGCCACATAAATGGGTATTGCCTTATTATTGATCGCTGTGAGTTAAAATACACCGACTGCTGGATCGATGAATTCGGTAAATCAAATAATTCATTTAGAAGTTATGTATCGAAAGGTATAAAAACGTACACCAGCACCAGATTTGTTTATGCTTGTTTAAGGCGAGCGATCACATATTTAAACCACCATCAACTATTGGCCAGGGAAGAATAACGAATTTGGAGACTGGGGGGCTATTTGGGAATTCGATTCGATAACGAGAGTACAAGATTCATATTTGATTTGAATGTGATTTGAACGATTCTTATTTAAAACCCAATACGAATCTAGTACTCTCGTTATCGAGTCGAATTCCCAAATAACCCCCCTGTTTTTAAAACAAAATTGTGAAATTGAACTTCCTTCGAAGATATTTTGTTTACAATTTCGAAGTAAAATATTTGTTGCCTAGTCTTTTATGGATTCGACAAGTTTGGGGTGTCATGAATGTCCGGAATTGAACCAGATTTGATATTATTATTCCCAGCTTTTGCAATAACATTGCGGATATTTTTTGCAACAATTAATGATTTTCGAATCAAAGAGTGCAGTTGGGCTCCTTCAATCGGTGAATGGTAAATTAACTTTTGTATAACTCTGGTTAAAGCCGATATAGCGAGTGCTAGACTTTCAAACAGTATTATTGCTTTATCTCACAGCCGTATAGAAATTTCACTTGTTGATGCTAAGCCTTGGTGAGATGCAATCATGCAATAATTGGTTTAAATGTGTATAATGTTACTGTATGTACATCGAGATTTTTCTGAGGAAAAAATAATTTTCGATTGTATGTGAATTTAGAATCCATGTTGATTTACCGCAGCCTGCTACTCTTTGTATTGGTATGATTTCTGGTTTGGGTTTATCCAACGGCAATGAAAGATTCACAGACATGCGCACATTCTTTCATAAATTATGTTGTTTAGCATTATTTTGGTAGCATTTTTGCAAAGCACGTAGTGGTCTGATGTAAAGAAATAGTTGTCACCAGGGTCCAACTGAACAAATGCTTTTTCGTCGAATCCAAACTGGTAAACAAATATTGGATCTTATACTTGCTATTTTATAGATGTCAAATATAATAACTATAGTTGACGTTAGAGTACTCGCGAAGTATAGTAGACCGCCAAAAGATTTGGTGTAAAGCCTCGATGATCTATCGTATATAAATTGTAGAATTTTGGCAGAGATAAATCAGCAATTGGTAAGGCTCGTTTGAATTTAAGTAGATCATTAAATATCTAATATCCATTTGACCGAATAATAGAGCTAAAATATATTTCTTTTAGATAAATGTTCGATTTTTTTACAAATAATTTTAGCAAATATTTATTCAACTTGTCGTATAACTGAAGCGATTGATCGGCTAAGAATTGAAAGTAGTTATCCGAATGCTCCACTTAAATAAAAAATCAGCAATTGGACGCGTTTTTCAGTCACCCGATACGCGTCAAGTATCGGGGTGACTGAAAAACGCGTTCTGTTGGCCCCAATCAAGACAAGCAACGAAATTTTCCTCAATAAAATTCATCTAAGTAAAAAAGTAAAATTTCTAGTTAAACATTAACAAAAGCATGAATACATTTTTACCAATCTAAAGTTACCCAGAATGAAATCGAATATGGTTAAAATGTATCATAACTTTATCTAGCAATATGAAATGAAACCATAAAAAATAATCATTTTTTCAATGTTTTTTATATGGCCTAATACTACATGTCACATTATAGAGCAAAATGATATTAAATATTAAAAATATTTTTAGAAAAAATGTCATTTCCCACCTGAGGATACATAAATTGAAACCATCCCCATAATAAAGTTTACATAATATTCTCACACAAACAATATTTTCATACTTGATTAATATTTGATTCTGAGTCGCCAACCTAACGATACACAATATCATAATAAAATAAATAGTTTAGTGTTAAGCTCCTCTATTGATTTCATGTTTATGCTGATCTATTTATAGAGATTTGCAAACAAAACAACCATGATTCCAAAATTCTCTAATCGTCTCTCGTTCTCGTATGTGTTAAGCACAAAATCGATATCCGAAGGAATATTCATGTCCATTTAATTTTAAATCAAACATCCGCACCATTCCCACGCATATCGGAACTTAAATCGTTTCACTATCTATCTCGTCTACCTTCACTCGCGCAATTTTCTTTATGTACACAACCGTGAAATCTATTGTGTTACAACAAATTGATTGGTGGAACTTTAATATATCGTATAGTTTTATAGTCACTTGTTACACACGCAAAGCCTAATCACAGTTGGGCAAACAAAAAATCAAAATCGTGTGATGACTAATTTGTAATTATTTAGAAGCGGTGATTTTTACGATTTACATAAAAACAAGCGCAACTATTTAATATTGACATCGCACATTTTGAGCGGAACGTAGACTGATTTTTTATAATTTTCATGGAAACTGGTATGATTAGTCCCGATTTCATTATCATTAACTCATTAATTCATGCGACCCAACAAAACATTTTTAATCATATATTTCGAGCGTGTTATTCTTATCTCTTAAAAGATAAAATCTTGAACTTTTAGTATTGCTGTAACAGTGCTAGAGTATACACTGGGCGGATAGTGTATTTTGTGAATCTATTCTGCGTTGAAGGATGAGTAAATTCTATTTAACTATAAATGGGTAATTTTTCTCAATTGTTTTTTTTCTGACAAGAATTTTTCATCTCTAAAAACTAACATTGTTTAAATATTGTCAAATCCCTACCTAGAAATTAAAATTTCATCTCAAGGCAATGTATATTCTATTTATAACTAATACCAGGCCCTACCCTTTCTCTTTCTACAGTTTGTTGCAATGCAAGTGAACGTTTCCCAATAAAAAAGCGGGCACAATTGGGAAATTGTGTTAACATAAGTTTAACTCATGAAAAAACTTTACCGCCAAAGACTTAAATAATAGATACATAACCACCAAAGACGTGAATAGAGAATAATTTCAAAATCTATTATATCGAACTCCATTTACATCAGCGGATCAGCGCAAGAACCTTGAATTTCTTATGGGACAGTATTTCATTCACCATATAATTGCGAATTTCGGAATTCCTTTCCAAAAATTTCCAATTACTGATTGCTGGTAAAAAAAAAAACAAATTGATTGCTCAAAACACAGCAGTAAAATAAAGAGAGGGAAATTGTGACCAGACTAAAATGAGAAGGAAAACCCGTTTTAGAAACTGCAAGAATATCAGGCAAATCGCGAATTATGGCAATAAATGACCTAAAGCCGGAAAATCGATATCGTACCCAAAACGTTTTAATAGTGCGGACAGACATGAAAGCTACTTTTATGACCTCCAACGAAATTAAAAAGCCTAAACGTGAATATTTCCGATATCCTGTTAGAACAAGGGTAGTAGAAAATAATTTACGTGGCTGTGCCGCACACTCCACTAAACCTTTTTTGTTCTGATAGCCGATTGACGTAAGTTGCTTACCAAAATACAACCATCAAGCATGGCGGCAGTTCTATTATGGCAGTAGGAGTTATTACGAGTTGTTTTTCGTGACATAGATCTGGGCCAACATATTGAATAAATCAGAAGAAGAATGCGGTTGTTTACGTTGACTTACAAAATAATACTACGGGAGGGTATGCTAAAAATACAATGCATCCAAAATGGTGTTTCCAGCAAGATAACAGCCTTAAACACATCCCGAAAAACGGGAAAGCTTTAATAAAATAGACACAATTTCCTTCATTATGTGTTTCATACAAAAGTTGAAAAAATAGCTGTTTTTCTAAAAAAATTCAGTTATGAATTTTTTGCTATAATTTATATTCTATGTTCGAAATTTGTGGATATGCCAGATGAAGTCTACCTATAGCCCGGACGTGAACCGACAGGCTCCTTGAGTCCTGGAGAACAGCAAGCTCCCTCCGAGTGTTTTTTACCTGTTGTACCAGTTTAGTCCATTAAAGAACAGCTGCAATATTTGGAGTTCGACATAATGTTGCAGTGTGTTATGTTTTTAAGAACCAGGTCGGCTGGGGTAAGCCGAATTTAAATCGGAATGACGAAATTACTCTAGTGTAAAGGAAGTAAATGACAATAAAGTAAAATTCTTATTGAAATCACCGCAGAAATGCTAAAACACGGTGGCTCAATTTTGGCTTCTAGATTCAACTTACAATTAAAAGTTTCAGAAGGTTGGAAAACTGCATTCATCCACATTATTTGGAATTAACAGTAAACTACACAAGGTTTCTTTAAATAAACTCAGTTGCTGAAAATGTTATTGGTGACTAGCAGTGTGTCAAACTCTGGAAAATAACTAATAGTAAAATTGTCATTAATAAATGCATGCTTCATTGGCAAACGATGCCAAAGCGATTAACTCCATAAAACAAGAAATCGAGAAAAACGAGAAAACACAAAAATGGTTTATTAAAATTCTCTTTAAATTGCAACTTTAGTTATTTTTAATTTTGTCATTTATTGGTGTTAATACTTATTATTAGAGAAATTTATTTTGAATATATACAGTTAAGAGCCAAGTGCTTTAATATTAAAATTAAAAAAAAAAAACAAAAAATGGATTTAATCGGTTTGGCTTGTGAACCATCCAAATGTCGGTTAGATCATAACATCGAGGCAATGATCTACTACAAGATACTCCTGAAGGCGCTTTTATGGTTGCATATTTTGTTTCTATCCAACAAGGACTCAAAATAATAACATATCAAAATAATGACATCATTGTCTCGAGATATCATAGGTCTAGAAAAAATTCATAACGAACAAACGAATGTAACCGTAATAGCGGCCTGAAATATTTTGTAGTATGTATTAGTAATTGGTAACAGGAACTAATCATCAACTCGTTACAATTAACGAGTGATCAAATTGGTATTAGATATTTTATAAACATTTTTGCTTAAATGGATACGTAAATAAGCGCAATTGTCGCATTGGGAGTGCATGTTGCTCATGAAATATGTTTACATCCACAAAAATTACAAGTTTGGTGTGGTTTTTATTTTTATGGCCTGGAGGTGTAATTAAACCATATTTTTTTGAAAATAAAATTAGCATTGCAGTTACCGTCAATGGACATCGCTACGGATACATGATTACTGATTTTATGTGGCATGAAATAGATGATTTCGACTTGAACATTGGTTTCATTTCAATAAGCGTCGTTCAAAAATGTATTATTTCATTTTAAAAAATTATAAATAAATATTGTTATAAGCAGATATGCGCCGCACAAGTCATTGTAACGTTGAGGAGAGAGAGATTGCCCACCGACTAAAATCTGAAGGAGAATCGGTATCAGAAATACCTCAAATCTTTGATCGTTTTTGTAAATTAGTGTCAAATGCTCTGAAACCGCACACATTAGTCGAAAATCGAGACTGCATTAGAAGAACTACTGAAAAGAAGATGCTTTAATCGTAAGAGCAGCCAGAAAGAATCATTTTATTAGTCTAGGAAACAAAACAGGACTCAGCTTAAACTGTTCGGATGTCACCATTCGTGTTAAATAATTTGAGGGCTTGCGCTGCCCAGCATGTTCCCTTAATATAAAAAAAAAATGTGAAAGCTTGGATAAGTTTTGCCAAAGCAGACTTGGCCACTCAGAATCATAGAATTTTATATACTACAGAATGGGTGTAAAGATTTTACCCATATAAAATTTGCTATTTCATGTGTCACAAGTCAGAGCAGGATGGTTATATAAAACAGGTATATGGCTTACTCATATCTCATTCTCACAACCCACAAAACCAGCTGTTTGTTTTTGTACGAATGACGACTTAACTTTGTGTTTTTAAAATTATTAATTAAAATAATAAAAACATTTGATAACATTTGATAATAAAAATTAGAAGCTTTTATTTAACATGAAGTGTATTGTAAAAAGTTGCAAAAATACGCCTAAAAAAAGTCAGAAACACATATCTTACCATCAGTAAGTTTACCAAGTGTTTATATAAAATAAAATGTAAATTATGTTAAGAAGAAAGGGATTTGTGGTAAATTTATCCTTAATTTAAGTTATAAATCGGAGAAAATTAAGAAAACAATTTTGGTTGCCGGAGTGTGGTTCTTAGTTTGTGTCAAACCATATAATTAAGATTTCAAAA
The DNA here is from genome assembly GCA_947310385.1 of Nephrotoma appendiculata. Classification (NCBI taxonomy): domain Eukaryota; kingdom Metazoa; phylum Arthropoda; class Insecta; order Diptera; family Tipulidae; genus Nephrotoma; species Nephrotoma appendiculata. The sequence continues at coordinate 42,764,849 of OX371223.1, forward strand.
TCATGTGTTTGTTGTCAAAGTGTTAGCAAAATTTCGTGTTCTTAAAAAATAGTAAAATTATTAACTAAAATAATTAAAATTTTATAAAATAGTTTGTGAATTGTAGTAGTGCATCATTTGCTGATAAAAATTGAAAACTTAGTTGAAATTAAGTGTGTTGTGAAATGCTGCCAAAACACGCCTAGAAAATTTTAGAAAGAAATTTCTTACCATCGGTTGGTTTAAAAAGTGTTTAGATTAAATAATATGTAAATTATGTTTAAAGGATAGTGATTTGTATTTTGGTAAAAATATCCTTATTTTAATTTAGAAATCGGACAAAACTCATGAAAAACTAAGTGAAAATTTGTTGTTTTGGTTTTTGAAAACATATGTCATTCCAGGGCTGTATTTTTTTAATAAAACGGAGTTTATTTCATGTACTACGTGCTTTGCTTTTCATAATTTATTTTTATTTTGAAATACTATAAGTACAATTTTTTACCGAAAATAAAAACAATTAATGCGTACTATATATTGGAGGAATAACAATAATTTTGAATTTGTGTAGTTTTTAATTTCGATCGAATAAATTCTAAATACGGCCCGTTGATTTATATGCTTTTCTTTTACCCTCCGAATTTGACGCGCTTGACAGCTGCTTACGTTCATTATATATAATCTATTTCTATGCTCAGGATCCGGAAAGGAGGGAAAATTCTTTGGACGGATGAAACAAATATTAATTTGTTCGGTTCTGATGGCCGGCATTATGTGCGACGACTACCAAATAAAAGTTTGTCGCCGCATTACACAAAAAAAAAACGTTTAGAATGGTGGAGAATCCATTATGGTGTGGGGTGCTTTCTCTTGATATGTACCTCTTTCAATTTATTGGATCAAAGAAAAATGACTGCCTATATATGTTTATGTCCAAATATTGAATGAGGCAATCCTCAGATATGCTGAAGATACCATGCCACAAGGTTGGTGTTTTCAACAAGATAACGACCTGCGAGGCATACCTTTAGATAAGCAAAGGAGTGGTTTAGTAGTCGTAATGTGAACGTTATGCAATGGCTCAGTCACCTGTCCTAAACTCTATCGAAAATTTGAGGAGAGATTGAAAGAAATAAGGAAGAATTATGGACGACAATTAAATCAGAATGGGAATAAATGTCGGAAGTTGGTTGCACGACAGGTGCAAAGAAGTAATATAAAATAGAGGTCACACGACTAAATATTAGTAAATAAAAATTTTCGCCACCATCAATAAGACTGGATAAAGACTGAAATTTGTGATGGAAATGAACTGTGGTATTTTTATGAACAAGCTTATTATTAAATAAAATGTTTGATAATTTATTATAATCTTCCTTTTGCGAATTGAATTTGAATTAATATACTTATTTTTAAGTATCTACATATATTGTCTAAATAAAATAAAAATATAAGAAATTGATATATGTATAAGTATTTCCCTAATTAAATAATACTTTCCAAAAAAACTACCAACTGTGCTATTTTATTGAACACCACTGTAACTCTATTCGACTTTTTTCTTTGGGTTTGTCTTAAATCATTGATTTACTCCAATAAACCAAAAATACTCAATGATTTTAAAACCAACATTATTCGTGTTATTAGTGGCCAAACATTGATGTTCCAGAATCGCCAAAAAAACAGTAAAAAATATTTAGTGTAAAAACCGAGACATCTTTATTCTAATACGAAAAATATCAATTTCACTAGCTAAACTGTGTACCGCAAAATCATTTTCGTTATCGCTTGTGTCACTTTTGTATGAAAAATTTCATTTCACGTCAGCTGCGTACTATAATTCGGGATTTGGTAGGGAATTTACAAATAGCAGAACTATACTTCTTAACACTTGTATTTACACTACAGTACTTAATTTTCACTATATTAACCTTTACTCTTGTTAATCACGTCACGATACTATTTTGATAGCAAATTCCTCGCGGAAAATATTGATGATCACAAATATTATATTATATATTATATCCACGAGTCGTGACTTAGTTGTATTTGCAGCAAACTTTATTTGCAAATATTATCATTATCATTTCTTATCTTTGATTATTTTTGTTTATAATTGATTTAAAATATTTCTCACTTTATCAACAAATTATAATCAAATCCAATTTCAAATCAATATCGGCAACACCTTATTGGATGGCACAGTCTTTGCTAAATCAAAATATCTCCTCGATCAAGGACCTCAACACCTTAACCTGTCGGCTACTAGAAATGTTATTACGAGGGTATATCAAAAAGTCTTGCAATATCATATGAAAAAAAAGAGTGAGTGAGACAACAATATATTTTTCAAAACCATTTTTTGTCGCGATGAAACTTCTAGAAGAACATTTCGATGTAAATTTTACAGTTCGTTTGTTTTTGTCAATTTAGTAACACGTGTTTTGAATTTTTCTTAAAATGAATGAAATTGAATATCGCGCCATTATTAAATTTTTCTGTAAAGATGGACGAAATGCAATTTATATATTCAACTATATATCAAAAGTTTACGGCGAATCTGCACCATCATATGCCACAGTAACAAGGTGGGTAAAATTATTCAAAAGTGGTCGGGAGTCATTAGTAGACGACAACCCCTCGGGTCGGCCAGCAGATGCTATTAGCCATGAAAACGTAATTTTGGCCGAATCTATTGTATTGGAGGACCGGCGTATTTCTGTTCCAGGGTTAGCGTGGAGACTTTCCCTTTCAAACGGTACCACATATACTATATTACATGACCACCTTCACATGTCGAAAGTAAGTGCGCGATGGGTTCCCCGTTTGTTGAATGCAGAACAAAAAAAAATGCGTGTTCAAACTTCAAAGGCGATTTTAGATATGTACAAAGAAGATCCAGAAAATTTCTTGGATAACATAATAACAGGCGATGAAACATGGCTTCATCACTGGGATCCGGAATCCAAACAAGAATCGATGCAATGGATTAAACGTAGTGAACCACCACCAAAGAAATTCAGAACTCAACCGTCTGCTGTTAAGGTTTTGGCAACAATTTTTTGGGATTCTGAAGGAATTTTGATAATCGATTATATGCCACCGAAAACCACAATCATAGGCATATATTACGCAGAGGTTTTCCGAAAATTGAAAAAAGCGATCCGGGAAAAACGGCCAAGGAAAGTTAGGAAAAAAATCTTGCTTCTTCACGACAATGCACCAGTGCACAAGGTTAATATTGCTCAAGCTGCATTAAAAGACTGCGGCTTCGTGGAAATTCCGCATCCACCGTACAATCTAGACTTGGCACCCAGTGACTAGTTTCTGTTTCCCAATTTGAAAAAAATACTAGGGGGCCGGAAATTTTCCAGTGACTATGAAGTACAGTCTGTTGTAAATTAATATTTTATGGAGCAAAAGAAATCTTTTTTTTTAGAGGGTTTAGGCAAGTTAATTGATCGATATGACAAATGTATAAACCTTAAAGGAGATGATGTCGAAAAATAAAAATATGGCTGTCTCACTCACTCTTTTTTTTCATATGATATTGCAAGACTTTTTGATTTGCCCTCGTACATTGTGCAGTTTACTCGGGCCGGGGAATTACTGTTAATATTACTAATCCAATTTTGCGCGGATAATATACAGAGAACATACACCGTTGAAAATATTCTGTTTAGTAAAAAATTTCTAACAGATCAATTAACTTTAAACCAAAAATGAATATTTTATATTATTGTTTCAACAATAAAAAAATTATATTAATTCAATAACAATGTTATAATTATTACAAATAACAAATAAATAAAAGGAGAAAAAATTACAGCTCACAATGAAAATGGCTAATCGAAGGTTAGATTCTAAAAAGTGTTACAAACAATAGTTCAAAACTTAGTATTTTGCTCGAAATCCTTTTTGTTTAATAACCAATTTTATGCGATTAAGAATTAATTCAACAAACTTCTTAGTATAATCAGTGCTAATCTTATTCCATTCCTTCAATATTACCGTTTTCAACTCATTTTTATTTGAAAGGCTATGTTTTCGAATTTTCATCTCAAGTGTTTGCCAAACACTGCGCGAAATAGCTATAAAAACAGTTAAAGCGGAACCAGTCAGGAATAAGAAAATAAAAAAATAATAGAATAACAATGCGATAAATGGCATTTCAACGTTATTACCCAGTTAAACTTAATGTTCATGTAAGAAGCCGAATTTCCCCTTCGTAAAATTTTAGCTGTCACTTATTAAAATAATAGTGCGCGCTATTTTTCGCTCGAAAATAAGAAATACTTAAAAATACGATTTGTTGTTGTGTTTTATACACAGCAAAAGAAGATAAATTTGTGATGCGGGGAGTGGAAGCCATATTTATTTTGTGTACATTTTTTTGTTTTCTATTTTATTTATTAAATAAAATTATTTTAATATTTTTTCATGTTTTGTGATTAATTTTAATAATGTGTGATAAAGTAAAAATGGTGTTTTAGTGAATTTTGTTAAAAATTAATTTGTTAATGGTATGATATTATAGTCGTACTTCGTAGTGTAAACGCTATATTACTACTATAATATTTTAATTTTGTTTAGTTTATTTCCTTTTTCATTGTGATGTAAAAGCATCTCGTGTATGTGTTCATTTTCAAATACGAAATTAATATATAAAAATATGTAACAACATGAACAAATATGAAATTTCTCTAAAAGACATTTCACAATAAAAAAACAGCTGTTTGTAAACGAACAGCTGTAACTTAAAATTATTATTTTTCACTGGTTCGAATGTCAAAAAAAAAGAAAAACAATTGGTTAAAACTCGTTAAAATTCGTACTTTTTATTTTCTTATTCCAGACTGGTTGAGGTTTTAGATTATAACTAAGTTCATACATAAATATATGCAACGAAAAATTCCAACTACGCATAAATAATCCACTGTGATTTCACAATATTTTGCAACTATAGTTCACACTGATACAATTACGTATCTCTTAATTTTTACATTTTAGTCAGTTGTGGTGCTATCCAGTGCACCTAGAATACTACAGGCCACACTGTTTGCTATGTCATTAAATTTATGTCTACAGTTTATTCTTTGAACTGTAGGCAGCAGTCATGTTCATAAAAAGAAAAAACGAAAACAAACACAAAAAAAAAAAAATTATACGAGTGCTAAAAGTAAGGTTATGTCTTCTCGTAAATTATAGGAAATGTGTACACATTTTATACGTATTTACATATTTAAGATAATTTAGAATGCATAATTTTATAATAATATTATGAATTAATACTTTTACCAATGGCTTTTTATTAAATTTTAAAACATATTATTAAAATATTTTTCTTGATGTTTGTTTACAATTTTTTTCTTATCAATATGACAGCAAACACAAAAAAAATCAAAACAATCTTTTTATTTCTAGTGCTGCCTATAATACCCAAAGAGAGAACTGTCGACATAAATTGATGTCATATAGCAAAATTTTTAAAGCAGTGTGGCCTGTAGTATTCTAGATGCACTGTGCTATCTCAGAGCGAAACAGATATAAAAACTTTTTGTTGTTTATTTTTTAAACTTCGGGTTTTTTTTTAATTCAAAGCAGGTAATTACTTAGAATAACCTTTTAGAATATGTACCTCAAATATATTTAGGTTATGGTGTAATTTTTTTGGTATATAGCTATGCCACGCGGAACTAAGCTGACTGAAAATGAAAAAGGGGAAATAACGGCATATTGTAACTGCGGAATGTCCTTGAGACAAATTGCTTCAAAAATAAATAAATCACTCACTTTAGTACACAATTACATTAAACTTGGTAATAAATATGGTTCAAATGCGCGACCTGGTCCTGTGCCGAAAATTACTCAGAGGAATAAGCGCAACATTAGTTCGTGTGCAACAGCGAAAAAGATGTCAGCATCAAATATAAAAGCCCATTTACAGTTATCTATAACTACACGTCGTATACAAGACATTTTAAGTGGTAGTAAAGCCGTGAAATGAACTAAACGCAAACCAAAACCTATGATGAAACAACACCATAAAAATGCTCGCTTAAAATTTGCGCATAATCACATGTCATGGACAACCGAATGGAGAAATGTTATATTTAGCGACGAGAAAAAATTTAACCTGGATGGCACCGATGGTTACCATTAGAAACTGGCATGATCTGAGCTGAGTCGTAATTTTGGTGGAGGAACTGTTATGGTATGGCCTGCCATCGGTTATTACGTAGCCTCTCCAATAAGCTTTATTTCAACGAAAATGAATGCTGCTAAATATACAGAGCTCCTAGAAGAAGTCCTACTTGAATATGGAGATCATTACGAATCGGAAAATTGGATTTTTCAGCACAGGCTAACAAAAGGTTGGTTTACTTCTAAAAACATAAAATTTTTGGATCGGCCTGCCATTAGTCCTGACTTAGATCCTATAGAGAACGTATGGAGCTTATTAGCTCGCAGGGTATATGAAAACGGACATCAATTTTCTAGTGCATCTGAACAAAAACAACAGATTCAACAGGTGTTTTATTTCAAATTCCAGATTCAAATTCCAACATCAATACTTTAAACATTCATTAACACAATGCCAGATAGATTATTTGAAGTAATGCAGAACAATGGCGGTAATACACATTATTAGATTTATGTTATATATTTTTTAGTTAAATATTTTAAGAAAATGTTACAGCTGTTTTTATAGCTATTTCGTACTACAAAATACAAAAAATAGGCCTAAATGAATATTTAAGCCTGAAATGCACTATATGTATAATATGTAAGAGTTAATTACACTCTCAATAAAAAATTTCAATGAACTGTAGTATTTCAATAAAATATAAATGAATTTTTCTCAAAATTATGGGTGTTTTTATAGGTATTTCGCTCAGTGTATAAACTTTCATTAATATTCAAATCCGGCGATTGTGGTGCAGTATACCAACCCCAGCTGCTGAACAAGTACCCGAAACCACCACATGACTCCCACCGTGCTGTGGACTCATATCTTCATTGGGTTTTCTCCAAACGTTGATTCTTCTATCAGACCCAAATAGGTTATATTTACTTTCATCTGTCAATAGAACGTTTTTCCAGTATGAAAAATCCTTCGCTACGTAATTATGGGCTAACTCCAATCTCATCTTTTTGACTAACGAATGGCTTCTTTCGTGCAATTCTACCATGTAAATCTGCTCTACGTAGAACTCTTCGAACAGTCTCAGCATTACAGTTGATTTTCAGATGTTGTTCCACCATATTCCGCAGTTTCGGAACGCTCAATTGTGGATTATTTTTGGATTTGTTGATAATCCAACTTTCATCACGTCCAGAAAACATTTTTTCGGACTTATTTTTACTTTATTGATAATTTTTATGTCGTTATTGTACCTTTTAATGATATTTTTAATTGTTGTACTTACTAAGAGTTTTTGCAATTTCCTTATGACTTTTTCCGGTTTCGATAAAAAAAATTGATTATTGATCATTAAATAATCAATTAAAGCATCTCGATTGAAGTGTGACGCTCCATTTCGAAGAACTAAATTAAACAAACCTTTTGTTAACAACTAATGCAATTGCATTCAAATATGAGAAAGGAAACAGAAAAAAACAAAACAAAATTTTTAAAAACTACTGTTATCTGAGAAATGGAGGTGAACCATTTTCATTATGAGATAAATTTTCTTCTCTTTTTGTATATCTGTAATTTGTGGTTATAATTGCTATTGAATTAATATATTTTTTTATTGTTTAAACAAGAATTCAATAAACTTTTAAAAATATTCATTTTTGGTTTTAATGTTAATGCATTTCTTAGAAATTTTTTACTAAACAGAATATTTTCAAACGCGGGCCATTTTCGCTGTGAGTCACTGTAGTTTTGGATTCAAAAACTCCTCGAAGCATTCAAGTTTATCGGTTAAATATATCACTTTCACAGTTCTTATCGAATCGAATCGATATAATAACATACTGAACAAAGTATTTTTAGTTGTCATGACCTCGTCAAATAACAATCTTCCTAACTCGAGTCTATATGTATCCATGTCCCTGTATATATACCACAAAATATAACACAACATATACAGCACATTAATAGCTCTTGAAAACCCTATAAAAATATACAAACAAAATCGATTTTTTATTTTTATAAACTTCGAATTGAAAATTGTGTGTCTACAGAGAAGAAAAACTGACATATTTTCATTACATGTATACACATCACATCTGTCTACCGAATGGAATGAATTTTTTGTATGCGGAGATGCGACCGGAGTGCTAAGTTCGTATTTATGGTTGAGAGATTTGACAACAACAAAAATCTATTTATAAACAACGTTTTCAAAAAATTTGCATGCTGACTACATACTTTTATTAGTGGCATCCTGTCCCTTTGACGATTTTATATCCTCCATTGCTTGTGTCACCTTGCCCTTAATTAATTTCCATGTTTTCCCTGTATTCACATTATTTCCAATTAAATTTATTTTATCATTTTCCTTTGATCCATTCGATGAGACCGAGGACGATTGTGATAATTTTTCTTCTATGCTTCCGGAACGTTTTCGACCAAAGAAACTACTTTGTAGAAATTCTTTGTGCCAGCTAATATCATCGGTCTGGAAATAGAGAAATTAATTTATAGTTTTAATATCTTAGACATCGACCATGAATATGTCAAAATGAATTAAAAGCAATTCAAAATAAAAGGTTTTTCATGTTTTGTATTCATGTGGAAATTTACCCAAAAACATTTTAATTCAACGATCACGCAAAAAGTTAACTTCCGAAAAATGATAATGCGGCCACCGAAAAATTATTGTTGTACAGTATTCATGCAAATTCCTCGCGGGAAATATTGAGTTAGCCGTAAACTTATTACCAAGAAAGTTTGGATGGAATGATTAATTCCGACCGAATATTTTTAATTTCGGATCGTTTTAACAAAAACTTCTACAGAGGCCACTATCGAAATATGCTGCTGTTGCTTCAATTGAAGGGTAACTAATCTAGATGAAAGGGATATAATTTTAAAATGGCTGAAAATTCAGGGGTAACGTAAATTGCACATTTTTGTGCATTTGTTTATGTCAGAATGAGCAGATAACAGTGACAAATGAGTACTTGTGTGTGTGTGTTCTGCTTAGGTGGCTTAATTTAGTTTAATTAAATTAGTTCAGTAAAAATTATCGACTAAACTAAATTGATGACAAGGAGTGTTAACGGACATTTAAAAGTATCAAGGGTGAGTATGTAGACTCGTCGAATTAGCTATTAGACGCGTTATCGGAACTTTAGTCGAAATCTTCATAAGGAATGTTAATGTCCATTTAACAGTTACAGGTCCATTTGAGAGATTCATAGAAAAACCGTGTACGAACCGGGTTAGAAGCTGATATTTGGGGGCTGGTCGGATGACGAGGTTATTCAATACACAATAGTTTTTAACATACTACTATATTTTAACTCCTACGATACGAGGTTTAATCTGGACACCAAATCGTACCTGAAATAAGTGAAAGTGATCTCGTTGAGCTTAGCTTAACCCGCTCTTACATATTTAAATGCTTTATTTACTAGTGGGATAGAAACATTAAGGCGGAAGAAACCTTCCATAGAATATAATAGTTAGAAAGAGGGAGAGAGCAACATAGCATGCCTCATCTTCTGAGCGATGCGAGCTAATTATTCATCTTCAAGTCGAAAATAAAACATTTAAACGTTATTGCAGCACAGTTGGAGTTGATTCATCGATCTAACATCGTTTCTCTTGTTTGAGTTTTGTACCCAAAAACGGGTGTGCAACAGGCCTTATAGTTGCAGTTTCTGATTACATACTAATATATGTACAGAAAGTTCAACCTATGGTGGATGACTGGTGGTTCCAGTCGGAGTCAATTTTGTTTGTGGCCATTTTGTACATGACGTTTTGGTCAAAATCAAATAAAATTGACAACACATCAATTGAACCTGGTGAGGAAGATTAGGGCTAATTACACTTATTATAAATACACATATGTAATAAATACGTAAAATTAAAATAATTACGTTATCAAACATTAACGAATTTCTAAGTAAATCACTATTTAAATTAAATATACTAAAAATTAAAATTTCCCAAGATTATTAATTTTTCCTATAAAATTATGGAATTAGTAACAGTTTACACGTGTAGAAACATGTGAATAAATCAATTAGAATCCAATAGAACTTATACAGTTTAAACTTTGGATTACCACAACTCGTCAAGGACCATGTTCCTGCCTCGATAACCAATGATAAGCACTATCAACGTCTGTTTTATGGGCATGGGAGCTTGACGCTATAAGATATTTTAGCAGCAGATGACCACACGCTAACAAGTCCGTGGAGTGACGAGTTAACAAAGTGCTCCCACCAAAAACGAAATGTTATGAATTAGGTGAATATTTCGACAAGAGATTAGATTGTCTGGCTATGGGATCGATGACATAACGTTCCGCACAACAACCTTAAAACCATCACGACCGACTTTGAAGCAAAAATTAGAAGGAGTGAAAAAAATATATTTTATACCGGCAACAACACACCATTACTGTCAAAATATGGTTAATATTAAAAACGGATTGCAATCATAAGAGAATCCATAAAGTTAACATGTATCCAATAATGGAAGAGGGACTACTCTTAAATAGACACTTCACCAGTATTCGAGTACCTCACGTTAAAACCTACACATAAACAACGATAAGTGCAAACCATCATCCACAATTTATAAACAAGCACAGAAGACCAAAACAGAAACTGCAACGTTACAAATAAAGAAGCGGATGACATAAATAAACAAACTGATTGTACGGTAGTAACCAAGAATCTTCAGCTAACCAAACACAGTAAACCAAAGCTGCCCGACACAAACAGCGTATATCGAGAAAAAAAACTGATGAAGCAACCCAATTTCGCGTAAATATTCCTAAAAAGTTAGGAGCTTTTTGTCCCATATCCCATAGCAGAGTTCTGGCATCAAATTTGTAGTAAACCGTGATAATTACCGTGGAACAGTTTTGTAAGTACTATTTACAAAGTGTTGCTAATGTTATCTTGCCCCTCTAGCCGAAAAAACAATCGATAATAATCAATATAGATTCTGACCCAATCGACCATCCATTAACCAGTGCTTTACTATGAGGGTGATTTTCGAAGCATTTTTGGAGGAAAATATGGTGCCGTTGACGCCTGATCGCACATAACCGTATAAAACGCGAGATCTTCTGAAGGAAATGCATCCGCGTCTGGTCTGCTGAACCTGGCGATCAATGCATATTTATTAGTAAGTCAAACCAAATTTCCGGATACGCAGATGATATCATACTTCTTGGCCGGCAGTATTACACTGCTCGACCGTTACACAAAAAGACTTAGTTTGAAAATGATCAGCAGAAACAAAAGTTACCACTCCATAATTTCTCCATCACAAAATAATTTTAACACACAAACGCAAAATAAACAGTCAAATTCAAAATTCAACAAAATAGCTGCTCTCCAACCTTCATCAGATATCAAAACAAATACAGAAAAATTCATGATGAATTTTTGTAGACATTTACTTGTAGGCATTTACTTCAAACGGTTTTGTAGGCATTTACTTCAAACTGCGTAGAAAAAACAATGATCGAACAAAGTACCTACATGTAACTCCCGCGGTGTCTTTTGAGATTTTCGGAAATATGGCCTCAGATTTATTTACAAACATCGCTGACAAAATTCAATATTCACAATCCACATAAAATTAAAAAATCGGTAATAGAACGACTCACAATGTTAGAGGAACGTCAATTGGATATACAGAACACGATACAGGTTCGAGGCGCTTTCATATATGTATTACACATTTCACGAGTACTAGCCGCGTCCAACCATATTCCCAGTTACAAAATATACCATCGCGAAAATATCCCTAAAATATTAGAAGCCGCCAATTTAAAAAGCTTACATTTCCGTTTTTTAAACTATCCATTTCAACCATATTAACTGAAAGACCGACTCTAAGCCGCAACACAGGTCGTCCATGCCAAGAGGAGCCATTAAGTAAAAGAACGAAAAGCACGACTCGAAACGGCTATACAGAAAATGACATTTAAACATCGTAGTCATACTTCAGAGCACAATATCCGATTCGAAGCAAAGTAACCGTTTAGATCTCGATCGCAGATGCGCTCACGCAGCGATCCTCAATCGTTATAAACCATTATGTAAATCGACTATACAATTAAACAAAATAATCAGTTGCAGCAAAATTACTCTAGGTACTATCACTCGCACATTTAGTCGATATTCAGCGAAAAAGGCTCGTTGATTCAGCAACAATCAATCAATGTTGTTACATCGATATCCTTCGTCTCTTGCCCGCTATACTTATGGTGAGAAAGAAAGATCCCAATTTAAGTCCGTGTGACGAGTATTGATAACTAAATTTGATCACAGTATCGGATCGTAACCCGATTACGGCCTGATTACCCCCGAGCATGGATACACGCTCTATTCAAAATTCGATTTCAACAGAAACCGTCACTTAATTCCAGTCACACAAAACGATATACACAAAACGGTTATCACGACCCGATTGGTAAATTACTACCATCGCGGAGCCCTAAGTCGTAGTTCACTCCAAGACGAATTTCGTGAAGGTCGTCCAGAATCAGTTGTTGTTCCGGAAACCATTGATGCTGTGCGCGAACTGATATTGCAAGATCGTCGTGTGACCTATCGTGAGATTGAGACAACCTTAGGCATTAGTGGGACCAGCATACATTCAATATTGCATAAACATTTGAATGTCAAAAAAATTGGTTCGCGTTGGATCCCACACAATTTGTCAATCGCTCAAAAAAAGGCTCGTGTCGATTGGTCGAAAGAAAAACTCAAAAAATACGATCGCGATGCTTCAAAACACGTCTATCGTGGATTTACGCGTATGAGCCCGAAAGTAAACAGCAGTCGACTGTATGGGTGTTTCAAGATGAGCCGAATCCAACAAAAGTTGTTCGCGCACGAAGCACTTGCAAGCAAATGATCGCCTGTTTTTTCGGAAAAAATGACATGTCGCAAACGCAGAACAGTCAATTCTGAGGGGTACATAACCATTTGTTTGCCAGTTGTCTTCCAAGACATCAGGAAAACCAACTGCCGAAGACGGATCACTCTTCACCACGACAATGCGAGCTCTCACACATCGGCTCAAACAACTGCATTTTTGAGCACTCAAAACATCGATTTGATGAGTCATCCGCCGTATAGTCCTGACTTGTCACCAAATGACTTCTTTTTATTCCCGTACGTAAAAAAACAAACTGAGAGGTCAACGTTTTTCGACACCTGAAGAAGCGGTTGCTGCGTTCAGAATGCATGTTTTCGAGATACCTCAATCAGAGTGGAAAAAGTGCTTCGGCAATTGGTTCAAACGCATTCATGGGGAATATTTTGAATACAAATACAATAAAGCGATTTTCGATGATTAATATTTGTTTTTGTTCTCTAATCCCGAAATATAAAAGGCAGCCCTCGTAAATAATGGAGAGATTCACAACTGACCAAAGAATCAGAATAATAGAATTTTAATATTTAAATCACCGATCAATTATTTTAACGCAAAGAGCATATCGTCGCCATTTTAATGTCAGAATTTTACCCTCTGAAGCAATGATTCGTTGCTTAGTTATAGTTGGTCGTCACCAACAAGGCACATGGTTCTGGGGTTCTGAAAATCCAAGAACCATTCAACAACGCCAATTGCGCCCCATTAGGTGTACAGCATGGTGTGACATTACATCTGAAAATATCATTGGACCTTACTTCTTCGATAATGAAAATGGAAGTGCCGTAACCGTAAATAGAGAGCGGTATCGGTTTATGATAGAACATTTTTTCGCTTACTGCTTTTGAAAACAGACCTGACATGTGGTTTCAACAGGATGGAGCCACTGCCCACACTGCCCGAGACACAATGGCACTTTTAAGACAAATTTTTGGAGAGCGAATAATTTCTAGAAATTCGGAAATTAATTAGCCAGCGCGTTCACCAGATTTGTCAGCGCCCGACTATTTTCTTTGGGGTTATTTGAAGAAAATCGGGGCACATTTAAGTGACATTATTTTCCATACTTAGTGTAAAAAAAATTCCATTTTGTCTATTTTATAATCTGAAAAAATAATATATAAACGAAAAAGTTATTAAATTTTTAAACCCCATTGCGACTTTTGGCCCACCCTGTATAACATCCCAAAACGAGGATACCGAGGATGATGAACAGTTGCCAAACGATGACGAGTACAATGAAGATGAATTATTTGATGGACAGGATGATGGCGATCAAGATAAATCGAATGAAGAAGACTCCTCGAGAAGTAAAATCTTTTAAAACTTTGGTATTTCTTATAAAGTAAGACATTTATTAATAAATTTAAACTGAAAGAATCAGAACTTATTTTTTTTTTGGTGATTTTATTTGGTACTCTCTGGATGGGCAAATATCATTATTTAAACAGGTATCATACAATTTAAATAGGTATCGCTAATTTTGTTAAAGTGCCAAAACCTATGGCACAGTGCGAGCCTGGATTTTCGTCGTATGCTGCAACAAAAACAAAATACCGCAACAGATTCAATGAAGAAGGTAATATGAGGATTCAACTTACAACTATAAAACCCGTCTTACAAGAATTATGTAAAAATAGGAAACAAGTACACACGTCCCACTACCAATGTTCGTTTTTTTTATAATTTATTATATTTTGCAATAAATAAATAAATAAGTTTTGTAAATAAAATGTATAAAAAATAAACTGCTTACTCTTCGATATTAGGCATCATCGATTGGCACATACACACAATTGGTCATTACTGAACCACTGGGGTTCCGTGTAAATTATTATGCCTTTGGAGGGCTTCGCAGCTCGGAAAGTTTGAGAGCCGCTGAGTTAGATGACACGAAAATTACGACTGACTATACGACTGTCCTTAACTGGTATCGATTTCAATTTCTGTGGCATTCTGTTTCTCAACCTCCCACGCACATACACATACTAATAATAATAACGATATCATTTAATATGAAACACGTCCACCATATGCTTAGGAACATAAATATAAATCTAGAAGATAAAAACCATAACATGTTTTATACATATAAACATAAACATGATACATACGAGTATTATCGTCCATTGACATAATCAACTCATATACAAGTCCTTCAACTAACATTGACCCTCGAACTTTGTGCGTTTCAAAGAGAGTAACGTATGTATATGTATATACAATATATATAATTAACATATCCCTTTATCAACCAAGAAAACAAAAAAATTGACTCAGTTTTAGTCCAATTCACACAAATGTGTGAGTAAAAAACCATAGTATGTAATGACGGTGTTGATAAAAAATTTCGCCTAATTTGAAGTAAAACCAACACAATTGTGTGTATAGATATAGTGTTTTTTTTCGGACGGAAATAAGTTTAAAAGGAATTCACAAATGTGTAAGTTGGTTCAAAAAACATCCAACACTAAATTTTTAGCATGGTACTTTTGCCCTACCCGCACAATTGTGTTAGTAAATCACTAAAGGGATATAACTAGACCACGTCCAAGCTAAATGTGTATTTTCATGAATCATCGGATATGAAATAACAAGTTTTCTATGACCTCAACTATTCTAATTACCTCAATCATATACACCAGTTTCAAACTATACGAACGATACATGCACTATTTGGTACTTTACTATTTCCAACACAAATAAATTCTACGGATTTGCGATAATTGTTTGTATATCGTACCTAGTCATAGTCATAATCTAGTTTAATGCAGATGTCATTCAATGTGACTTGAGAGTTAAATCAAACATCAACAAGTAGTATGTTCTGACGTCAATTACCTTGAACACGTTAATTAATTATAAATTGAATTTTAATATTTACAAACAAACAAATGTAAATTAATAAAGTGCGACTTAACTTTGTTCTTTTCTGGTCCTTTGATCGTTTATAATTCTTGCGGCGATACTTAATTGTATGTACGTATGTATATATAATTAGGAGATATGTACATATGACAGCACATCAGTAACGGACCGGAGGTAACTACTAACATTTACCAAAGGCTGCGGGAACCCTATACATCAAACCAATTTTAATAAAAGGAACAGGTTACGGTCTAGATTGCCTTCTCATGCTACATTATACCTCTATTACCATTGCTACGGATCATGCACACTAAACTTCTATAAGTGCTGCAGTTTCCGACCATGGTACTTAGCTCATGGGGGAACTATTTCCAAGAATTGCCATTCTTCGAAAATTACTAAATTCCGATGTCTCTACGGCAAACAGAGGGATTGGTTTGTAGCGCCACCATTCACGATCATCGAAATTTATGCGAGAGATCAAATTAAGTTTTTGGCTTACATTAATTTGGACAGAGATGCACGCGCGTTTACAATGTCTTCAAAAAAACAGTTCTTGTAAAATAAAGTAAGAATTTACATTGACATTTTTGTTTCCAAATATATTTTTCAGCATTAGATCATCTGCGAATTTTATTTGAATGAATATAGACTATACCGAATTATTACATGAATCTCAGACAGAAAGTTGACTTACCATTGTGTACTGTCATCTGACCAACGACACTAATTTTTATTTGGCAGCCAGTTATATCACTCGTGTTTCTCATTAAAATGGAAAAAGAGCAATATCAATCTGTAATTCGCCTTTTGTTTTTGGATGGAAAAATAATAAAAGCGAAATTGGATGCTGTCAATGGGGACCCTTCACCATCTATGACAACCGTGAGATAATGGTTCAACGAATTTAAACGTGATCGTACATCTATTTTTGATGATGGGCGGCCAGGCCACCCGACAGACGTTATTACCGAGGAAATCGTTGAAAGGTTCCAGACTTGCTTGAGCCCTGACTCGCCCGACCTGGTGCCCTGCGATTTCTTTCTCTGTTCCCCAACATGAAATATGGCTTGGAGGGAAAAAAAATCAGCTCAACGAGGAGGTTATTGCCGAGACAATAGCGTATTTTGGAGTTTGAGAAATCTTATTGCGTGGAGGGGGGGGGGGGGGGGGGGGGAGGGGGGTTAAAGAAATGGCAGAAACTTGCGTCTTCATTCCTAACACGGGTGCTTATTGATTGACCCTCGTATATTGTAGAATACAAATCAACTAATGAAGTTTTTACTCGATCCGTAGGACTGTCACATCGAATATTTAACGCTATGTTTATATCAAAAATTTTGAGGCAATATTATACCGAATTCCACATTCAAAACTTCGAAATGATAGGCCCACGGCTCATATCGAAATGACACTAGGTTATTTCAATTCCAAAATGTATGCCACTGAAAAGCCTTACGGTTCACGCCGTACTCTAAACGTCTGTTCAAAAACTGAAATTTTTCCGCAAACTTCATTTGGAACACTCGCTAAAATTTTTGGACAAACTCAGAGGTGCTCCATCTGTTATAGTTTTTTCGATATTAAAAAGAACACATAATGTATGTTGAAAGTTGGTTCTATCCCGTTTATGCATGGAATACAACATCGTTTACGTGGCCACCACGACTTCTGTCTGTTACAGGCATGTATCCAAACATCAAAATTTTTGATGACATTTTTCAATAAAAGCCAATTCGACATCAGAATTTCTTGAAATTACGCGATCATCGAACTTGGTTACCAATAAGTCGAGAGTTTCACGGTTGTTGGTGTGACATGTGGCACTGTCTTGTGGAAGCCAAAGATCATCTAAATCAATTTCATCCAATTTTGGTCACAAAAATCCAGTTAACATGAAACGATAGCGCTCAATATTCTCTGTGATAAGTTTGGATAACCAAAACGCGTTGACTAAAAATGGAATAGTTTTGACTTTTCATGTGAAAAAAATTTCGGGTTGCCACCGCACAATAAATATTTTTTTGAGCTTAAAAATAACCAACAGATGTAACACCTTTATTTAAAAGTATCGAGATACTTTACACCGGTTTACAATTTCCGCGTCAACAAGTTGATATGCAAAGCACATGTTCATATGTTTACCCCCAAACATTAAAGCGTTGAGCATGAATACGATACTCTTTTAAAGAAATAATCCACGCTCATTGAGTCTCCAAATTTTATATTCCTAGTGAAGCACACAGTATATATGTAGGTTAGCTGCTGCCGAGCAAAAAAAATTGGCACAACAAAACCTAAAGCTGCAAAAATTTAATTTCAGTTTGAGACAGAAATCACTCCTCATCATAACATTGCATATACTGGGGCGCTTGTGGAGACTACAGTGTCACAACCAAAATTTTACAGCGATTTCGCAACGAAGTGGTGAAAGGGCTGGTCCTCGACTTTTTTTATTGATCAAAAGGCGCCTTGGTGAGGATCGAAATGCATGTCAAATTGGGTTTCGACAGTTATAAATTGCCAGAATAAATTCTTTCGATTTATAAGGAAATTCAAAAATGGTCTTTAAAAAAAATATAAATCGTAGAAGCGCTTTCTACGGCACATTTGGATCTTCTAATACTAACACCATTACAGTATACTTCTGTGCATTGCGAGCTCCATTAACGTATGTAGCCTATATTTGGAAGATGGGTCGGCGCATAAATCTGCACTCCATTAGAGGGTTTTAGTTATGCTTAATATGTCATGAATCGTGAACAATAAGAATACTCCATTTTTACATCCGTCCCCTGGTATAGGGTTCAAACCCAGCACCTCCCGGTGAAGTACCTAAGCTTTAACCACTGCACTACTTGATCGATGAAAATAGCAAAACAGTTCTTACTCGAGCTATAAAAGCCTTACGAGAGGAATCGCATGCAGGCCAAATTGGGCATATGCCCAAAACTTATGTTATAATAGCGCCACTCACAACATGCAAATCGTATTCAGATTTTTATCAAAGCTACCTAACAAGGTCTCGATTCGAATGCCATATACAAGTCGTATTTAACCTCAGTCATTTATAGATAGATCAGGAGAAATTCCTTCGATTCCTATAGAAATTCGATATTGCACTTAATCAAAAATACAAATCGTATTCATCGGACTAAATGATGCAGTTGTTAAAGCTTAATTAGAATTCATGCAGAAGTAAGATGTTAAATAGTTAAATAGAATTTACTCATTTGATTACGATTGGTGATTTAAAAAACACAATGTTGACCTACTCCACTGGTCGGTTGCAGATTTCAGCACCGACCCATCTTTAATGTCAGTGTGAAGGAAGACATGGGGGAGCTTGCAATGTGTAGTTGGTGAATTAGTGCTTCTGAGTTAATAATAGTGTTATCGAAGTGTGTTCGAAGTATGTTAGCATTTCAAGACAGCCATCCTAACATAACCGACTAGGTAGATCTTCTGACCCATACATTTCCAAATTCTTAGGGATCCTCACTAAATTCGAAGTTATACTTACGCCATTATAGCGTCGTTCAAAACATTCAAATCATATTGATATTGTTATCCGAGCTAGATAATACAACTACGAGTGGAAAGGCCGACAAACCAAATAGAGTGTCGGCAAACTACTGTTAAAAATTTGAGGTGATTTTGTATTTTGTTTTTTTTTCTAGAATAAAATTATGAGCTAACTTCAAGTGGCGTTTCGCTATTTTACTCATAATGGGCAAAAAAAATCATTTTACCCGAAGATTGTACAGCATCATTCGAAAATGTCAAGAAGCTTCACTTGAATGATTGTAAGTTCAAAATAACTTTTGAGGCTCCCAGAGTAGCTGTAACAGCTGTCTGACAACAACGCAACATAGGATATAGGCAGTCGTTAGCATTATTTTCAAAGAAACTAAACTGCGGAAAACAAATTCTAGTCTTTGATAGAAAATTTCTTGCTATAGATTTAGCTAGGAAGAAGGGGATCGAGTATGAAATAGGGAAAAGACAAGACCTTTCTTTATGACCAACCAAACCATTGCTTGTGTAAATACAAATTTGGATGACCGCACACAAATGGAGCGAGATGAAACTCGTTACCACTCGGACATCCAATAAGCCTTATTCAGCAGTTCTAGAAGAGCGGCTAGAATTCAATGGACTAATCTAAAAAAATAAGATTACTGTAATCTCGTTGAGCCGGCTACTCGCGTCATCAGTGAAAAAATATTCAACGATTCGAAATTTCATCGAATTCGTTTCACTTCTCTTTAATCCAAATATACAAACTTCTCACAATCACTATTGTGTATCAAAGTCAGAACATTCACAGAAATTATGACATATTTCTGTGAATATTCTGACTATTCAAACATTTCTCAGTGTATTCCTTTTCGATATGAGGGAATAACATTTTATACAATGAGCGGTTTGCGCATCGTCAAAACATCAAGGTTCCCGATGGATTATTCATCAACGATTTTATAAAGCGGTCTCGTCCCACCATCGGAGCCTTAATTCATACAGACCCAAAAATCATGAGTAATCTGCAAAAAGGTTTTCGAAATTCAATTCCTACCGGTAAAACATTTCCTTTCAAAATTACTCGATATTGAAATAGTTGTTTTTGCCATTAAGATCAGTAATTTCGATTATTTGTATTTTGAGACAAATTCCGACCAACTTTAACCATTTTTTAACTTTTTTTGTGTTTGTTCATTAAAATATTTTGGGACAATTGACTTTTCTGGTCATCATGGTCTCGTCGCAGGTTTGAAAAATTATTTGACCTCGCGTATTTAACACGTCGTTTTTAAGTCCTAATCGAGTAAAGGAACCCTATACCATACGTGGGCACAGAGACCATAAGTCTGATGTACGTAAAATTACATTAGCAAAGGAAAGGAATTAAAAGAGAAAAAAACTTAGTTTTGGGGTTCGTTCTTCTGCTGCACTTGAGAATAAAATAATTGTTCCGTATATAATTCATTTTGCGGAATTTTTAATAAATTCCATATCCCAAAAATGGACGTGACTATACTCATCACTAGATCATTAAATCGAAACTGACAAAATAATTGTTCAATAAAGTCGTTCTGGGATGGGATATTTTAACATCACTTTTTTCGAGACTATCGAAATGTACGTCTCTTTCATCACGAATAAAATTGAAAGTTTTTTCATTTTTCAATTACGTTGTTTCTATTGCGATCTCAGCAAGCTCGAATAGAACAATATGCCTCTCTACTCTATTTCTATCATCTATTTGTTTTATATGTGATACATTATCCAAAAAAGAAATTCGGATCGCAATAGAAAAGAATAATTGAAATGCGAAATAGTAAGCAAATTATTTCTAGAAAAAAGAGACACAATTTTCGATAAGTATCGAAGAATGTGATGTTACAAAATTCTACTCCAGGCTGTTTTTTTAATCTTAGTATGCTGCTTTATAAATATTTTCTTCCGACTACTATCACTTCAAACGACAATTTCTATCACTTGAAATTTTGATGTGACAAATAAATAAAAAAAAATTCAAACTAATGCAGCCAACTAAGATTTAAAAGAATTTCATTGGGAGTTTTGCACAAAATGATTTAGTAAATTTTGATTTTAAAATCTAGTAACCGTGAAGATCCATAGTCACGTCGCATGAAGTGATACGTCTAATAGCCTGTACAGACTAAAGATTAGTTAATCTGGTTTAGCAAAATTCGGTCAAGTACTCTTATACCGTAGACAGACACAAACTAGATAACCTCGTTATTTAGATTATTAAGTTATTTTCGCCTATCTGTCTGTACACGATTTTTTTAAAACAGAATTATTAAGTTTTTATAACTAGATAAATACAATCTATCCCGATAAATTAGGCACACTAGCAAAAATTGGGTTTCTGTCTGTCACCACAATTTGTTTAATACTATTATTATAATTTAATTTTCAATCAGGATAAATGAAAATCGCGATAAATTTTGTGTCTGTCTACGGTATTAGAAATAAAATTCAATTTAGTTCGACACACTACGGAAAATTAAAAAATCTACTAGAAAGTTTTAGTTTTTTCATAGGATACTTGATTTAAATTTGCTAAACCAGTTTAACTAATCCTCAGTCTGTACAGGCTATAAGGGAATTGAGTATTTAATTATGCTTTGTTCAACAATAAATTTATTGTTTTTAGTAATTATGTTAATTATATGTACATAAAATTGGAATACTTTAATTAAAATATCGATCAAAACTATATGCATGGTGCTGAGCCATATTTATAAGTTTGCTGCATTTCGATATTTAAATGGCTAAGCAGAACAATAGAAAAGTTATGTCCATAAAATATGGAAATAGAAAATATATATAAGGTGCGAGACTTAATTTTATGCGGGTGATGAATTCACACGATCAATTATACATCAATTCGTTGATATAAGTATATGCATGTGACCAATTCACCATGTGAGAATGATTGACTTCAAAAATGTCTCACTATCTTCTGTTCATTATTTTAACGTTGAACTGTGCACATCATTGCCCTCATTTAACAATTCAATATTTATTCTTTGATATTTAATACGAATAAACTACAAATTCAATCGCCCAATTCATTTTAATATTTAAGTTTAAAATTGATACATAGTTTTGAGTTTATACATAAACTATCATTCTAAATTGTATATGATTTGGTGCCAAGAATTTTTATAAACAAAGTATCATAATAGGCAGACCATCAACAATTTACAGAATATGCTGATTCGTATTTAGATAAAAATTCTTATTAGAAATATTTTTATACGCGTGTCATATTCAATATAAATATGTACATATATATGTACAATATTTCCATAGTACCATCGAATGTAATCGCGCATTTCTGTCATGCGTAAAATTACAGTCATTTTCTTTATGCTCTCTTTGTATCGACTACGTGCCATAAAATATAGACGTGATCGATTCTTTTCAATGAAATAAATAAATAATGATGTCTGCTGATAGCGAACAAACGATAGTGCGACGCAGCACGACAACTCATCGAAATATAATTTACTGAAAACGGTAATTCACCGAAAAAGTTTTTATTCACTGAAAATTACGTTTTATGAACACGAAAAAAACCGAAACAGACGGTTGCTTCTGTTTGAGTGGGAAGGTGGACATTCCGTGGTACTCAGTTTGCAAATATTTGAGTAAAAAGTGGTGACTAAAATTGGTTTGAGGATTTTTAACTAGGGTGGGTTTTGATAACGTGAAAAATATGGAAAAATTACTTGTACTACAATAAATAGATGATTGAGCCGTGAGTTCCACCAACTTCTTATATGTATAATAAGCGCGAGCTAAATTTGCGTTAGAAATTGCAAATCATAAACGAAACAACCAGAGTTACCGAATCAAAACTCTTCTTTCGCCACTTTCAAGTAATAGTTGTTTTGTACTTTACTAGTCTTCAAAAATTGTTATTTTATTAGAAATCTACCTAGTGATTTTGAAAAGACAATTTACGGGGTCGTACGATGGAAACTAAGTATGTAGATAATGTTGCTGATGGGTTCTTATTATTCTTTATTGGCGATTAATTCCAAAATTATGACAATATAAAGAAGAATGCTAGCGATTGCTTAATCAAATCGGACCTAGTTTTTGAGAATTAAAGTCTTGAATGAAATTCTTGTATTCTAGGCTGTTTCGGAAGAAACTTAGGAAGAGTTTATTATAAAACAATGGGTTTCAGTAAGAATACAATATAACTGGTGCTGAAAAAATGATTAATTGAAACGAGGTTCTCAAAATATTGAAATAAATCGGTGTATAAGACGAAAATAGAATTCCATATGATTGCTGTATGTGGTTCTGGAAAATGACCAATTTGAGTATAGAAATAATCAATTTCTCAGCCTACTAAGTTGGTTTGTGGAATGAAAATGAAAATCCAATCGAGATCTGAGCTGTTCCAACTACTTGGAAATACGGTTTGTGAAAATGGGATTAAAATATGATATACGAAGGTAGTTCTGCGGAAAATTACCAATTTGAATGGAACAATTGGATTGAACTTAACTATTTATTAACTGACTAATGAAATTTGGTTGTATGATCAAATTGAAATTCCTGTTTGAATTCAAATGTTGTTCTAAAACATAGCCAACAAGAATGGAACTACGATATTTGTCAACCTATTACGATTGAACCCAAGTTTTAATATGAAACTGGAATTCCTTATAATTTCCAAATCTGTTTCGGGAAAATCAGCAATTTAAATGGAACAACCTAAACTTTTCCCATATGTCGTTCCATATTAAACTTCATGAATCGGTTCTGGAAAATACCAGAATGAACCTACCTAACTAAACAAATTCGGTTTGTATGGTGAAAGTGCAAATATAATATGTAATTCTAAAAATAAGGCCAAAAATCGCAATGGAACTAGGCTATTTCTAACAGATTGGAAAAACTCAGTTACACGAATAACCTTAGCTATATCAAATATTGATGTCTGAATTCATTTTAAAATCCTAAGGACAAGTTCCATTCTTAAGCAGCCACGAATACAGACGAAAGTTAAACTTGAAATCCAATTTATTGTACGACATTTAATCGAAAACGAGAAATTACCTAAAACGAAAATTTCCAGAATCACATCCAAAACTGATATTTGTATCCTATTTTAATTATGCAAACCGAATTTCAGCCCAATTGATGCCGAAATGGCTTTGTTCGATTTAAGTTGGCATTTTCGAGAACCATCATACTCTCATTTTTATTATAAAAACCGGTTTCACCCCAATGGGTAGCCACCTTCACAATTGATTTTGCTAAACCACATCGAAACATTATCTATATGACTCTTACTTTCATCATACAAGCTCCGCTTCTTCTTTATGGCAGAAAAATAGTTCTATTTAAATCTGCCATTTTAAGAATTTTAAAAAATTAACTTCCATTCAAATGGACCTTTCCCTATAAATACCTGGAACTTATCGATAGTGTTTTTGGTTAAGTCCTTTTCAAATTAGACATTTTACAGAATCGTTGGTGGAATTCATTTTGGTACCCACTTTTATCATACAACCCTATAATCTCACTTCGATTATTTGAGAAATGGCTCTGTTCCATTTGAATTAGGAATTGTCTATAACTACACCAGACGACAGTCATCTTGATCCCTTATTTCCAACAGTTTCGCCACAATCGGACCCCAAATTGAGCATTTTTCAGTACCCAAACATTTTTGTTTAAATTGTGCGGGACCAAAACCAACTCCTAAATAACTATTTTTATAATTTTGACGTTTTCTTTAAAACTGACTCGTTTTAAAAAAATATGAAGAGATCAATTACTACAACGCTCATCATCAAAAATGCACCGTCAGCATCTTACCAATATCAAGAACAGAGGTAAGCGCAACTTCTTAAATATGTTTTATCTAACCAGATCCGCTCGAACCGCGATATTTCAAAACGCGATATTTCGAAACGTGTTATGTTACAGAATGTTCTTTGCGAAGCGACGGGAGCGCAGCGACGCGATTGATACCGATCCTATATACTCTCACACCTATCGATTTTTAAATTCCTAAAAACTAAAATTAGATTTCCTCTTCACTCGCCTGATATAACCCGATCCTAAACTCCCGTTTTGTACTATATCGCGTTTTGTACCATATCGTGTTTTGCAATATCGCGATTTAAATATCGCGTTTTGTACCATATCGCGTTTTGTACTCTATCGCGTTTTGTATATTCTATCGCGTTTTGATAATTCGCGTTTTAAAATATCGCGTTTCAAATGGGATCCTTATTTAACAATATTGGATATGTGGTGTAATTATACATACTTTAAAAAATATCAGGTTGAAAAATTGTAATAAAAAAGGCGAAATGATTTTATTATCTTTTAACTATTAAATTATTAAAAATTACTGAAACCTAAAGAAAGAGAATTTCCATACTAACTTCGAATGGAAGAGTTCTTTCAACATTGAGATAAATCTTTGGGGTTTACATTTTACTAACAGCTTTAGATAAAATTCGGTATTAAGAAACTGCGTTTAGACTACATAACAAATTCAAAATCAAATATAATATCCTGACGGCCAATAAAGTCAACCTTGCCAAAGACATAATAGTGAAATTTTATTGTACTAGAACGAGGAAAAGAGATTCTTCAATCCGGGGTTCGGAAAATTATTTCTCTTCAAATCGTCCCTCTTTGAGAGGCATATTATCTACGTAGTGGTCCGGAGTAAAAAAAATCGTCATACCAAAAATTGGTAGAAACTTTAAGATTAGGGAATCCTAATCTGACTATGCAGTGGAACGTTGTACAAATCTCCGATAATTGCTTTTCATTGACCCAGATTACAAAATTATTCATAAGTACTTTCTACATGAAAAAACGGTTATAATTCGGAAAAATCCTTTTATGTCTTATTGATAATCTTGCCTACATAGTGGAACCTCACTCAAGTACCTGATAGTGACATATTATTGACCCAGATGGAAAAATTATCAGCCACAGGTGAAAAAGTGCTAATAATAAACTTTCTAATCCTGCGTTTGGAAATATTTTCCTAAAAACCGATTTTTAGGAAAATATAAAATTTGCTAATAACATTAAATTAAAATTTGCTAATAACAAGCTTCCAGATCATCCATTAGGAAACTACGACTGTTCTAACAATATGGATACCATATATGGAATCTTGCGTAAATCACTGATAATGGCTTTTACCGAGCAAAGATGAAAAATATTAGTCGTTTTGAAGTCTACCGGAAATATTATATTTAACCTAGCCCAAAATCTCTGATAACATTGACGCTAAACTAACTGGCAGCAATTCTCTCTATTTGCTGCTCATCTGGAAGAGACAGGTAAAGTTCAGTACAGATCAGGTTCTCAAACAGTACAAGGAAACGCAATAACCGGAAAATGCAACAGATCATCAGAACGGGTGTGTAACGAAATACCGTTTTTTTTTCTAAATCTCGGTTTTCAAAATCCCGGTTTTGTATAAAAAAAAACCCCGATTTTGAGGAAATCCCGGTTTGAATTTTTAAAATTTGGCATGTGGGAAAACCAGACTCTTAAATAATTTTTTGACAAAATTCAAAAATGAGTTTGCGATAAAATTCTATAAAATGGCTAATAGGGATGGAATTTGAATAGATGGCTAAGTGCCCGTGAGAGTTATTGAAGCCGTCAGCCACTACAATTAACTATAGCATTTCAAAATGTTACATTAACAAAATATTGCTTTTTGTATTAATCTTGCAATTACAAAATGTTGCAAGTACCAAATTTTGCTATTAAAAATTTTTATTATTTTGTGCAATTAGAACTAGATTTTGAGAACCGGAATTTTGAAAATCGAGATTTTGAAAACCGAGATTTCTTATACAACCCATCAGAACATACGCTATGGATAGAACATACTCTATTGGAACAAAAAAATGAGATCAATAAAAAAATCCAGAAAAGCTCCAGGTTATTACTTAATTATTGGGCAAATTGTAAAAGACAGTTTAGAGAAAATCACTCAACTATTGAACAAGTACACAGAATTATGAACGACATCGAAGATGCGCTTCAGAATAAGAAGATATTCTTCGGTATTTTCTTAGATGTAGCTTAAGATATCGATAAAGTTTACCATCAAGGGTTTGCATTTCAATTCAACTACATCGAGACCTTCCTAAGCAATTTTAGCAAATTCTTAAATCCTACATAAGACAGATTGACACTTTCAAATTAAATTTGAAAACGAATACTCTGAATTAATTAATGATAATGTCAGCAACCAACATAATATACCACAAGGTATAGCAAACTTGTACAGCTATCACCATGAAAACAGCCAGCAAGCTACTAAAGTCTGTTAACACAATAAGTAACAGTACTGAAGAATGGCGTATTTTATTGATACTTAGCTAAGACCCGAGCTCACCAAAAAAAAGGAAGGAAATAGGGCGTTGTCAATGCTCCTTGATATATTAGAAGTGACAACTTTTATAGGGATTAAAAACGAAATACGGGAACGAGAAGATACAGACGATTATCTCAACAAGAAAATTCACACATATATGTCGTCTGTTTGACACCACCAACGCAGTGAAAATACTTCAACGGTATAAATCCTAGGCAGTTCGATTTTATAACAAAAAATTTTGTATAAGCAATGCGTATATTCTTCGGTATATATTCTTTATAATTTTGATTAGTCCCGATGATATGATATGATAGGATAAGAGACGTACAGGCCAATCATCATGGCGATCCTAGGTATGTATAGCACATTCCTAGAATAAGCGTAATCCGATATCAAAAGCATATTTGAAAAACGAATCGTACTCCAAAATTATGCGGACCCAGGCCCTGACAATTTTGATTAGTCCCGATGAGACGACATATTAGATATTGTCTGGCTTTATATAGTATAGGTACTATGTTTCAGGTAGAATTGACACCATTCACATTCATTGGTTTAAGGTCATTGCGACATTCAAGCTGCAATCTTATCATCAGATTACCTAGACAAAACGGTTTTGATATTGAAAATGAATAAAACACAAACCAGTGCGACGTTAAAAATTCATTTCAGCCGTGCAAACTATAAAACAGTGTTAAGACGTCGTATATAAATATATGCCGACTAGTATTGCATAATATTATATTTAGTATTTTCCGTAAAGTACCCATTTTCTTGAAAATAATGCCAGAAAAATCATGAGACAACCGCGTTTTATACCAAAATGGGTATGTCAACAAATATTTAATGTTAAAATACGTTATATACACAATTCGTGTTTCGCTTTAATTTGATAACAGAACACAAATAATTTATTTGTGAGTGAAATACATAAATTATTCAAGCAAACTAGCGCACACAGTTGAACCGATAACCGAACAATAATATAATTCATTAGACCTACAAAATATTCAAGTCTGTTGTAACAAATATTCAACCAAATGCAGATAACACACAAACGTAAATAATTTTAATTTAATATCCGTTCCACAAACGTATTTTAAATAGGCATACACACACTACTGTATAACACAAACATAAAACTTACCTGTTGTGGACTATTTGATAGGGATTCACTTGATACTTTACTCGTACCACTTTCAATACTTTCCTCGCCCGCATTAAACCGAATCGAGATTGGTAAACCACCCGTGATACTGCTACTTGATTTCCCTGTAAAGGCACCAAATAAAAATAGAATCAATGATTTAGGCCACCAATCACAAATTATCACAACATGCGTGAAATTTGTCAATTATGTTGTACTAATAACTAACAGTAGGGCTCTTGTATTCTATATCCGGATAACTCCGACTTTCGAATTGTTTTACTCATATCGCACTATACACGCGCTACACGTATTAAATTCTTATGTGTGACTAACTTCGATAAATAATAGTTGGTAAAATTATAAACAAAAAAAAATCGTTTTAACCAACTTTCACCTAAATCTCTTTGAATAAATTATTGGCTCTTCTCTACACAAACGTCTAATATCTCTTATGTGTAGAACTGTTAACGAAATAATTTAATTTTCCAGAAAATCGCAATATAAGAATTCCCCCATCAATTACGAGCGCTATAAATAGAAATTATTCAGTGTTACAGTTGAATAAATAATTCAGTTGATAAACGCAACAGGAAAAATGTATTTCCGGATGTGCGGTTACGTCGCTCTCCATAATATATTCTTCCGTATATGTATATGAAACAGTAAACCGCTACATTTTTGGGTTTTGTTATCAAATTTGAGATTTAAATCTATTCTCGTGTGTTTATCGCGTTTTCGCGCGTGCTATAGGTAAACATTAAGTATATTAACATATAAAACCATAAATGGGAGTTTATTAACATTTGAATGTATTATTTTATGGTTTCAAGGCGACCTTGAACTTTATTATAATTACTTAAGTACTTTTATCTTAAACAACAATTCAATTTTGAGAAGGATGAATCATCATATTAAGCACCGCTTTTTAGATGGCAATTTGGGTATCCTTTATCTGGGACGATAGGAAAAATGTATACCGTCTTTACCATTCATTCATTGACCCGAGAGCTCATCCTTCAAGAAGCAACCTTAAATTTCGAAATTTAAAAGCGCCGAAACCGAAAAATACCTGATTCGTTTCCCATTTAGTACAACCACAGGCAATCAAATTAGATTTTTCATTTGAACTAAAAAATGAAAACAAAACAAACTTCTGATAATTCCAATGTCATCGTTGTATCTGTGATTATTCGTTAAACTGCGTATACGTATACGTAAAAAAATAAAATATTTTTGATTGTATGCGGCTATTAACAGAAAATGAAATCACAGTTTAACACCCCGATTACGCTAGTCGAGTCGATTGTCGTTTCAAGTGTCACTAAAAATTTGCTATTTGTATGAAAAATTAGCCAGTTGCTATGACAATAAGTGACTTGAGACGAAAAAACAATTAATAACTGTCATTTCGAGTCGTGTGAAATTTTGAAGAGACTAGGCAAAACATAAAATACGCCGATTGTTGTTTGAAGTTACTACGATAATAAACATATTAGATATGTTGGCAAGGCAGGCGACTATGGTTTCATACTAAAAGAGTCACTTGAAACGACAAACGACACGACTAGCGTAATCGGGGTGTAAATTTTTACGTTTACATAGGATGAAATATCTCTTTTAAATTGTCTCTGGTACAACATACCATCCGTTCAAATTGTTATCGGAAGAGCTTCATAATGTTTCAGGACCTTGTAAAAATCGGAATCATCGAACACGCACATCATTTTCAGTTCATAATTTGTTACATTTCTAATGCAATTTTTTATTAACCCAACGAGAGATCGTTTAAAACTGTTTGTATAAATAAACCTACACCACCAAAATAGAATTTTTTTAGCTTTGCTTGGGCCAGAATTGATTACAAATTAATTACAATTCATTAATTAGTTCATGGAAACCACTATGATTTGCCTGAGGGTAAATTTCACCCCAAAACGATTATTATAATTAAACATTCAATGAAATCAATAAACAAAGCAACCAAAATAACTAATATATCAGGTGGTGCATTAGGAAATTTTTTGGGTGAAAACTGAAAAATAGACTGTTTGAAACTGAATAAAAACATATTTTGGTCATAATTTACCACACCAGAATGCCATCAGATAACCGTCAAATGTTAGTCCATGAGCCTTGTGTACGATTTTAGAATATTTAATAATATCTTTATTCTTACACGAAACAGCCACCAAGGTCGAATGTTACACTCCATGGGCCTTGTAGAGGGCTGGTCAACCTAATCCAGGTGTGTATAATAAGTTAATTTTATGTGACATTAAACGAAGTTGGTTGGCTTCAGACGAAATAAGCTTCAGATATTTTATTTATTTAGATTCCGAACACGAAGACACACAATCAAAGTCCAATTTACGTGACACCTCAAATTTACAAATTCATAAAACAAACAAAAATCTTTGAAAATAATACAAAACTAATTACATAAAAAATACACTGGTTCTCATGTTTACACAGAAACGCAGTTACGAATTTAATTTCAAGTAACTATTTCATCACTAGTTCAAACTAGTAGTTCGATAAACAAGATATAATATGGTAATAAGGGAGGTGTACAAAGATAACGTAGAGGCTGAAACAGGGCCGAAATTGTGCAGTTTAATGGATAGTTAGCTAGTTCTGATAATTGAGGTGGCCAGATCGGGTTAGAAGATCCCAAGTTCCTTGAATAAATTGGCTGAAAAAATTTATTGTTCTTGGTTCTGAACGCAGGTGCGTACATATTTAATGAAGACAAAGCAGATCTTTCTATGCTGGTCATACCAGATTAGTCTGGTACCATAAATAATAAACGCCATCATATGGGATTGATTTAAAAAATAGAAATCGCGTAAACATTCGCTAGATACTCTCATATACTGTTCATCATAGAAAGGGTTACAAATTTACAACGCGTACTCAAGAACACTTCTAACCAAACTGTTAAAGAAAATGAATCCAAGAATTTTATGAGCTTTGGTACAAGTCGAATCGATATTTGTATCAAGTAAAAATTTGAAATCGAAGATAACCCCTAAATCTGTTTTATGTCTGACCCTCACTAGATAGATATTCGAGATGTTGTAATCAAAATACAAGTTCCGTCTGCAATCTAAGATGATCATCAAGATATTTTATTTTCGAATAAATCTTCAGATCATCAGCATAAAATAAATGAGGGTGAACTAGCATTTTGAAAAGATCCTTAATAAAAAATGATGAAGAGTAAGAGTCCAAGTGTAGACCCTTGTTGAACACCTGAGCTAGCTACAAATGGTTTAGAAATCATTCATTGAATTTTACATTAAGCACTATTTCGCTAAGGTACGAAGTTAGCCATTTAAACTGATTGATTGATCGATTAGAATGTGCGGGCAAGACAGAGTAGGGATTCTGGATACGCAGGGCCTACCGTACACCCTTTAATACATAACAAGATGGACGGATAGGCAAGGTTGTTTAAATATGATAGACTTGACTATCATATTTAAAGGGTTACAGACACCTAAATAGTCAATAGTTATTATTAATATTAGTTCGATAAATATTTGATATTTTAATTTACATTTTACAATTTATTTTTTTGTTATGCAGTCACCCAAAGTTATACTAACCCAAGCAATGGTTGGTTGACGTCGATGATATTGTTGTTGCCAAACTATCTCCCTCTGCTTATATGCATGAGGTCGATTTCAGTTTTTACTCAAAAATGTTCCGAGTGCACCTGGATGGGACTAAAAGGAAGAACGATATCACACCCGCAGCAAGAACATCGAAAAGCAAACTAAAAGGGTAAGAATATTACACCGTTGCCAAGGTAACTGTGAATTTTTCATTCAAAAGTCGTTTTAGAATACTTTCCGTCGGATAAACCCATTAATAATATTTTCAAGGGACGGGGGGGGGGGGGGGGGGGGGTTGGTGATCGAGCAAATCTAAATTTATGGAAGATCCCGCAAATTAACTAATCTACTACTGCAAGGCTGCGTCGCCTCCGCGCATGTTAAAATAAGGACAAAAGGATCGAAAGCGTAAAGTTAGATTCATCTCAGGCAGTGATGGTAAAATGCCACAAAGAATTGAAAACAATGAACGGTTCAACTACCGTCTTCCAGTAAGCATTTAAAATCAAGGGAATTGTCGGCATCGACAACAGTACCAAAAATTGTGACATCCAAAGCTGCGATCACTGATTATTTTAATAGTCAGCACATTTGACATTGTTTTCTGTTTTGTCCAGAATGACAACTAATGATGGAACGTCTTTCAATATTTTTCTTAAATCAGATGAGTTGCGAAAAATCACTAAGATCGAGAGAACAAAAGTCAGCAAACACGCGAGATTGTTTCATCAAAATAAAAACGTATGAAAATACAAGCGAAGCGGTTGAGTCAAATTTCTGACGAAAAGACAGATTAGAAATCACTGATACTTGAAGGAATGCCAATGTGCCTATTTAGAAAATGAGATTTGACTGTTAAGGATTTGAACAACTGTGAACGGGTTGGTTTGCACATGCTGTTGGATTAGAAGTAAATAGTGAGGTAGTCAGTTTTGCGGTGAGGGCTAGGGAATGCAAATTTACCGAAAATTTCATTTATCGGTAAACGGTAATAAATTAAAAAAACGGTTATTCGATAAAACCCGGTAAAAATTTTTTTTTTTTGTATTTTTTATTAAAAACAATTTAATAATAACTACGTTTATTTGCACCATAGAATTTAATTTCGATTAAAAAAATATCTGTTTATACAAATTAATGTACACTTGAACCTCAATTATCCGGGATGAGTGGGAGGGACTTCCCGGATAATCAAAAATCTCGGTTAATCGAATTATTTTTGTTAGAACT
Organism: Nephrotoma appendiculata; assembly: GCA_947310385.1. NCBI lineage: Eukaryota > Metazoa > Arthropoda > Insecta > Diptera > Tipulidae > Nephrotoma > Nephrotoma appendiculata. The sequence continues at coordinate 42,798,700 of OX371223.1, forward strand.
AAAAAAAATCCCAGTTAATCAAATGAAATTCAGATTAACCAAGAGACTAAAAAATCACGGATAATCGTTCACGGATAATCCGATCCCGGATAATCGAGATTCAAGTGTAATTCCTTATAAACGGTTTTCCAATACGAGGTTTCATTTAGAATAGCCTGTTATTTGGGTAGCTGTCATCGTTTGACATTTGACAAGTAAAACTACGCCATTACTAAAAATGGTACGCTTTAACAGCGCATTGAAATTGTTAAAATTCACTACAAAAATGGGGAAAATTTTGCAGTCACAGTTCGCAAAACTAAAGTACTTTTGGGTCGTCGTGCAGCACCTTCTCGGCCGGAAATAGGTAAACTGGTGGAAAAATTTGAGCTGTTGGGACAAGTTAGTGATGGGAAGAATCGAAATTGTGTGCGTCGCTCAAGAACAGCTGAGAATATTGCTGCTGTAGCCCGTAGTGTTGACGAAAACCCAGGATTGTCGATTCCTCGTCAATCTTGGGATTGGAAGATATTGATGTGGACGACGTTTATTTTCAGCAAAATGGCGCTACATGCCACACAAGCAACGAAACAATCGCAATGCTCCACACTCAATTCAAGACCTTAAAGATGGAATTCGTGAAGTTATCGAGGACACAGCCATAAATGTGCGGATTGGTCATGGAAAATTCATGAAAAGGATATGGTGCTGCAAGCGTAGCAGTGGCGACAATTTGGCTGACATCGTTTTCAAATGTTAGTGGTATACCTTCCTCTCACATTTATTGATTTCCCTTAAAAAATATTCGTTTTTTTATATCAATGAAATCTCTTATTGGACCGTATATTATTGTGTTCACATGTTCAGTATTACATAGTCCACAATAAAATTAAAAGTAAAAAAATAATTTAATTGAAGTCGTTCGCTTTGTCTTTCATCTTAAATTGCTCTTTAAAATAGCCCGTAAAAAGCGATGTATCGTTGAAACTTGATCGAATTTTTGTAACGATTGAGCCGGCAGTTGAAAAAGCTCTTTCAAATTCGGCACTTGCTCGAAATTAGTAAATATTTAAACGATAGTTCCTCTTATACTTTAGTCATCTCAAATAAAGTTATTTCCGTTTTTACGACTTTTTTTAAAGTTCTAATATTAGTGATAACAGGTGTGTTCACTGCATCTGAATATCTCAAATCTTTGTTGTATTTGATTGCCAGATGTAGTTGTTCTTCCATTGAAGAGAGCTTTTTTTCTTGTGTAGCGACTTCATCATCTAAGAGATAATTTTGATTCAAATCTGTTAACCACGGTTCATCTGAGTTTTATTTATAGTCATACGCACAATAAATGCAACAATAAATTTTACTATCTTAACTTTATTTAATTTATTAAAAATTCCGTTAAGTAATTTCTCACGCAATCTTTTGTTCGCCGCTGTTGAATTCTGTATATTAATTCAGAATAAAACTGCGTATTTTAAGATAACAATTCGTCGAGCATGAATTTAAGAACAGCATCAGCATCCAACAATGTAAAATCGCAAGAGCCTAGTGATTCAACTGTGCGCCTAATAGGTTGCATAGCTTTTATTATTTCATTAATTTTACTCAATTCCGCTTAAAATTACACGATCTGAGTTGATAAAAATGTTTCAACATATGGAATAAACTATTCCACCTAGTTTGGGGAACCAACTTCCACTACTATTCCACCTATTTTTTGCAATAAATTTAAATATTTGTACGAGATATCAATGCCATTATTAATCAACAGTTCTTCAGGTTCACCTTCAAACTGTATATGCAAATCTGCATCAGCAATGTTAAAATTTTAATTCATCGTGAGACGAAGCGTATTGCTCGGATTACCGGTAAATTATAAAAATATTTACCGGTCTTCCGATAGATTTTGGTCGGTAAAACCGGTTAGCCGGTTAATCGTTTACCGGTTTTCATGCCCTAGTGAGAGCAATTAAATTGTTAATAACGAAGAAAATAAAACCGATGATTACGATGAAGAAGAATTTTCCCATGGTTTTCATATTATATTCGCGGAAAAAGATAATCTACAACATTTGGTTACAAAAGTTCGGACTGCTGTAAAGTTGTTTTGCCGCTTGCCGACTAAAAATTATTAAATTTGCTGATCCCTACCGTCATAGATAATTAGATGTCGTCAGACAATAATCAAGATGTTAGAACCCGGTCAAATAAGCAAAAGCTGGTAGTTGGCGGGATCCGAGAAATATAAGTTCAGTGTGATGCTTAAAATATTTAGACTAGAAGCAGAGAGCGATTGAGTCTTAGGCACCAAGAGAGGAACACTGATGAAGAAGGGAGATGGATAAACGATTGAATGTGCGTGGTTTTAGCAGGTTAGAATCCGTAATAGCCATCGGACGTATACAAATCTTCCAAATATTTTCACCTTGCTACAAACTACATATGTGTACATATTTGGATAATATTTTTATTAAGCAAGTTTAGTGAATTAAGTCGTACTAAGATAATATTGTTATTTTAGAGTTTGAAACCCTAGTTTTTTAATTTGATTTTTAATTTTTGAGTATAGAAATTTAAATCAAATCACAAAGATTTACTTGAATTTCAACAATTTCGCTTTGTTATAAAAGTGTCAAAAAGAAAACAGCACATGATTTTTACTAAGTATTCTTACCCTAATAATACGCTTTTCTCAATATTTCCTTCGTTTACTTACTTATTCTAAGAACAATGTTCACGTTGTTTACCTAAGTTGCTATGCGATCATATCTGGGACACACACAAATCACAAGACATTCTCATCTTTAAGGTATTTACTTATTTATTAAAAATATAAACTTAATCATCAGACAATTCAAACATTTCTAAACGAAATTAATTGTTTGTCGCAGGCTTTATTGAAAAATTTTGACTAGACAAATTCTAATATTCCAGGTACTCGACAACAATGATTTGCTGAGATGCTAAAATTCTCATCACATAAACAGCAACATCATTTGAAGTTTGATGTATCACGAATAAAATTTATTTCAAATATCATCGTGCATACGAGTCGAGCGCAGAGATTAAAAATAAATACAAAATTAATCTATATTAAGTATACATGATGCAATCTGATGAATCAGCCTGTCAGACAAATTATTCTTATTGATGCAAATAATTGAGGGATATTGATGTTTATAAATGCAATGAAATATTTAAGTACATACTAAATATCAAAGTGGTATGAACATATATTTCTACTTAAATCGACCGTTTCGATAAGCTAAATTGTATCAAATTTGGTTCGAGTTATCTTCTAAGTATTTGAACCTAAATTTATAATCATATACTTGAACTGTAACTAGGTCGCCAAAAACTATTACTTACAAAGTAAGTATGTCGATTATTATTATAAAACCAATTAGTGCCCTGGTTAAAGGCTAAATAAAAATGTTCGGCATTTGATAATATTATCTCTAGCATAAAATTATTAGAAACGGCCAGTCAGTATATATTACGAATCGCAAGAGTCCACGCTTTTGATTTCTACGGAGTTATCCCTGCAATTCGTTCTGGAGCCTGTTCAATCCCGTCCTTACTTTTACGCCGGTTTCAGCCAATTCGATTACTTACGGCTATAGGACCGATTTTAAGACCATCTGCACATTGCAAGCTCCATGCCAGCCAATACTGACATAGAAGATGCGTCGGCCCATAAGTTTTACACTCCGACTGGGGGTCATAGATGTGTTACATTTCACCACAGATCGTAATCTGTTGATGAAATTTCACTTTGCATCCTGCCCCTATCGGGATTGAAACCCGGTACCTCCCGATTTAAATGTCAAAGCTTTAACCACTGTGCCATTTGATCTTGTTGATGACTTCATACTATAAAAGGAGTGGGCTTCACTCAAGGCACTTCTACTAAAGTCAAACGATTCATCATTTAGTCAGATACTTATATAAGTACTTACTTGGTATATACTTATTCGTATACAGGAAAATCACTCCAAGACGTTCTGAAAAACAGGCTTTAACCATTCTCTTCTACGTTTTTACGTACCCATTCTCCTCTACATCACCTAAGGATTTGTTTCGATTATGAAAATTGTTGATCCTTTTGCTCTTAAATTCTAACAGTTCAAATTTTCTGTGCTTTGATACCTTTCGAGAAACATCGTAAATACAAACGTACCTCAACTTAAACAACGTGCTATTGGTAGTTGTTTGCTGGAGTATAATGGTTGGTGTTTCTATTTCTGTGAACAAAAATTGTACAACACTTGATCACCAAAGGTGGCATCTGTTTACAAGAGAAATTAAATTTTCAAAGCCAACCTGGATCTTTGTCGCATTCTTAGGGAATGGACTGAAGTACAGATTATATTTATACCTAATTCGGGAAAAAACTCTTCTTGCAACCCCAAGGGTCTTAGACCTATAACATTATTCGTTTATCTCCTAAAATGTTTGTAAAAATAAAATGGCTAGACTTAAGTATAGGCTGGGCAAGTAGATCAAATGCTGAAAATCAGAATCGTTATAGCTAATCTGACTGGATCCTACATTAACAAATCTGTGAGTAGAGGCACACAGGAAGGTGGATTGTTACAGGACATGTTACTGAATCTGGAAGAGCGCGGTTTCTGGGCAGTGCCATATGCGGATAACGTTGCTATCGGATTTTTTGCCGGTATATCATCCAAGCACTTTCCAATTGCGCCAACAGTTGTGGTTTGAACATCAACTACCCCAGAATGTCTCATCACTTTAAATGGTATCAGCTTGATCTTCACAGATAAGGTGTAGCTCCTTGGTTTTATTTTAGAGAACGATCTAAGCTTGAAACATAATATAGTAGAAAGTGGGGCACTCTGGAGCATCATACTCTATCAATCGCTGTGAGCTCAGCCATAAAGCTATAAAACTCCATGTAGCGTAAGCATAGAACTATATAAGTACTATAGAATGAATGGTAAATTTTTTCTCATTACATTTGACATTAGCCTGATGCTCTTCGATTCGATGTGGCCGTTAAAAAATAAGGCTACAGTTTACTTTACGTATACATCGAGAAAATCAGTTAAGGAGTATAAATTTTTTAAAATTTTAAACGCAGAATTATTTATCAACAGTTTTTAGGAGGGGGAAGCTAAATTTTTCCGAAAAATTAAAATTTTCACTTGCATATTATTTTATTCAAAATACGTACAAATGTGTAATTTTTATAAAAAAATTGATATTAGGATTGTATCTTAACAGGTTTTCGACAATACAAGTAATTTTTCCGGGAATATTTTGCAATTTTTCCAGAAAAATTTTGAAATTTTTTTTACTTAGTTTGACACTTGAAAAATTGTAGAAAAGCGAGGGTTTGAGGGCGGCAGCCCCATCCTCAAAGGTATACAACGAATTTATATTTACGAAAGTTGATACCTTAACATTTGTGGCACTATCAAAAGAAGCGATAAGAGCGATAGAAACTCTTTGATCTGGGTCTGAAGGTTGACGAAGCAATTATTATTAATAAAAATAAAATAAAAATATTGAAAAAGTAAAAAAAGTGAAAATTTATCCGGAAATTTTTTTAATTTAGTTTCCCCCTCCTAAAAACTGATTGTAAACAATCCTGCATTTAATAATTTCAAAAATGTATATTCCTTACCAGATTTTCTTGATGTATACGTAAAGTAAAATTACGCAAAAAATAAGTCTATACTGCTTATCATGACCATTCTAAAAGATAAAATAATAATATTTTCATACACACTATTTATCACAAAACAAAACAAACACCCAAAATCTCATCATCAAACATTTTAAAATACCAACAAAAAGAACAACATAAGAGAGAGAATTTGAATGAACGAAAAATGATAAAAAAAATGTTTTACATTTTTTCGTTAAATCTTTAATATGCGATTAAATGAATAGCAAATATATTACGGTATGTATGTCTCTTTTTAGCGAAGTGTAAAATAAAAAATAAATAAAACACGCCTAGCGTATAAAACAATAGATTTAAATGCGAATTGGCGAATGATCACGAAAAAATAAACGACTATGTTTATTCTTCTTCTTCTTTCGATGCAGGTCTTTTCCCATCACCTAATTTTTGTCCCCTCCAGTTTTATGATATTTTTAATATTAGGTTGGATACCGAAGAGGGACAAAATAATTTTTTTCGGAAATGGCACAAATAATAATTTAATCAGTCATGCCACACGAGCATTTTTTGTATTTTGGCATTTTTTTTCTACCAATGTTTTGTTCTGCTCTCTCTTAAATAAAATTTTAACTAAAATGAGTAAAACATGTCCTTGAAATATTTTTTATTTCATTTATGTTTGAGTTGTGTGGTAGAACAGAAAATTTGTTTAAGTCGCAATTAAAACTTGTATCATAGGTAAACGGGGAAAGAAACGAAGAAAAATGCGGCATTTTTTTTTTACGTGTGGCATGAGCCAATCAGATGAACAAAATTTGCGATAGTAAATATTCTATCAAAATTGTAGATGGATTTTTAGTTTCTGTTTTCAAATTATCTCAACTAAAATCATTTTGCAATTATTAAAATGAAACTCCAATATAAATCACATAATGTGCAATGGCAAATTTTGTTCTACAATTTACCCAACCTATAGTTTTTCTTAGTCAAGTTAGTTCATGGCATAACTTATTTCCCGAAAAATTTCTGAAATGTATACATCCAATGTCATTGAAGGACATTCATATTTTATTAAAATAAAATGATATCGAACTATCTTTGTTTTGCTTGATCCTTCGTAAAGCATATTGTTCATTCGCTTAATGTTGTGTTGTTGGTTAGTGCATTTCAACATTTGCGTGTTTCTTTTATTTTATTTTATTAAAATAATACAATTATGCAATTGGAAAGCACTAACTGACTTGTATTGTTTGTTTTATGAAATCTAGAAAAATGTAACACACACATAAACTATTATTTTATGAAACGTTTAAATATGTAATGTCCTATTTCATTTTATAACCTTATGACGAACAGAGAAACACGATAATTTAAAATCAATTCGTCTATTCTCTATATTACTACATAGTACGTTTAATAATGTCAAAGTTAACGGTTAATTGTCACTCGATATTTCGCTTACGATGTTAACAGTGTAAATATCGGACTGCAACTGATCCTATTTGACTCATTTCACTGAAATCTTTTCAAAAACTCAATTTAAACATCATTACTTAGAATAAACCACACTGATAATTTTTTCTGGAAATTCCAGACTATTATTGTAATTGTACCGTAATAAACAGTTTACGACAATCCGCGGTTCCACACTTTAATTCTTTCAGCGTGATTCTTTCTTCGTTTCTTTCCCCTTCACCAACAAACTAATTTTTTGGCGGGGAAATTGTTGATTCTTTTTTCGTCAATATTTTTTTTTGATTCACTGATTTCTTCGCACTATTACGTAAGTAATACATATTTTAAGGACATCTTGTTTATTTGTCGTTTTTGGATTAATTTTAGTTTAATGTTTGCTTCGGTTTACAAAAATTTTATGTCGCACAATTTTTGTCCGTGAATCCGAAATGACAAAAATAGAAATGAAAATAAAAAAATGTAAGGGCATTTTTGAGATGTAGATTTTTGTTTAAATTTTATTTTCGAGAGAACAGAATAAAATAATACAAAAAATTAGGTGTTTTCATTTAATATAAAGGTTTAAATTAACAATAAAAAATCTATTACGACTTAGTTTGAAACCAGAAATTAAAATCTCGTGTAGCACCAGTCATTACGACTTAGTTTGAAACCAGAAACTAAAATCCCGTGTAGCACCAGCCAATAAATCAAAAAACATAATTTTACGCACATACCCTCTAAACTTGGCGAATCGAAAACGAATCGCAAGCGAGCAAATTTATATATGAAACACTTCGCAAACGTATCGCCTTATCGAAGCGAAAGCGATTCGTTATTATTTCGTTTGGCGCATGAAAATTAAAATGAAAGCGAACAGATTTGTATGTATTAGTAGTTCGCACTTCTCTTCATATTCGATTCATTTACGAAACGTTTTGGAATCAGAAACGAAATGCAGGTGATATGAAAACGTATCACTAATGAACTACTTTTTATCACGTAGTTACTTCGAATATACTTACAATGACTTATAATGCACTACAATCTATTATATAATATGTAATTATTTATATTATGTACTTTATCACTTTTAATATTATTATTGTTATGAATTACTATATAATAATTAATATTCACTATTTTTATCACTGTAACCTTATTATTGCTATTAAACACTTTTAAAAAGCAAAATGGCTACATAAGTAAAAGAATATAAAAATTATACATATATAGCCAAAAAACAACTTATACGTGGTAGTGTTGGTGTCTTATAAAAAAACGATTTACCTGCGTTTCGTTTTCGATTCGCTTTGGTGAGGCTTCGAAAATTTATTTAGAGGGTACATAAAAAAAGAAACGCTATAGTAAAAAAAAAGGGGGTACCAAAAAAATCGTTCGGATTGTTTTGTTTGCTAATAATAAAAAATAGAAATAAAAATGATTTATTTAAAATATAATTTATATTTAATTTAATATATAATTTAAAATAAAACATATTAATTAAATATTACAGTTCTAAATTAATTATTTTTATTTTTATTTTTAATATGTATAAGCAAACAAAACAATCCGAACGAATTTTTTGGTACCCCCTACAAATGCGCAAAGAAATTAATTATATTTAAATATGGACGTCGATTGATTTTTTGAAATCAGAGAATCACGCTGAAAGAATTAAAGTGTGGCGAGGCCCAATCTAACCAAGCGCAGGTAGAGGGTAGTAAAATTAACCCTATGTCATTGGTGGTTATATGATGAAACTGCGTTTCAGATAAATACTTCATTTTATTCAAATGTTGTTTCGTAAACATAATACTGTATCAATAATACATGAAAAAAGGGGTGCCTAAATACTTTTGAGCGGTAGTGTACGTCATCTACACTTTAGCCCCTGTGAACACAGAACATAATACTTATCTATTCTAAAAACAGTTACATTATTCCTACTTATAACCTCCAACTAAGTTCATGTGTCACCATTCTTTGACGAAAGGTTTACAACTGATATTACCCTCAACTCCCAAGAGAAACTTTTCTGAACCCCGAGTGTTAACTTCTTTACGGTAAGAATGTAAGATAGAGGATGGTGTTATGTGAAATAATAATATAAGTCTCTCTTTCTGATTTACCGATCACTGCAGCATATTCCAAGCTGAATTACAGTACGTTCAACAAGAGCGTGTACGGCATAACTGTACTTAAAACTATAGAAACAAATATGGACATCGGTTTTTCCTCTTGGGCGCTCTAAAACAAACATTAGTTTAACTGCAACTGTCTAGCGGATAACACGCTTGAAATAAATGAGTGCGATTTATGAAAAACGATTCGAAGCAGCGTTTTAAGTTCACATCCGAAAGGACCAAAAATGTTGGTTGCAAGTGCAGCAAAATATATAAAATAGTCTGAATTATTTGTATAGAAAAGAATTACATATTATTCAATGTATAAAAATGTTGACGATTTGCCAGATAGAGGCAAAATTCGAACCACTACAAAAAAAGGAGGATAAGGCCATCATACAGTTTTTGCTGAAAATTCTTCGTTTACGTTGCATGCAACTGTAGAGAAATTGGCGAAAAAGAATATTATTATATCAAAACCGAAATAGAATTATGGAACATGGCTACGCATATGGAAATACTGTGGTCAAACCACTGGTAACACAAAAATATATGGAAAAGCGACTACAGTGGGTGAATGAACATAATAACAATGATTTTACAAATATTTTGTTTACCGATGAGTACCCCTTTTGGGGTTTTAATGTTAAAAGGCGTGTTTGGCCAACTAAGCAAAAACAAAGATTGTCCGAACTGTGAAGCACCCACTCTAGCTCCATGTATGGGGATGCTTCACCAAACAAGATTTTGGTAAATTAATCGTTTCCACACGGAACCTATTTATTCACGAGGTTTCTTACCATCTGTCCTTAAATGGTTTGGAGCGGGGAACTCTAATTGGATCTTGCAAGAGGACAACGATCCAAAACACCATAGCATAATCTGTTCGAAATTTAAACTCAAAAAGGGTATCACAACATTGGATTGGTCATGTCAGTCACCTAATGCCAATCCGATCAAAATTTATGGGCACTTATGAAGATTAAGCTGAAAATGTACCACATAAAAAATTTGAGCTCTCTAGCGCGAGTTGTCCGGAAGATATGAACAAATTTATCACCACAGTATGCAGAAAAATTGGTTGATTGTATGGACAAAAGGAGCCAGGCAATTATTAACAGTAATGGTGATTTTACTAAGTATTAGTTGATAGCGCCCTAGAAAATCGTAGTTTTATTTTTACGAATAAAGCGCTAAAATAAATCTTCCTTACGACGAAATGACCTACTTTCATCTATTAAAGAGATTAATTCATCTATCAAAGAGATCACAGATGTAGGTGCATGGAACATTCCAGAGCAAATGCCACTCGCTACGTACGAACTAATGCATTGGGAGGAAGCTGTAAGGCTAATGAATAACAGACTTGTCATTATTGCATCTTGTGCAATAACTAGACGGAACTGCCTTCAAAGATAAAGAGCAGGAAGGTCATCTGTTAAATGACCTGGCGGACCTCTGTGGGGTGATCTTTAAACCAATTTTATGTTTCGTTGAAACCATAATAAGACATAAGTACATAGATGTTTTCAATCTATAGAGAAGGAAGTATGTTGTGTGGCTACCGACCAAACTGTGTCTGTGACGATTCTTTAGGACAGCCAACTTAAGCTTGCCCAACAAATCAAGGTTGATTTCCTCTATAACACACGTTTCGAGAGTGCAAGGACCTAATATTCGAATTCGTTAAAGGTGCATTATTAATGCTTGGTGGATGCAAAAACACGGAGAAAATAATTAAAAGGAGAGCAAACATTAATTATCCAGCTAAGTATATGGCCCTCATAATAGTTGACAACACAACAAAGCACTTCAGCCAGATTGTCCGTTTCACTCACAAAATACATACAACATACATAACCTAAGTAACTACATTACGCTAATATATTGTCATATCACTAAAATTGGCCGTGAAAAATGTATTCCCACCTAAGTTTTTCGTTTTAAAATCATATTTACTCACCTTTGGGGACTCTTAAGGAATCCATTTTTAAAGTTGTCGTGGAAAAACAAAAATACACACAACCACATTCACAAAAATAATTTTCCTCTCTCTATATAATTTATATATTCATATAAAAACTTTTTCCAATTTTGGAAATAGCACGGCACACAAACACCTTAGTTCACAACACGAAAGCGAAAACCTTTATTTTATTTATTATTTTAATTATAAAATCAACAATTAAAGAATTTTTTATACAATAAGAAACACATCAATACACTCGCGTATCAACACAGAGTCGGGAAAAGTTCATCCATGTTTGTTGCTACAAAACAAAGCAATAATTTTTCCTCGCAACGAATTTCATATCCCGTTTTTTTTCTATAATCTTCCTTCAGTTAAGAAAACTGCACAAATCAATTGTTTATTATTAATTATTATCATGATTAAACACGTCCGATTATTTAACTCGTGATTTAATAAGAAAAACGCAATAACTACACAACAATAGAACGGTGAAGCAAGTACAAAAATTATAAAAAAAAAAATTTCTTTTGTCACTCGCGCAAATGTACGTCTTAACTGCTTGAAAAATCGACTACGAATGAATGAAAATGAATTTTTAATTTGTTTGTGTCATATGAGTTCTCATTTGCACTTGAAATTCATTTCATTTTGCTCTACTCTCTCGAATTTTCGATCAGCTGTATTTTTGAACTGTCATTTTCAATTTGTTTTGTTGCGCAATTTGAATAATTTTAGTGGAGACATGAACCATTTGAAGAATTTTGATTTTATACATTGATAGAAATAAGTTTTTGTAAAGCGCGTAACATATATTTTAATTCATGATAAAATTTTACAATTGTTTAAATTGTAATAAATGTTCCCTTGTAAAGATCGAATCAACCTCCTTTGGATTAAAAGTCCAACGAACTATGCGTTAAATATATATTCACTGTGTAACCGCGGTAAAGACATGGTGGGTTGTGCTTGTGGGGCGCAACAGGTGGTAAGTATCGTGGTAAGTATTGACGGCGGCCGCCCGTCTAAAATACATTATTAAGGCTGTTTTCGAAACGAGTACTTATTTCAAACTTATTTACTTATTTGCCGCCATCTTAAATAAGTAAGCAAAGCCGTTCGAAATGAGTTTGCTTACTTATTTTGACAGCGACATGAAACATAGATTGTTTTCTACGCAAAATTCTTCGATGTATAATTTTTTCGTTACATTTATTAATTTAATTAATTTATTGATAATTTTAGGAATATATTTATAACAATTAAAATGTCTTTCGGCAATGTAGAAACATAAAAACTCGATATAATGTTTAAATGTGTTTGATTTTTAGATGGAACTCTGCTGTATTTTTTATATTAAAGAAAATTTTCTTTGGCAATGAAAGATCGTAGTCTTGATTACCAAATTAATAGAAAAGGGTTATTATATATCTCATCAGTACTAATAATCGTGTTATCCATATATAAATACACCGTAATGTACGATACTGTACGTTATTTTCCTTTGTGTCTGATTTGTGCAAAAAGGTTTTTTGTACTCTATTGTATAATTCGGATGCTCGATTTATCTTTAAGTTAATTATTTTATGTAGTTTTAATTCAGAAACATCCATTTGGTACCTAGAAATATTAATTAAATTCTAAAACAAAACAACTGACATCCATAAATATCAACAAAAATGACAACTAAATTAGATTTTTATGGAAGAAAGAGACAGAAAATAAGTCACCTCGCCAGCTTACTTATTTGAATAAGTTAGGTTCCACAAATAAGTATTCGTTTCGAAAACAGCCTAAGTAATGCTACAAAACTGATAATTGTCCGGTTATAATCCACATTTTGATTTGTAGGGCCGAATTTGGTTAGAACTTGGTCAGAAATTCAAACAGAATTTGGTTAGCAACGATTTTTAAAAAAATGCGAATCACGACACAGAAGGAGATGCAGTTCGTTCTTCGCTGCAAGGAAATGTAAAATGTGCAATGAAACAATAAATATCTAAAAATGAAAAAATTAAAGGTGCCGATTGATCCGGAAGTTGTAGCAAGAATCAACAAGAAAGACAAATAATGAAAAAAGGAATACATTGTCTAGCAACCAGAATAACAGGAGGACCTGGACATTGATAATAAATTCCATTTTGTACCCACGGCCACAAAAAATCTTAATATTTTTAGAAGCAAAAAAATGCGTTGATGTGCTTACTCTAGAAGAAGTACACGCTGTGAGAAACAGTACACGCTGTGCGTTGCGAGGGGAGCTAAGCACGACATCTCAGTCTATACGTGCGATATGCAGAGATTTCTTTACCTGTGACTTCGACACACGATATGTTTTGCATAACGCTTTTTCAACTAAAAAAAAAAAAATTCGGACAAAAATAAGTTTGAAAGGAATGCACAAATGTGTAAAAATAAATTTTTGACTCTTGCCGTACCTACAAAATTGTGTTACCGGGTAGCAAAAGGGATAGGCCGATTTTATTTCCATATTGGTCACAACTTTTCTCGAATCCGAAGACATTGTATCGCAATGGTCGATACCGAAGGAAACAATTGTTTTGCTATTGACCCCGCCAGATTTGAACAGCACGGAATCAAAAAGAAAATGCGATGGGACAATCGTACTTGAAGGTACTTCAAAATCCTCTAGTAAAATTTCAGCTGTATTATATAATGATAATGTCACAATCTGAATAACAACTGTTTGCATTCTGATCTGATGCTTCTATTTCTATTACCTAGAATAATCTTGTAAATATCTAGGCCAAATAGCTACCAAGTTCCCAATTTTGTTACCAAAATCGAGGAAAACATACGACAATAAGAGAAACCGTTTTGATTGCAATTATAATCGATGTAGTGATATACCTCAATAATCATCAAAGATGTAATTCGAAATTACAATCCTTCGATTCAAATCAATCCTGCATAAACGGGACAAAATCAGCAAAGTCATATAACTTCACGGTACCAAGATTAGTCGTAATGGACCACGAGCGAAGCGAAGTAAGTCCAATCATCATAGACTACCTGAAGACCTTGGGAAACGAAGTCTATTTAACACCTTCAGAACGAAGTGAGGTAAATGGGACTATCGAAAGAGTCCATTGAACAGCGATTGAAATCGTGATATGCGTACAGGATGAATACAAAGATTTAACGGTGGAGGAGTTGATGAACATAGCAGTGGATCGTTACAATAATTCCATACACTCGGTCACTCAGCAAAAACTTAGCGATGTATTTTTGGGCAGAATACAACGAATCATCATCATATCAAAATCTAACAGATTTCAAAAACAAAATCAACGAGGTTCTGATAGAAAGTCAAAAAATAAACCAAGTTGTTCAGTGAATACAACAAACTCACTAACCATTTGCAAAGGCAAAAGTCATCAACACTAGGTAATTTATTGGACAAAATGGAAATAAATGATGATGATCAGAAACTCCAAAATTCTATACATTATATCAATACCCAAAACAAGCAAAGAAGACTACAACCATATCATCATAAGATCAACGTTAGACAAAAAAAACAAATACAGCTTTTGGAATTATTTAGAAATGCAAACTATTCCGTGACACAACCATTTGCGACCCAAACTGCTTGAAAGAGCTAAAGGAAGATCACACTGCATTAACCATAAAGGGTGCCGATGCTAGAGCGAATTACAGTTCAACAAAAATCAAATCAACGGAAGGTTGAACGGAAACACGATATTTTTAAGAAACGGACGGCAGGAAGAGAAAATATCAATTACGTATCTGATATAGTTGTTTGTGGTTTCATCAAAAACCTGGATAATTAAAACAATTAAATTTTATTATAAATTTTTTTTATTAATTTTTTGTCATTTATAATTTTTTTTTTTTGTTTTATCATCATGGAAGTTATTATGCTACAATATAATAATAATTAATTAATAATAATAATAATAATAATATTTTTTTATAAGTTTTTATTTCATTTTTATAATAATAATATCTGTACCTCGGAGGCATACGACACTATGTCCAAATTTTTTTTTTCAGAGGTATATGAATTTATGTCCAGATACTGCCTTCTGCCTCTAACGGAAACCGCACATGTTGTTATTTCAAACATGTGAACCATAAGGCCTTTAAGGATCCCATACTTTCATATTCCTTTAGAAAGAGAATTAAACATAATGAACCCACAATGCGGACAGTTCATTTTGTGAAAAAATTGGACATAGTGTTGTATGCCTCCGGGGTACAGATATAATCATAATATATTATAGATATTTTTTTTATAATTAAATATTTTTTTATATATATATATATATATATATTTATATTCTATAATTTTATGTTTGTTTTTTGTTATAAGAAATCAATATATATATTTTTATGTTTTTATAAATTTGTTTATTTAATTTTATTAAATTCATAAGTTTTTTTAATGTTCTTGTTTTGTTGCGAATTCCATCACCGAATTTCATAGAAGATAAAAATATATATTTAATTTATTATAATAAATAATTATGTTTTTATTTAATGTGTAAAATAAAAAGTTAATTTATTTACAAAAAAAAGATTAATTAATATGAAATGTGTGCAATTTCTTTATTTAATTAAATACAATATATTATTTTAAATATTATAAATTAATTGTGTTGTGTAATATATAATTCTATATTTTATTTTTATTTATTATTTACTGGATGTAATGATTGTATTATTAATATTAATTTATTATTAAGCCGGGATGTTTATGATTTTTAACTTTCTTGTAATTTGTTTTTATCAAGCTCCTGTTTTTTATATAATTTTATTAATTAATTTATTAATTGTTTTATATTTTAATTAATTTATTTTATATAGACAAATGTGGCATATAGAAATGGTTCAGTCGAAAATTCGTTTTAAACAGCTGAAAATGTTGGGAGGGGCAGATTAAGCGGGACAAATTTATTTATTTAATTAAGGTTTAGTATGGGAGGCTTAACTATTGCAACAATAATTCTAAAAATACATAAAATTCCTATCTATTTACACATTTATTAATTATTTATTATAATTGTTTATATTTTTTAATTTTTTGTAAATTAATTCAGTTCTTAAAAATAATAATAAAACTATAAAATTATACAAATTTATAAAACATTTATAATTAGATTAATTATAATAAAATAAATATATGTATCGATTAATTTTTAAAAAAATAAAATTAAATTAATAATTATTTATTTTATTTTATATTCCATTAGCTCAATTAATTAATTTCATTCATTTTGTATATATTAGGTCACATATAATATATATATAATATATTTTTTGCTTATTAATTAATATTTTTTAATTAAATTTTTTTTTTTTTGTAAGTACATTTTATTTTATTTATTAAATATATATTGTTATTATTTTATAAATAGTTTTTGTTGTAAAAGTTCCACTACAATTTAAAATTGATAATTTATTTAATTATTTTTAATTAGTTTCTGAACGTTGCGGGTCAGAAATTGCTTTTATTTGAAACATTATTTTTTTGTTTGGGACAATTTTTAGTTTTTGGTTTGTTTTTGTTGTAAAATTGTGCATTTTGTACCATGGCATATACACGGTACATATTTGAGTTAGTATAGTTTGAGAGATACAGACACGGTGGAAGACTGAAAGTTTATATTGATTCAACTAGATGAGTAAGTATGTGAGATAGTGTGGAAACTAAAGTTTGGTGATAATGTTTTTGGCGGGGAATTCGGCAAGATTACAAAACTATGTAGTCTTTTCATGCTGGGTCTATTTATCGAATATCATTTGAGGCAGTCGAACGAAACGAGCCTCTGAAATTACGCAGCCCACCTGAACGATAAATTATATCCGATTGTATAAGAGGCTAGGTCGGCAAGGCAGAATACAAGACACTATTCCTATCACTAAACAGAATTTGATAAAAAAAGCAAGACAACGTCGTTTGGCAAAATGTAAAAATGGTTGGGAAGGAGCATGCCACTTGAAATTTAGAAAAATTCTTTTGGTTCGTGAATGTTGTATTAGAAACTTATCAGGAAGATCAGACTACGAAACGAATAACTCGACGATCTCGAAGATTGTGAATGTGAAAGTCATATGACATTTTTGGTAGTATGAGAATTCACCGAAAACGACAATTCGCCGGAAACGGAAATATACCGAAAACGAAAATTCCTCGAAAACGAATATTTCTTTATACAAATTTCCGGTAGTTTCTTTGAAAGGCGGAATTTAACTGATTGTTTTTTAATATAATTTAAATTTAATTAGCCAATTAATGAATTTGGTGTCCTTTTTATAAATGGCAACAGCGCCACTTTTCTTTTTTCGTCATGTTTATAGGTCCTCCTCTCATACGCCTTCCGAAATTGAAAAGAAAAGCCCCTCGAAGGGTTAAGGTAAAACCATTTAAACACTGAATCAAATCTTTTCTGGTATATTTTTTATGTATTTTTTAGAATTTCCATGAATCGGGATTTATTTTTTTAGTATTTTTGCGGGATTTTTTATTTCAGTAAATTAATAACAACCCTTTAATAATATGCGAAACGTTTGAAATATTTTCGGTAAATTTTCGATTTCGATGAATTGTCGTTTTCGAAGAATTGTTTTTGGGTGAATTGTTTTTTCGGGGAATTGTCGTTTTCGGTGAATTGCCATTTTCGGTTAATTATTTTTCGGTGAATTGTATTTTTGGCGAATTGTCGTTTTCAGTGAATTTTTCGGAAGGTTTCGTTGAACAAAAATTATAATAATAAGTACAGTAAGTGATAAGTTCAAGATGGTTTTCAAAAATATATCCGATGTTACTGGAAAATAGATTGTTTGAAGCACTCACCAAATTGCTGAAATTACAGCTTTCATTCAATCATCAAGTCATCACTAAGCAGAAGAATTAAGTTTTGGGTAGTTTTGCCGTAATTTGGTCATGTTTGTGTGTAATTTGGTTATGGGATGAAATTATTAAGTTGTAACATCTAAGCTCCCAGTTGGGAGACATTATGACAAAAGCATTAGGCAAGCAATAGCATGACAAGTTTCTGAGAATGATTTGTTTTCGTAAAAAAATATTCATTTTTCTTTTCTTTTATTGAAATTGCTGACACCCAAACAAAGTTCTGCACCCAATGCCGCAAAGAATATTCAACCCGATCCTTTTAAAATCAGGACAGTTTATTCATGATGAATGCTATCGTAGCCGGTAACTACCGGCCAATATAGAATAGATGAACAGAAATCAAGTTATTTGTAATAAATATAGCCCCCCCCCCCCCCTCAGGATTTTTGAATTTTATATTCAAGATGGGACTTCCAATAAAATTTAAACCCCTAAATGACATCCAGATGCTTCGCAATTTTTATCATTTAATGATCAAGCTGAACACCATCAGATTAGTTTTAATAGGATTTACCAAAAGTTTCTTATTAACGCACCGAGAGCACACATCCTTCACAATGTAAAGGACTAATGTTGCCTCAAATTATTTACGGTGAAGGTTGTTAGATACTCAAGATACTCTTGAGAAATTTTTTGTTATCAAATATTTCAATCCTAGAAACAGCGCTACATGGGTGTTTCAGGTTCTCCCTACTCTCTAAGCATGCTGTACATTCCAGAGGTGAGAAGCAGAAAAGAAACGATGCGTAATTTGATATATTAACATTTTTTAAAGATTTCAAAAGTTCAACGACATACTGATGGAGCGGAAACGACTGGTTAGCTTTAGATATAAAAACGATTATACTAAATTCTACACGTAGTTCGGATCACACACACACAGAACATCCTACGCAATTTATCAAAATGCAACCGTAATAGCAAAGATATTTTATTGTTCGGTGACGACAGTGTCAGGATCAATAATGTTGCAACTAGGAAAATTAACCTACCATTGTTAAACAGCTTGCCCTTGCAAAATGGGAGCCTTTAATAATCATTCCATAGGTGAAATTTTGTAATATGACCAACGTTAGCAAAACTAAAAGAAATGTTGGCAATCCCAAAAAAATTTTAATCAAATTCACTTTGTACGATGGAATTGGAATTCGGCATCAACTATTAATTACCTTTAAGTTTATATTTAGCAAATCAGCTATTGGGTGTAGGTGAATTCGGCTAAATCGCTATTGTGAAAAAATACGGTTTGTGTGATACATTTATTTACAAATCGCTGGATTTACCTGTGTTGTGTTATTATTATGTTATTTGGTGGCCTTTGGTTAACTCGAATTTCTCTGACTTTCTTCTTGCTTTACAACCCATTTAATTCTTGCATCCTTGAATTTCACTAATTACTAAATATTTATTACCTGCATTTTATTTCGGTAACTCTTTTTCGATATTCTATCCATTTGGACACCTTTCGTTTTCCGAGCAAGACTCGGGAAAATCAAAAAAACAATCGAACTACGCCCCGAGTCACGCTCGGGCAAATCACTCAAGTTTTTAAAGAATTTAAATCCATGTGCGTTTCAGCTGCTTGCAATTTTGAAAATAATGACAATTGAGGTTCAAAGTTGAAACTCATTGGCTCCGAACCAGCGGGCCTTTCTAATACGAGCAAGAAAATCTTTAATTTGCTAGTAATCAAGAAAGGCAAACAAGGATGGAGTAACTAAGCCTAACTTTGATGAAAGCCCAAGTTAGGATTTTAGTCTCTATTATCATTGGTTGAATGCTTGAGCTCATGGTGTGCCTAGCTCAAGCTAATTCAACTTGCTATGTAAAGGATAGCGTTGCCATTTGGGGCTCTGTGGGACATCAAGAGCGAAAAAATTATTTAATATAAACATAAGTGTGCTAAAATTACACTTCGAATTTAAGGAATCTTTTGAAATTCTACAAGATAACCAACCAACAATTTATTGGCTATTTTTCACTATCTTCTGTTTGAATGATGATCTAGTTTCAGGTTTGCCGAATTTTAATTTGTTCCGATTAAATTAAGAAAATTTAAGAATTTGCATCATTATTGCCGTGGTGAAGGTCGGTCTTTATAACATTTTTCCTCAAACAGGTACAATTTTTGAGAGCGAACAGAAAAAAAATATATCTGGATGTTTTAAGATGTTTAAAATATACGAGATTCTAAAACTCTGGAACAGAATTGTATTGAAAACCAATTTTAGATTCCAATAATGTTGTAAAACTTCCAAGGCAAATTTGGCAAAATTTAATTTTTCAATTTTACTTGAAAAATAATCTTGATCGCCATAATTTGGAATTTATTTATTAGCTGCCAACTTTTAATACGAGTTCTATATGCCAGTTTAAATATTTGAGGTATTTTGAATTCAATCGTAAATATTTATTATTCAGCCGTGTCAATTGGTTGAAATAAGAAAGTATCTGTTTTGATTGAAACATTCAGAATTTAGGTTTCTGCCGATGAAAACCAATTATTTATTGTAATTTCTAGTACTAGGACTTACAATTTGAAACTTCCAGAATCAAAGCCACATTTAATCAACGTACTAAAAACTTTATCAGACTGCAGGTAACAATATGGCCTAATGCTATTAAAATGTTTAATTTCTGCTGATTTATCACAACAATTTGTTATAAAGAAAAATAAGTTTCGGTCTTTAAACTTTTAAACTAATCTCTTTGGAGGTAAACTTTTCGTTTTGTTCTATCTCATTGTTGGCGACTTCCTTACGAATTTTCTGAAGAAGAGACTAGCAGTAAAGAATTAAGAAGATCTCCGAGGACAAAGTATTGTTTTGTGCACTTTTATAGACTCAATATCTCCGCTAAGCGAAACAAGAGGAACAAGCTCCAAAGAACTCGGAACAGCATGCTTGAAGTTCGTCAGAGAATTACGATATGATGGTCGGCGACTCGTAAAGCCATTTTAATCATCTTGGCCTCAACGAGAATCATGAAATAAAAAGATTCTGCAATAATATCAGAAATTACATCATTTGAAGGTGCCAGAAACCTGCATTCGCGACTCAAACAGTATGACACCAAAGGAAAGAAAAAATCATACGTGATGTTAAATACTAACCCACTGAAAATATTATAATGCAAACCGCACAACTTGCAACTTATCTTCGTAACAAACGATTATTAACTGTTGCTATCGTGGATAGGATTCAGTGAAATTAAAATGTAAGTTCATATTGCATAGGTACGAAAAACTATTTGAATCAAATCCGGATTATGTATCTTCAATTAATTAAACTAATTCGAAAATCCAATTTGCCATCACTGTTAATGTGTTATCAGCTCCTATTAGCATTCTCGTGCAATCTCAATGTTTAAACCCAGTGAATCGGTCATCCTTCTTTCGAATTAAAAATACTCATTAAAATTTTAATATTGAACGGAAATAATTCAGAATGCTCAAGTCAGTGATCTCGAATCCTTCCAAAACATGATTCTAAAATTTAATTTTTCATCAAGGCAAGGACAGCACGGGACATCAGAAATCTTGCCGTGTATTTAAATTAGGACGAGTGATGTTCGATCCTTTACAGAAGGTGAAATGTTCCGAATGTGTTATGAACCACAAGCTCAGAAATGCTCCTTTAGAACGGAAATCGGTTCCAAAATGCTACCGCAAAAGAATTTCGCGGGAAGTACCAAGATCGATTGCGTTGAACTAGTAGTACCTAATTGTTTCTGGCGTCCTTTTGATAACGACAGAATCTAAATTTTTAAGAATTTTTATTTCTGGCCAATCCGGCCCTGTACCAAAAGTAACGCGGATATCGAGCAAGACCAAATATCCAATTGCAAATAATTCTTGGAAGGTGTTGACTGCTGAGTTATATGAACAATATTTGGCGCTACTAATTATTGGACGATTAATTTAAAATAGCAGTCGACAGCAGAACAATAGAATAGAATTGGATGAGTTTATCTACCAACAGTATTTGATAAAATTTTAAAATCTGTTTTTTTTTAAACCCGCCCAGCAATCGTTATTTATTTACTTTACATTGCAATTTTGTGATCCACACACCCCATTTTGAGCATATCAGCTCATTTATAATGGAGTGTGCAGTTGATTGTCCAATTTCGAAATTTGGTCTTCGACTCATATTACGTTTTTATTATTTTCATTTGCTTGGTAATTCTGATTTTGGCTGGTTTTAATTAAAACCTATCCCATGTTTCGGCCGCACAGTCCCAGTTTACTAAATAGTTACACGCTGTTTCATTATAGATCTAAATTTACAACGATTTTTCATTAAACTAAAAAATGTATTTTAGAATTTGAAAACGTGAAAATCCAACGTGATCCAAGTACATATTACTAAAAATTTTCCCCTGTGGTACGGCTTCGATGTTTCACGATCCCTCTTAGTTGCAGCTAACGTACCTACTAATAATTTAACGTGAGATTACACCCAACATTTAAATTTTAGGTTTTTGCATAGAAGCAGTATTGATACTAGACTTAAAGTCGCATCCTTTAGCAAAACAAAATTTTTAATTTATTGTACAAACCAAACTTAATAACTTCTAAGACTTTAACATGAACATCAGGAAACATTAAACTATTCGGGTCAATCTATACGACAGTTATTCAAAACCCTTTAAATTTGTAAAATATAATTTACTTTGCAAAATTTTACAGTAGAAGCTAAGCCGGCAATTCCAAGAAAAACCATTCAAAAAGTTTTTTTTTAAATTTTTTTTTTGTTAAAACACTTTTTTTGTGAATTGTTACTCTGTGAATTATTTTGCTACGAATTGTCGTGGAATCATAGTTCTTGATAAAAATTGAACGTAGGTTACTATTTAAAATTGTAATTATCATGAATAGATAGATAAAACGTTTTCTCCTAACTATGTAGTTTGATTATCGCTGCTTGATTACCTGATAAATAATACAAAATAAAACTTACACATGAGTTATAACTCTTCTGTTTTATCTCTATATACTATTTCCGAAGCTTAACAAATATACGTTATACCCATTTTGAAGTAACAGGAAATAGTTTAAATTCTTGTTTTCTGGCGTTTTTTCCCAGGAGACGGTCGGCATTAATCCTCAAATCTTTGTTTATTGTTGTTATGAATATCTTCGAAAAGATAGCTGGATTAAGCAGGAAAAAGTTTAAATTCCTAATTTTTTAATTTCACCGCCAATACAAAACTCGATCAAATCATAAAATTACACAACTTGCGTGTGTGTGATGGTGCAGTGGAATCTCATTATTATAATATTATTTGATGTATGTAAAACGAATCAGTCAAGTTGGTATTTTGGCGTTGTTTTATAAATTAAAAAAAGCATCGAAGTGGCAGTGTAAACATTAGTGTTTTAAATAATGATAGTGCCAAAAATAATAACAGTCTTAATATGAATCAATGCTGCCATCTACAATATTATGCATGTATGTAAAAAAGGTGAAAATCTTTAACGGGTATTGAAATAAGTAGTTGTAGAAATAGTAAGGGGATAAAGTGTTTTGTGGCACACGGATTATATCATTTACTTAATTTAATTAATTTCTTAAATAAAACATTTACTTAATACATATTACTATATTTTGTATGTTTTGTGTGTGTGTGTGTGTGTATGTGTATGGATTGTGATTTTGCCGAATGCAGAGCACATTTTATATTATTAATTTTAATTATTTATATTTATAGAACACAGTTATTAATTTAATTTTTAATTATGTATCTGAAGCGAAAAAAATATATAAATTTTTATTTAGTTTTTTTTATTAAATTTAATTTATTTAATTTTAAGGCTCTGGATTTTTCTTTTGTATATAGATATTTTGTTATATAATTTACATAATTTAATTAATTTTATATAACATTAATTATTATTGTTGATTAAACAAATTTAATAAAAAACACTCGCACTCACTATTAGTAGAAACTTGTTAAAAAATTATACTGACCTTATTTGTGTTTAATAATTTAAAATTCTAATTATTAAATTTAAATTAAAAAAAAAAATATATATATATATAATTTTAATTATATTTTTGTTTGTTTGTATTTCAGATTTCTTATTATAATTAAATAAAATAATTTTCAACAATAATAATTAATTAATTTAAAAAATTAAAAATTAAATATAAAATTATTTTGTTGTTGTAATGTATATATGTATAATATAAATATACGATCGGATATGGCGCGAACAACCCCGATTAGTATCGAACGTCAATTATAGAAATTTTTTTAACCAAGAGATAACAAAAACAAATATATTTAATATTAAAAAAAGGAAATTAATTATTTACTTTAAACGAAAGTAGTGCCATCTATTTTCTTTTTGTTTGCATGTTTTTTGTTATTAATTTACAAAGTGGTCGTGCGGAGTAATGAAGCAATTATATTATTGTAACCTAATTTATTTCGATTTATTTTAGAACCGCCCGACGATGATGACGGTTGATGATGATTATTTGATTCGAGCGATTCCAATTCATCATCGATGGTATCATCAAATTCATCATCGTCATCACCCTCATGATCATTATTATCTTTATCGTTTTTGTCGTCGAATTCATTGGGGTCACCAATAGCTGTTGTTGTATGATGATTACCTGATGATGATACAGAGTTGCGTCGTCGTCGTTGTTGTGGCTTTTGCTGATCTTGTTGTGATGGTTGGTCATGTTGTAATTTATTATTATTATTGTTTAATTGATTTCTTTTATTATTATTATTTAATTGATTTTTATTATTGTAATCATCGAGTCACAGACGTAAATCGTACGCTATTTTCGAGGCAATATTCTTAAAACCAATACTTGTACCCGAAATTCGCTTAAATCGTACACCGTTCAACGATAGGCGAGGTAATTTACATACTTCAATTTCCCATTGTACTAGGGAATCGGTATTAGGATCACCATGAACGCAGAGTAGCACAAAACTGAAATGACCAGACGAGTAAAATATATCATCAGTATTTATAATATAAAATACAAATCGATTCGGACTTACCGTTCACGTTGCTCATAATCACAATTATTCTTGTCCAACACGGTACGTATCTCGGCCATTATATCATCAGGTAAACGGGGGGATGTTGTTTTCATAGACCACGTAAACCGTAATACACGCGGTTTTACAGGCTCCTCGTTGTTCGAACCACTGAGATGAAAAAATCTTAGGTAAAATTTTTTAAAATGAAAAAAATTGTTATTTGTTTTGTTTGCATTTAAAATTTTATCGATCTGAATTGAAATATCATCTTGATTTATATATATCAAAAAAAATTAAAACGAAAAAACATTCACTTTATAATAATATAACAAAAATCAAAATTCTACTATAAATAAATATAAATTCAACTTTCGATTCACAATCATCAACAAGTAACATAAACAATAAAATATTTGTAAAAAAAAAACAATATACGTCTAATAAAAACAAAATGGCGTAACATTGCGCCATTTTATTTTCGTTCGACATAAAAAATACTCCTATAATATAGAGCGCGTCCATATGCATTAAATAAATAAATATGGCGCGACACAAAAAAAAAATAAAAACAAAATGGGGGATGATAAAAAAAACTATAAATAAATATGGTGTACAGACCAAATACCAAACCAGGTATACACAAATATAAATAAGAATAAACAAACGAAACATAAATGTGAACATATAAAATATGGATAGAATACGCGGCCGCGCCATTTTGTTTAAACGATACTCCTGAAGTCCTTACCTTGGGCTAAAAATTCTACCTACTTTGAACTTTTTTTTTTAATTTTTTTATTTGGAGAGGTAAGACATAAACTAACACTTAACGATATTATACTTGATTGGCATATACATACTTGATAATTAAATTGTGTTACGGCCATCGCGCGCTTTTAACGGTTCGTTTTTGTATTTTTGCTTGGATGTATGTATGTGTATTTTTTTGTTTAGAATAATGAACCACTTTAAAAATAAATAAATAAACCGGATATGAATTTTTTTGACATTTTAGAATATATATGACGGCAACAATGTACGGATGGTAAAATTAAAAATGTTTGCAAGTGCAGCGAAATGGAATACACTAAGTGACGATTACTTTTAGTGGTGGTGATCACAAATTAACACATATACGAATTACACGAACCTCCGAAGACCAAAACTTCATGGGGAAAATGAAGAAGTCTCCCGCCCTAGTTGTCGTGTCTAATTATAATCAAGGTTAAGTTAGATGGTTTTTGGTTTGAAACCGTGCGTAGTATAAGTATTAAACGGTATCCGTTTGAAAATAAAAACATAGTCGTTGAAAAATACTCTTCGTGCAGTTATACCAATAATGTTCGCAATATCGCAAAAGAATAAATTACTTATGTTTGTAAAATACATTCTCATTACAAACCTTTTAATACAACATTTACTGTTCGCGATTTCCAACTAATGCTGTGTGCCTCACGTCGATTTTTTTGTCTAAATTTCCAACTAACTAAATTGATGATTAGTTCATACCAATCACTCAAAGATGGCATAAAACAAACCGCGTCGGATGTTTAATTAAAATCTGCTATATAAATTTCAATTTAACATTCTACGAAACATTTCTAATCGGGAATTGATAAATCGGAATTAAGTTTGCAGTTTAGAACTAAATATCATGTAGATTTTGGTTTATAAATATTAGAGACATCTAACAATACCTGAGTGAACTAACGATCAATTTAGTTAGTCGGAAATTTAGACAAAAAAATCGGCGTCAGGCACACAGCATTAGTAGCTGACATCTGATGAATACATTGTGAATCACAGTTTGCTAGGAAGCAAGGGGGATCAAAACTGTCAAAACATTGAATTTTACAATTCTCGTTCCCCTTGTAAAGTAGAAACTAACGCAGTATATTGAACATTCGATGGAAATAGCAAAAAACAATTTTTTTCGACGACCTGTTGATCGACTTCTTAATAAAATTTTGATATATTCGACTGTATGTTGATAAATGCCTACAAATCATGAAATTAATAATTATTCAAGTATAACGAATGATTGCTGAACTTTTCACTGTTATTAGCGGGGTCTTATCAATTTTTAGAGATAACATTTGACTTTGTTTTTATATAGAACTCAATGTGCAGGATATGTCCATACTAATTTCTACCCTGTATAGCAATTTTGTACCAAATGTCTTTCATGAAAATTGCTGAAAGCGCGGGGAACGAGGAAACGATTTTGATCGTGGCTTATTTTGGGCACATTTTTGTTAATTTTTCTCAGCTTAAATGACTTTGATAAAAATTGCTGTGATGGTTTGCCAAATTTATCACTTAAACAGAATTTGGCCCGCCCAGGAATCGATTGCGATTAGCCCTAAATTCAGGATAATTCGTTTAGGATGTCTTCCGGTGGAGCCCGGAGTTTGTTTTCAAATATTTCTACTTAAACGATTTCATAAAAATTGGTGATGAAGGAGAGGCGGAGATATTCTAGTGTCAGGAATCGGTGGCGGTCGGTTCAGATTTCGAAAAATCATTAACCCCTTGTTGAGTCAGGACACTTATTTTTCGGCTCGAAATATTTTGATAAGAATTGGTTGGATGGGTCTTTCGGGGGAAAGGAAGTGATTGAAAAGGCTCATGATTTCGGAAAAAAATTTGGCAGATTTCCTCGGTGGTTAACTTTATTTTTAACTCGAACAATTTTGAAAAAATTGGTGGGTTTTCGAGTTCCAGGAAGGGATAATTTTGCCGAATGTTGCATCATGCTGAACCGTGTTGCGTGATGTTGTATCATGTTATGTAATGGTGTACCATCGTGGCATATTGCACAAGCATGTCACGCCTTGGTGCAACAAATTGCGACATGCTTCATCATTGCGTTTATTGCTTTATATTGCAACATGTTACGAAATGTTGTGCCACGTTGTGTAGGTTGGGATTCTAAAATTATTATTGAAGAAAGTTGTGAAATATGACCAAATAGAACTGAACTAGACCATTTTTAAACTGATAATGACGAAATTTGGTGTGTCTAATAACCGATCAAGATGATTGGCTATTTAATAACCGATCAATATGAAATTTGGCATGGTTGATGAAATTTTGAAATGATTTTTGGCCAAAGTTTTGTAATATGATGTCTTGGAATATGGCAAACTGAAACAAGGAACTAGACAAAGAGGAAATTGGATATTGTAACGCTTTCTGTAGGCATTCTGAATATGACCAACGAAACAAGGCTGCTTTTGGAATTTGGTTTGCTGTAAATATGGGCACCTAGGCTAAATTTGGAATGACTCGATCTACTTAAATGTAAATTCGTTTAGATGGCCCGGGTTCTCATTGTTAGTTTCCCAAATGTTATTCTTGCGTGGTGTTTAATTACTTTCTTGTTTAGTGAATTTTGTTATTTTAATTGTAAATCGATCAATTAAAGCCAGCTATTCGGCAATCAATTCGGATGAAACTGGGATAAGGAGACTTCCAGATTTGGTACTTCAAAATAGCCAATTAGTATGTAATAATTTTATGTAAAATATTCAATTTGAATGAAACTGAACTATTTCTAATCAAAACTAGGCCAATATGGTAACAATATATTTCCAATGTGATATTGGAAAATGACCACATTTAAAAGAACTAAGCCACTTCATAACATATTGAAATGAGCATCGAGTGGTATGATGAAAATGGGTTTCCTAATGTTAGTAGCGACTCTAGTAGGACATTACTAATTAGGACATTTTTTACTTGATAGAACAGCCTCGATTTATCTGATGAATAAGGGATTTCAATAAGTTCCGGAAGTGGTGAGTGAGATTCATAATAGCCGTAATAGTCTAGAACAGATCCAATGCAGATATTCTAGGTACATTTAGAACTTTTACCTCTGAATACAAACGAAAGGGTGCACAAGTCGTATTAATGAAAATCTACTAATCTTTAGTTTAAAAACGAATGTGTCAGTGTTTATGAATTAATAAATAATTGTAAGAATTTACCACGGGTATTTTGGAGAGTATTCTAGAAGCGTCTAAATACCAAATAATTTCTCTCTCATATTTGATCCAGTGACGACAGGATAAATTCGAAACACGATGTGATACTTAGTTAAAATGCCAATAGATGACTCATTTACTGAACTTTAGATTTCGTCAATAATAAATAACTTTATCCACGTATGGCAACTTTTAATAAATTCCTAGTTCATATTAGTTCATCAGTGATACAAATTTATACTAGTGTCGGCTGACGAAATGACTTTTGTTAAGGTAGTTCAAAACTACAATAGAAATTTGCTAGGGCTCAGTAATTGACAATGTTTATGAATTCATTTCTCAATACAATTTGGCGAAGTAAAATAGAAATCGATGGCCCAAACGGCTTTTTGACCTAAAACTATTTCTCAAAAAAAGAAGGATTTATTAGTGTTTTTTTTTGATAACGTCAATATCAGAAACAAAATTCTATATTTCTTCGAGTAAATAAAAATAAATTAAATTAATTGAAATAGGTCAAATCAGAAAATAAATTTAACAAATTTGAACATAGTGTTAAAGTTTAAAAAAAAATTAAATGTATTTTTACACAAAAATAATAATTAATACAATTTTTTTATACACATACAATCATTCATAGATATCGGCTCTCGAAAAAAATCCGCCTCAATATTTTTTCATTCGATTTTGTTCGAAACGCCAAATGTTAATGGTGTTATTATTTTCTCATAAAATTTATTTTTAACTTAATGTGTTCAAATAATTGTTAAATATAATAAATTTAAAAATTTAATAATTTTAATTCGAAGAAATGCATGAACTCAATATTGATAATATTAACAAAAATAATTTTTTAAGTTTTATTGTACTTATTTATGTGCAAAATCATTAGGAAATGCTAACTAAAAATAGTTTCAAACCCGGTGAATCCATGACTCGTTTTAATTTATATCGAGATTGGGACTAATTCGAGTTGAATCGGAAAAATGCGATACGAATTTAGAATGATTTTTTTTCGATGCCGATAAAAATCCAAATCCCCCAAACTATATCAGATCCTAACACAATCTATCAGTTGTGGCAACTCATAAAAATTTACATGCAAAATATACGACTGTTTAACTAAGCCCCACTTGGGAGAAGTATTCAGTTAATTTGGGAATAGACAATCGATATCATTCTCAGGTCCCATCAATTCTTATTTATAATATTTACTTTGATCTTTACCGAGCGGCATACCAAATTCAAATTAAGGGTTTTATATTAAATACACTTAAATCTCGATTATCCGGGATCCGATTATCCGTGAACCTCTATTATCCGGGATTTTTTTTCTCTTTTTTAGTCTGAATTTCATCTGATTAACCGGGATTTTTTTTAGTTCTAATAAAAATCATTCGATCAACCGGGATTTTTGATTATCCGGGAAGTACCACTCATCCCGCATAATCGAGGTTCAAGTGTACATTCCGCCCAGAAAATGAAAATGCTGACAGAAACAATTCAATTTATCGATTTATTATGAATGTTAGGGCATCCACTGGATAAGAAGCAAACGAAAATCTTCTGTAATTGTACATATTTTGATGGTTAAATTGTGCTTTATTCAAGTTAACTGTAATAATATTTTAAAATAAATTGCGAGTTTCACGATGCGCGTTGATCTGAAATTTTTAGTGTGCTTTTTTGGCTAATATTAATTATTGTGATGCCCGTTAAATATACTAATTGTTCTTTGTCCCTATATAAGGATAAATCTCATACATTCTGTTTCATTTTACGGTTTAAGCTAGTTTTTTTTATTAATATGTATACGTAAACGGCACCTAATAATTCAAAGCCTGTCTAATTATTTATCAGCTGCTCCGACGAAAATATATATGCCATTCGAGTGAAATCAATCAATCATGCCAGCACTCGATAACTCTTATCCCTAAGTGCATAAAAGGTACAATAAAACAAAACGTGTTTCTTCCCAGATATCAAAATATTTTGAAAGCGGGATTATAGAAAGCATATCAAATTTAATTTGTTTATATTAAAGCATATTACTTTAGGATTGAACATATTTCGGCCAAAGATCACAATGGCAATAAGGACGGACTAGGTGTTTACATGCAAGTTTTGTTGTTCTTACCAAAAGACAGTGTAGTTCAGAGTTAGTTCACAAATTGTCAAGTCAGCTTTCAACAGTTTCAAACCAAAAAGCCATCCAATATTATTACTCTAAACAATGTCGAAGCCTACACATCAAATAAATATTCGAAATATTCCTACATTTTACTCTAAACATCCAATTTTCACCCAAAATATTTATATTAAAAAAAAATAATAATAATAATATGTAATCATAAAACGTTCTTTCGACTCAGACTGTAAATTTGAAAAAATATATAAATAAAAATAAAATAAAAATAATAAAGTATTTTGTAGTTGTTCATATTTTTGAATTTAAAAAAAAAATAAATCGCTAAGAAATTCGTCATCATTATAATTACCTAAAATTGGTTGCTGAAGTATTTGGTTGGCCTTCGGGGGCCCTAAAATAAAAAAATTAATAACAAAAAACAAAAACAGAAAAAAGTAAAAAAGAAAAACCAAGTAAATTAAAAGGATTCTTGTTTTTTTTTCTCAAGTAAGTTATAATAACAATAATAATAAATTAATAATTATATAAATAAAATTATTTAAAAAAAGGATGTATGTGAATGAGTATGTGTGTATTTGTGAGTTATACATGACAATAAATTTTATATTTTGAAATTTAATATAAAATAATAATTAACCGACACCAAGGCTAATTAATTACGTAATTTTTTTTTGGTAAGCGCGTCCCATGCAAAAATATAAAGTATTTTTTTTTATATATAAAAAACACTGCCATCTATTATAGAACATTTATTTTATGTAAAACAAAAATTATGATTTTATTTTCTGTATTTAATTTATTTATTTATCTAAACATTTTTTTTTATTGGTTTTATATAATTAATTAAAATTCTATTTCATTAGTTTTTTTTTTTTAGTTTAAATTATGTATTTATTTATAAAATTGAAATAATAATTATTAAAAATTCTATTTACACATTTTATTTATTTGTTTATATATTTTTCACTTCTACTTTGTGTAATAATACGCCTTATTTTTCAGTCATTTATTTCTAGTGTATCCTTTTCATGATTGGAGAGAAGAGCACGTGCGCGATCAGTGCCAGTGAATTTTGTTCAGAATATAAAAATGATAACTATGCTCGAGTATAAATGTTGCACGCGCGCACACACGATGTGCAGCGAGCAGAAGTGAAAATATTATGATTATGGTATAATTTCATTTATTTGATTGTATTGGGTTTTTTATTGTTTATAATTAAATTTATTTATTTAAAATTATATAAAATAAATTACACAAATAATAACTAATTATAATATAAATAAAATGCATTATTTATTTTATTTATATAGAATATGTTTTATATATTAGTAATAATAATAACAATATAATTAATAATAAATCTGTCATTAATTTTTTTTTAACTTTTGTGCATAAAATAAAATTATTTTATTTCAGTCAAAATATTATAGGGACACGAGACACGCGACAAACAATGACGACGACAGGAACATTGTAAATAAAGAATTTTTATTTATAGTTTAGATTGATTATGGAAGGAAGAAAAATTATATACTTAATAATTAATTAATCTCAAAAACAACTAATTAAAATTAATACTGAAATTTAAAATTATACGAAAAGATTTTTTTTTAAGTAACATAAACTCCAAAATATAAAAAATGGCACTGAACACCGTCAAATTTGTTTTTAATCAATAATAATTATATTATTTAAATTAATTATTCATATAATATATATATATATGTATATATATATATTTTTTAATATCCAGTCTAAAAATACAACAAATTATATAATAATAATATTTATATAAAGATATATAATTTTTTTGTAATAATAATAATTAATTAAATTCAAAAATATATATTTAGATTAATACAACAAATTTTAATTAATATTTTTTTAATGTTTTTTTGTTTTAAAATAATTAAATTGGTCACAGCTGCCGGGGAATTATATCGTTTCGAAAAACACAACGAACGAATATTAAACAAAAAAATATAATTTTATTTTTTAAAATAAAATCAATTTTTCGGATTTTAATTAAATTTATTTTTATTTTCATCAATGTGATTGAGCCTATAACAAAATAAATTAAATTAATCATAATAAAAAAAAGGTAGAATTTTAAATTATTAATATTAAAAATTTATTTTATTTTTATAATTTTTTTAATTAATTAATTTAATTAAAAATATAAGAATAATAAATTTGTGTGCAAATTTTACTTAATAAAAATAAATAAATTACGGGTCTAATTATAAATATATATAGTAAAAAGGCGTTAACACGGATGCGCGCGCTTAATTAAATTAATTAAAAATACCTGAGAAAAAAATATACGGACCGACCGATTTGTAGGCACACCAAAATAAAAATAAAAACGGTAGGCCTAAGCTTTTTAAATTATACTTGTTAATTTATAAATATTTAGAGAATATAGAGATATTAAAATACTTGCAGCGTGACCATTTTTTAATTTAATTTAATTTTCTAAAATTTTGTTTAATCAATTTTTCCACACCAACCAAAAAATAAAAAGTATTCAAAAAATCGTCGACATTCTTTTTATACTCATTAATAACTGTAATTAATAATAGTATATTTTGTGTTTTTTCGTGTTTTATATATTTATATAAAAATTAATGACAGATAGTAATTTTCTTGTATTTAATTTTAAATAAATAATGCAAATTAATTAAAAAATTAAATTTAAAAAAAATATAACTTAAACGTTAATAAAAAAAAAAATAAATAGAGAAAAAGAGTGCACAATAGAGGAGGGTAATACATAGTTATAAAAAAAATTATAATAAAAATGTTTATATATAGATGGCATTGTTTTTTATGTACAAATTAATTAAATTTTAAAATAATATATAAACAAACAAAAAATCATGCTTAACACAAGTTTATATATATATATATATATATATATATATATATATATATATATATAGAAGTATATATATATACCATGCGAGATCAACATCAAATTAAATAATTAATCAATTATTTATTAACAAATTAACAACAAAATTAATTAATTATTTTATTTTTATAGAATATCTATTTATTTTTATTATATTTTTTGAAACAAATAATAATATAATAGTAGTAGTAATAATAATAAAAAAAATAAAAAATGGTCCCGCGCAAAATAAACAATAAAAGTTAATTAATAAATTAAAAAAATAAATAAATTAAATAATTTTGTTTAAATATTTTTTTATGTTTTTATATGAATAAAAGCAGCATATTTATTTATTTTAATAATGTTGGTATATAATAATGTACACACGCATTATTTATTTAACTGTATATTAAATTATTAAAAAACAAAAATTCACAGCAAATTAATTAAAAAAAAGACAACCATATATTGTGCAACCCCTTTCCAATTATTTTTTTTTTTTTTTTGAATTATGTTTTATATTTATAAAATAAAAACTAGATAAAATTAATTAATTATTTTATTTGATTTTTTTATTTTTGTAAAGAAAACAAAATATATTTTATTTAAATAAGTACAGAATAAATTAAATAATATATAATAATAATTAACAAAATAAAAATCGCGTAACAAATATAATAAAAACAAAATTACTAATTTAATTTAAAAAAAAATAATAAAATGGCGACCGATTTACAATACTAGATTATTTATAAACTGTCGTGTAAATGTTGTATCGATTTTTCTTTATAATTATTTATTTTGCTCTTAATGACATTTCTTTTTTCTTTTTTTAGATTTTTTAAACAAAAAATAATTAATTAATCAATTTAAATTAATTTTTAGCTGTAAAAACCCTAAACCTGTGAAAAAATAAATAAAAAAAAATGTGGTTCGATTTTTTAAGTTTTTGAAAAATGTTTTTTAAGAGTAGTATAACAATAAATATAAAATTAACAAAAAAAAAAACAAATCTAAATAGTGGAATTATTTGAATGGTTCACAAAATGTTTATGCTTGATTACGGATGCGGGGTAAGAGATGGCGTTAGTAACTTGTACAAGTTTATATAGAGGACGCCATAAAAATTAAAAAATCTCGATTCAAATGTAATTAGCCGTTATCCTAATTTGCTATTTCATGGAATATAAATATTGAAAAATGATAGATGAGTGAGAATGATTATCATTAAGAACGTCCTGCTTATCATTACACTAAAAAATTGGCAGTGTGTAAATTTTAAAACGCTAATAGCAATGCATAGTTTCACGTGTTAGTGGATCCTTGTTTTGGATTGGTATACGCACATTTCGGTGTTTTTGTTAAAATATCTTTAGCCAAATTTCACTATATATCGTTCCTTTTTAAGAAAAACACTAGGTGTAATGTGTGAAAAAAGTAAATATGTCTTGGATCCCAAAGGAAACCAAAATAATGGGCATAGCATCCATGAACACGGCAGATTGCTTAATGAGTTTCAGTGTGGACATCTCGATAAATAATATCGTGAATGGTGCCATTTCTCTGCCATGACGAAAGTCCTTTTATAGGAATTTTAGTTCTGTCGTCTCGTCTGAATATCTAACAACATTGTGCTGAATAACAATCAATTTTTTTTCCATATTTCTATACACACACTACGGATTTTAAACTTAATGGTATACTGGTAAGAATAATAAAGCCATTTCTTTTGGAACAGGTTTTTAGTTTTAAAATGGTCACAAATTACAAGATAGTTCAACAAAATCAATGTGTATTATAGTTCTATACTAAAGAAATCTCGGCCATTAGATTTCTAATTAAGTAAATTTTTTAAAGCTCTCTTGCCAAAAGAAATGAAAGCCAAGAATCAATAAAGCATTCTCAACATCTACTTTAGCACCGACGACAAACCGATTTTTATTTTCCGTTCTGATGCCACTTCAAATTTCGCCGTTCCATAACGTACAATTCGAATATTGTCGGTCGAGGTGACCGCGTATGCCTCACCCCATTTTAGTGCCTAAATTTTCCTACTCAGTTGCAAGCAAGAATGTGCCAAAAATGTTAAATTTTATTATTTTTTTTGTTTTAGACGATTTATGTTATAACACAAAGAAAATATCGTCAGCAATTTAATACTAGCACAAAAACTTAATAACCCATTTTGAGGAGCGGAGTGCAGTATTTGATGAGCCACGTATACATGTTAATCGACCTGTTCATAATGAACAAGCTGTGGAGACTGTACGCGAAACTGTCAACGATGATCGTCTATGTCTACTCGTCGACGTGCTGGTCAATTGATCATCTTCAGAACATCGCTAAGACTCTTTCAGCCCAAATTACCAAATTTTAATTTATCTACTAAGTTGAGACACGCAGACACGAACAGACAACACTTCGATTTTATAAACAAGTTTAATACTAGATTTTGAAGTCGTTACCACCAAATCAACCGGTTTGGTCGATTAATAAAAATCTATTGATTTTCGTGTGAAATAGAAACGAGATGTTCTTTCAATTTTTATTTTAACCGTATACATATTTTACGTGAATAAATTAAGTTGATTTTATTTAAAATTTAAAGATTTATGTAATTTAAAAAATTTGTTTACACAAGCAAATGTCAAAATTTCACCTGAAAATAATGTTCCGAGACATTATTTTCACAGGGAAATAATTTGGAGACTTTATGCGCTCCAGCTTTGAAGTATTGAATCGATATGATTTTTTGGTTTTTTCCTATGAACAAAGCATTATAAATTGAAAACAGAAGTGGAATTTTTCATCACTATTTTCACTTTGGTAAATTCGTATGAAGATTTCACGTGAAATCGAATTGAGTACACCAATTATAAAATATGATTTTGTTTTGGTTAATCGAATTGATTTTCTATCGTTTCCACAGTATGTCTTAAAAAAGTAAAATTAATAAAGTTTTAATTGCTTTTTAAAATTATAACTAAAGGCCGATTTAGATATACATAATAACATTTTTTCCCGGCAAATTAAAAGTTCCGCAATAATCAATTTTTTGGTAAACATAACAATGTGTAGGATATTTACAAAGCCAAAAGTAGTAAATTGTGTTTGTAATAAAATCACGAGTTTAAAATTTGTGAGTTTTAATAAATATTATGACAAAAAAAAATGTTGCCATAAAAATAATTGTTGCTATATTTTACAGTAACATTCTAAATTTTATGCTAACATTTGCTCAAACAAATTCCTGGAAATATTTAGTTCTATTTTGCTGACTACATCCCAAGGAAGGATTTAGCAGACTCATTTTTAAAGTTACATATAATGAGGTAGTTCTCGGAATAATGTTCGATTAATCCCGTGTTTTTCAACTGAAGCCATGCGGCCCTCAAGAGAGGCATACCATATATCTGAGGAGCTAATTACAAAATTCACTAATTTAGGGGGCCTTGCACTTAATCAGGCCATGAACATTTTGCCATGAACATTTTACTTATTACTAATATAGATAAATATGTAAAACGATACATTTTTATATTTATGCAACATATAATTAAATACAACGTTAAAATTGTAATTCAATCTCAACGATTACATTCAATGAAAAATCAGTAAGGAGCTTTGACACGATTCTAATTCAATTCTCTAATACTCAGTCATTTTTCGTTTCATATTAGTCCATAGTTATTATTTTATAACGAGCTGGGCCACAGAATAAAATGTTAATTGAAAATGAGCCGTCGTCAAAATAAGGTTGAGAAATACTGGATCATTCCACTGTATCCTGCAAAATTTTGCTTATTTATATATCTGATCTTGACTATCACATGACAATTATATGCCAATCGCTTTAATTTCTGCAGGAAAAAAATGTTTGGTGTGTCTAAATCGGCCTTAAGAGTGTTTTTTAAATACTGACTCATTCCAAACTTGTTGACTTATTTATCACAAGCACTAATTTATTTGTGACGTAATAAATAAAATTAACAGAGAAGACGAGAAAGAAAACGAAATTTCTATAATATGAAAGAAAAATTGTTTGAATTGACATGTTGGTCACTGTTGAATTGAGTATATAGTAAAAACTTCATCAATCCGAGCAATGGTGTGCTGTCAAAAAGTAATCCGTGTTTTTTATTCAACCTGAGTAACTGCGCTAATACGCACATACTCGGTTCTCGTACGAACCGTGTGCGAAATAACAAACCATTTAATACTCTTTGTAAGTAATTAATACTGGTAAACTTGCTTGCTCGGATTCAATTAAAAACTAGACTCTAAGCTGCACGCGAGGTAATTTATTTGAATAAGACAGTGTCTACACATACGTCAATCTTTAGAAACTAGACTAATTAATAGAACAGAATATTTTGCTCTGCTAAACAGAGCTAACTATTTTTGTTATAACATACAAATATTTATTTTGTACAGTCGTTAAATAATTTTTAGGGATGTCAGATCATTCTACCACTCACAAATAATATTTCCAAATCGATAATACTGAATCACTATACTATTTCGTTCTATAATTTTTCGTGTAGCCAGTGTTTGTACAGTAAGAATAATGTTTTGCACAAACAATCAAATTATGAACCGCTCAAATAAATATTTTAATAACATAGAAAAGAGATATAAAAACTTAAAAATTAAAAACAAAAACTATTAAGAAAAACTAAAATAAAATAAATTAATAAAAAAATCTCGTTTTTTCATATTTTTAAATAATTAATTTGCTGGAAATCTCTCATGTGTAATATTATATTTAGGTAATAGTAGTCGCTTAATAAATTTTTCTCAACGAATTTTTTTAAATTTAATTTTGTAGGTTTAATTATTTTTTGCATGCAATTTTTTTATTATTTATTTATTTAATATTACTTAAAAAAAAAAAAACTAAAACAAAATCGAGTAGCAGTAAGGTAGTAAGTAATAATAATAGTTATTATAAAAATAAAATAAATTAATAATTTTTTGTGATCAACAAAAAAAAAACACACCAAAATTAATTTGTTGTTTGTTAATTAAATTGGTTTTGTATATATTTGGTAAAAGCAAAAAAAATATTATGATTTTAATAAAATTAATTAATAATTAAAAAATTATAAAAAAGAAAACCAAAAAATTAAATTATACTTAGTAAAATAGGTTTTCTTACCGTTTACTAAATCTCGATGAAATTTTTGAGAAAAAACTTGTACGTCCTGAATGTGGGGAGTCTCCGGTTGCACCACCTGTTCCAGTACCATAGCCTCCTAATGCTGAATTATTACGTGTTCTTGTTTGGCCTTTAAATTGAAACAAACCAAAAATATTATTAAAATATATTTCTTATATGAAATGTACAAAATGAAAACACTTACCCGAATGGAAAGTCGATCGTGACGGAACGTTTCTGGGAAATGCCACCGGTTGTCTGGAAGAAGCAACGGCTGGTGTCAAACTGTTGCGATTCAGCAAGCTGAGAGAACAAAAATACACAATGCATGATAGAGACAGTGAGTTTTGATAGGATTTGGAACCAGGAATCAGAGATCTACTTTTATTTTTTTTATGTATGTGTTAGTTAGTTACAATATTTTGGGCCTTATGCCAAAAATACAAAAAACAAAAAAAAAATCGGTTTGTTTTGTAAAATTTTTCTTTTAGTATTTTTTTAAAGTATTTTGTCTGTGATTTTTACAATTTAGCGGAACTAGGAATTTTGAATGTTCAAGGCGTATTCGGAACGGAATTTCTTGCAACATAAAATATAAAACAAACAAAAAATTTTGATCTGACAATTAAAAACATTGACATACACAGAAAACAAAATAACAGTTTCGGGTGGACCAGGATACAGTTTGAAAGGCTCGTTATATGTTTACAGATTTTCTAGTTCAAATACAATTTTAACCCGTAAATCTAAAATTCCAAAACGCGTACAGTCCGTCTAAATCGTATTAATTCTTGAAAATTTTGAGATTTTCACATTTGGGGAGGAAAATTATTTACGTTTAGGAACAATTAGGATAAATCATAATTAAAAAACAAAACAAATTTTTGGAAAAAAATGATTTTCAAAAACAAAACCAAATGTAAACAGAAATGCATTCTCTCTAGTACACTAATATTTATATATAGATAGTAAGATATATAATAACTATTTTAAACCAACAGTAAATTGTAACGATATATAAAATAAATTAATTTTGTAAATTTTGTAATACAAATTAAAAAACGAAAAACAGCCATATTTTTTTAAATAAAAAAAAATAAAATTAATAGGATAAATTAAAATATAAACAAAGGACTTAATACAAAGCCTTTAATAAATTTTGATTCATATAATTAAAAGCAAATTAATTTATTTTAGAACGTCCGTCAAGTCATAATAACTATGTAAAGTAAGTACACGTGTGTCTATAGTCTCATTTGTTGGCCAAGAGTCATAGACCATGTTCTGGAATATAAAATTAAAAATTGCATTTAATTACAAAAATTAATTAACAGGACGTCACAGTTTTTTTAATTAGACAAAAAATTATACATCGTTATAAATTTGCTTTTAATTAATGAATCCTATTTAGGGAAGACCAGGTCAAAAATTATCATTTATCTTGGGGAAGGTGTTGTTAGTAACGAACGCTCTCTCTCTCTCTCTCTTTTTTGTATACAACTATATCGTTATTTTGTATATGGTCACTTATTTTGCAATTGACCTGATCTTGATTATTATAATATTAATTTAATTCACAAACGTAATTATGTTATATATATTTAAATTAATCGTGTATTAAAATAAATAAATTAATTTTGCATGCAAACCACAAATTATTAATAAATCTTTTTAAAGTACATAACAAGCATATTATATATCTCATATTTATTGTTTTATAAAAATAACTCACCAATAATTAATTTTTATTATTTATTTTATAGTTTTGGGCAAAATTTGATATTTTTTATAGAAATGTAACAATTTTTTTTAAAATTTATATATAGAAATAAATAAGAAAAGAAATAAAAAAAATTTATTTTAGTTATTTAATAATCTGTTTTTTAAATTTAAAATATTACAACCAAAAATTTAAAAAAAATTAAGCAAATAATAATAATTTAAAATAAATAAATGAATTTTATGTTCGGCGCGATTTATTCATGCAAAATAAAAGAATTTATTTTAATTTTAATTAAATTAAATTTATATATAAAAATGCCAACGTTGTATAAATGTAGATATGATGACGCCTGGTGGGTAGTAGCGATAACCAACAAAAAAAGCTTTTAAAAAATTATGAAGATTCGAACCCTACTATAACTAGCGCAACTTCGTAAAATGTCGTGTAAAACGAATATTTTGCGATAATTTTGTGTATTAAATTGATTAACTAGGTTGGAACTAGGTCCAAAATGTCTGTGCGTTTTTGAATTAATAAAGCGAACAATATTTTCGTTACCTAACTACAGATGAATCATACATAATAAAAAATATTTAAAAATGCGCATGACGCGCCTTTTAAAGAAAAGTCAGAACTAAAAATATAATGAATCATTCCAAAAAAAAAATCAAGAAAAAACAAAACAAAAAATTTGAAAAACAAAAATCGATTACAAGATATACCTCTGTCGCAATGGATCTGCTGCGGCCGCCCCATTATTATCAGCCGATGGTCCAGGACTAGAGACAGATGCGCTTTTAACATGACCCTTACCACTATTGCTACTAACACCACCCACAACGGCAACACTAGCCGGTCCAGTGCTAGCTGTACCGCCAACCCCACCACCAACACTCCCACCTATAGTACCCGCCGCAACAACACCAACACCACCACCGGTGCCATTATTACTATTAGTAACAGTAGCCGCACCTGTTCCAGTCCCACCTGCTCCGCCGGCCAAACTACCACAATTAAATTCATTTATAGATGTCGAAAAACTTTTTTTTATATAAATTATGTACGTGTATAGAAGATTAAGGTATGTGTATTATGTGTATTAAGAAAAAGAGAGGAGAGCAAAAAATGATCGTGATTTAATATGTTTTGGTTATAAAAGAGAGAATTGTTTTATATGTATGTATGTGTGTACTACATTTTCAAAAAAAAAATTATGGCTGATTTTTATTCTCTCTAATGTTTTGTTTTTTTGGCTTTAGAAAATTTCTAAATTTAAAAAAATTTAGATATTAGTTGTTGTATTGTTGGATCACATTATTATTATTTGATAAAAGAGAGACATAAATTAAACGTGAATTTATATTTGTAAACTTACGCTTGACTTTCTGGTGTGATATTTGTTTGCTCGGTAGACGATGTTTTTTCGTATAGGGTCGTTGATCGTCGTGGTATCATTCCACTTGGACCAACCGTACGATTACCATTTGTTGGATCGTATTTTGTTGCACTACGAGGTTTTGATGGACTTGATACAGCTATGGATAAAATTAAATAATTTAGGAATTTTATGTTACCAAAAAAAAAAATATCTTTTTAATTACTGCTATCAGCCGATGTAACCGGTTTTGGTTGAGCCGATGCAGGCCGCGGATTTTGAGCCGCCAATCTTGCAGTGTTTTCTTTAATCGTCGCTGAATCAATTGTATTTTGTCTCTTAAAACTAGAAGAGATTATTACAAATTAGTAAAATGAAAAAACGGGAAAAATGTATTTATCAACGTACACTTGTGTCCGATCGGCTGACGTTCCACTTCCACTACTTGCCGTTGCCGTAGATGATGTATGATTTGTGGTTGTACCGCCACCATTTTGTCTCTTAAAACTAGACATTCTAAATTGGAATCAAAATTCCAAAAATATAAATCATAAAAAAAACCAAAAAAAAAAAACAGAAAAAGAAAATCATTCCATGGTCACACACTTGATAAATTTTAAATTGCTTACACTGATGTGCGTTCCGATGATGTACCGCTTCCACTACTCGCGGTTCCCGTCGATGACGTATGATTTGTGGTTGTACCACCACCACCGCCGCCAGCTCCGCTTGTAACGGCGGCCGGCGCTGCAGCTGTAGCTGGCCCACCAACGCCTGTTATAAAACGTTGGAAAATTTCTATATTTTAAAAAATTTTTGGGGAAAAATGAACATTACAGAAAAAACGCAAATGAAACAAAATGAAAAATAAAAAAATTTTGTTTGAAAAAAATATATAAAATTTAACAAAATAATTAAAACAAATCAACAAATTATTATAAAAATAAAACAAGTGAGATGAAATTTCCATGAAAAAAAAAACGTGAAAACAATATAAAAAAAACGTTACATTTACGAATTAACCAAGTTCAGTGTTCATCAGTTAAATTCCCGTCAAATTTAATTTTTTGATTTACATTTCATTTGCGTCGATTTTGCCCTCCACCCCATATAACAAGGCGAACTCTGTTCACGTAATATAAATAATAACATTAAGCAACATAAAGCGCGATGCTACACCCAATTAACATAAACTTTCCCAACATATAAACCACCCATAGTTCCCAACAAATGTAATGTAAATCAAGCCAATAAAAAAAAACAACAAAATTTAATTAGAAAATTTAATTTAATTAGATTTTTTAATTACGTATTAGTAGCTCTGTGCTGCAATTAGTCATCATAAAAAAAAATTGTATTCAAAATAAATATACTGAATACTTACGTAAAGTTTCGGCTCCACTCGATGCCCGCCGATTTGGTTTAGTACTCGATGCTGAAATACTACGATGTACACGATGTGTTGGACTTTGTACAGAATTATTACCGGTTGCTGATGCATCATTTCCTGACACATTTCGGAGTGACAACGATGATCCGGAGCGGGATCCATCCGATTCCGGCTAATATTTGAGGGAGAAAAACAATAAAAATTTAATTAATTTTAAAAATACAAAAGTTAATTTAATAGTATTTCTTAAATTGCCATTGAATCCAATCGAGATGATTTTTTTTTTAAATATAAAATTGTTTTTAAATCTGATGATTTTGATTCGGTATTGAATTACAAATATTTTCAGGTTCAAACCGCATCATGAAAGAATTAGAAGAAATTATTCGCACATATCAATGGATCTAGACTAGACGTTTCACAAAACATGACTAAAGCAATATCAAATACACTTTTAAAATAAAATTAGTTTTTGTTGTACCTACAACAAAGGAGAACGTGAATTCGTTTATTCGCTGTTTAATGCAAAAATTCGGTGTGACACACAAACCAAGGTGCATAACATTTTAAAATTCTAAAAAAAATTAAATTATTTTTTGTTGTACACTTTATTTTGAAATTGAAAATCATAATTCATTTGATTTAATTAAAAATTAACAAATATTGGGATAGAAAGCCGAGTGTGTGCATACATATCGTAAGGAGTTCATGAATACATCAAAATTAAAAGTTGTTCCGATGGTCCGAGTGTTATTAAACAAAAATAAACAGTTTTTTACTGTTAACCAACCAAGGTTTTGAAGAGAGTACTTGTTCGACTTTTACTAACTGGTTTAATAAACAACAGTCTGTCTAGATTATTAGAGCGTGGTTTCTGCAAAAAACGATTATCAAATAGTCAAGATTGTAACAAGAGGAATGATGAATTACTTTGTATTTTCGCGGTCCATTACATTTTAAAATATTACCAAATATTTAAGTAAGTTTCAATAACGAAATTATTTCATGCTGCACGGTCATTTTAGACGATATTTAAATTTTATACGGAAAAGCAGCCACAATTTAACCGGTTTAATATTTTACCGAATGCGTTCGGCAAGCCATTTACTTTTGCCTTGGCTCCGTTTTCACTATATTT
Organism: Nephrotoma appendiculata; assembly: GCA_947310385.1. NCBI lineage: Eukaryota > Metazoa > Arthropoda > Insecta > Diptera > Tipulidae > Nephrotoma > Nephrotoma appendiculata. The sequence continues at coordinate 42,843,615 of OX371223.1, forward strand.
ACCATATGACTCTTTCAATTTAATAACTTTTGGCGATCTGCCCAGTTTTGTTGCAATTTGGTGGTTTGGTACTTTCGTGGTCCCTTTTTATTCTTTTTTCTATTCCAAACAATTATATATGGTGATTTCCCCTATTAACTCAGCATGATTTATTGTATTATTTTATAAGTCTATCTCGATTTCGCTATATCTAGTCTAAAAATATTTGGTGTTTTCTAGTTTAATTCTTTCTGACTTCCAGATCCCGGTATTGAAACAGAAATATTGTAAGTTAAAACCATAAAAGCTTAATCGATCAATAATAGGGATTTCAGTATCTCCTCTATTTACTGTCCAGGTAAAACTCCCAGGACTGCACGAACATCGAAGTCGTCTCCTTACAATTAAATACTATCATCTGAGCACTCAAAAGTGATCATGACTCTGAGTACAATGCAATATAAAAAAAACTTGCCTAAATTAACAAACAATAAAACCAATTGGTTAAGTACATCTCATGTTTTTCTGTTTTTTTTAATTTCATTATTTCTAAATTTATCCCTACTATATTTTTGGATAGTATTTTCGACCCACTTTCATTCGTTCTCTTTACCGCGAAGAAATTTGTCAGAGGCTCACGTTAATTATGATTTTGCTATATTATCGAACTTCATTGATACATTTTAACGGTCTCCTCCCGGCTCAGGTTGCGACCTGATCGATTTTAATACCCACACCACAATAACGTTGATTGACTTTTAAGAATGGAAAAGTGGAATCCACTGACAAAACTTCAAAACAATTTGAAGAATTTAATCTGCAACTAATGAACACTAGATATACCGACAATTTGACCATACCTATTTTTACCGACACCAGTCAAAATGAATGGTCTTAGAAAAAATGGTTAGTGGGGTTTCCGGTCTTTATATATTTAAAAAAAATGATAAATTATTTCAATTAGTTAAATTGTAATATATTATATGAATGACGTTATAAATTCATTAGATAATTGAAACATTATAATACAAAAAAAATAAGATGATGTAGTATCATGAAAAGAAAATTGTAAAACTAGTGTTAAAAACCGATTTGGAATCTTCAGTCTGAATATTTTAGATTTATTTATAAGTAAAGCGGGCAAGGTGATCTCCTTTGAGGTTGCGTGGCGTTTTAAAAGTGATCTAAAATCGTCTGCATAACTCGACCGACGGGACGAGGATCTATTCTACCGTTAATAAGCAACGGATACAAATTAGTATGGTATTACCGATAAAAGAACATAAACAATAAGTTAGAAAAATGATCTGTAAAATTATTAGTGCCGTATGGCAAGGGGCTCAAAGCCAACGTGGGAAATGTCTATTCTGGGGCGTTTTATATTTTAGCGACATTAAAGGCCAATATTATTATGTTCTTTAAGTAACGGCGTAGTTTACAAGCAAATTATGCAGTGCTTCTATACGAATGCCTTTTGTTGTAGTGATACATGAAACGCGATTTTGAGTTTCGTTTGAGACCTGAAATATTAGTTCTAATTCATACAATCCTAAAAAAAAATTATCAGATTTTGCAATATTTTTATAAAATAGTGCAGTTTTGTAGGAAAATAATAATACAATTTTTAAAATGTTTGCAATTAATCAGAAAAACTAAAAAATAAAAATCAAAGTTAATTTTAAAGTGGTCTTTTCTGTGTGATTTTCATTTTCATGATTATGCAAATATTATTTGAAATAATTTAATTTTATTATTATAATAAATCTCGATTAAATGATAAAATACAAAAAAAAATTAAATCATAAAATGAAACTTACATCTGTGTTCTTTCGTCCTAGAAGCAAATATGTGGCAAAAACATCGTCATAGCGAGAAGTAGCCAATGATTCTTCTATTTCTTGCCTATTGTAACCCATTGCGACTAAGGCTTCTACAATAAAATTTAAGAGAACAAAACAAACCAAAGAGTTGTAAACAAATCATAATAAAATCATAATTTTTGGCAATAAAGAAATTAAAATAATAAAATAAAAGAAAAAAACTGTATTAGATTTATATGTAAAGTTCGTTAATTAGTTGTAAATTATACACACAACAAAACAAACATCGACCAATCAAAAATATATGTCAAAACAAAAATTCTAAACTATACAGTGACACCGGAATTCATAAAATTAATAAATCGCGCGTACAAAATGTAAATCTTGCAAATTAAATCGACCCTATCTATCGGTCACCACTGTACAGCATATACAAATACTAATTAACAATTTTAGTAGTAAGTACTAAAAAAGCTTGCTTCAATGATATCTTATTGTGCACGATGATTCATAATGCCGCGATGAATAATAATCGTCATTGTGTCACAGTCATCGCGAATTAAACAACAACACATAAACACAAGACAATTGTTTTAGTGCACAATCAACGCAAATCATCAACGCACACAATGAAGCATCGCGAGCGATATTAAGTACGCGACTCTCCCCCGCCTCTCAATTAAATATCATTAAAACTCACTAAATTACAGTGACATAAAAATGTGTACTTTTTATTAAAATATATATGTATCTATAAAATTATATAAAAATTCTAAATTCTAATCACAGAGTGCATTTTATAAAAAAAAACAATAAAAATGTTAAATAAAATTAAAATTCTTATCAATTTTGACTAGATCATATGATTTGATAAGACAACACTAAAAATGATAGAATTGAAAAAAATAGAAAAAAAAAATCGAACGAGTTTAGAAATACATATAAATTTTTGGTCCCCCAGATTTGCTTTTAAAAACTCATTCAATAGTGAATTAGATAGATTATACAACAAAACAAACTAGAACTAAACAAATATAAAATACAAACACAGAATTTTGGTTCCTTTCATATTTTTTTTGGTTTTAAATCAAAATCAAAAACTAAACAACAACTCAATTTGTTAGTGATAGATTTAAATTGAATACAGTACCCGTCTTACCTATCCGTTTGGGATCCTTCATATCGGGTATCGGTTCTATATACGGTTTTAGTTCATCATCCTCGTACCCCATATTCATCCATTTATCACGCATTATTGTTTCTAAATTAGCACGTCGTCCAGGATTTAATACCAAAAATTTACGTAATAAATTTTCACAGTCAGTTGACATGTAAAATGGAATTCTAAAATAAAATATTGAATTAGTGTTTTTCTTTTCTTTTTTTTTTGTAAAAATATAAGCTAATGATATTTACCTATATTTTCCTCGTAAAACACGTTCTCTTAATTCTCTAAGTGTTGTACCATCGAATGGTAACGATCCGCTAACCAGTGTATATAATATAACTCCTAACGACCATACATCAACCTCCGGGCCATCATATTTTTTCCCTTGAAATAATTCCGGTGCCGCATACGGTGGACTACCACAGAATGTATCCAATTTCGATCCTGGTGTAAATTCATTTGAAAAACCAAAATCAGCAATTTTTATATTCATTTCATGATCTAATAGTAAATTTTCCGCTTTTAAATCTCGATGAATAATACGCTTCTGATGACAATACTGTACGGCGGATACAATCTGCCGAAATTTGGCACGCGCCTCTTTTTCTTTCATTCGCCCGTGCATCACCAAATAATCGAACACTTCACCGCCCGATGCATATTCCATTACTAGATACAGGGTTTTTTCCGTTTCAATTACTTGAAATAATTTAACTATATTTGGATGATCGAGTTGTTTCATAATTTTTACCTCGCGAAATAGTTTTGCCAGCGAACCCGGATTTAACATTGTTTTATCGATTATTTTGATTGCAACCTCTTTACCGGTGGGTAAATGCTTTGCCAATTTTACCTTAGCAAAATTACCTTTACCAATTGTTTTTAATAATTTATATTTGCCAATGTGTTCTTCAGCCGGTCGCCATTTAGTACTTCGCAGTTGCATATTTGGTGAACTCTGAATAAAAAAAAGAAAGCAAAAAAAAGGAATTATTAGTGATAAATTAAATTTATTTCATAAAATATATTTTCCATTTTCTTATACAACAGTTCCGATACTCATTTAAAGATGATAGGCAGAACTCAATAATATTTCGCAATCCAAAATTTGAAAAATTGAGAATTACAGCTAATAAATTAATTATGAATTGTTTAAAAGGTTTGCTAAAATTGCACTAAAGAATAAGATTTCGTCTTGCAAGGCAATCGTATTTGCCAAAGAATGATTTTAAATTAAAATTCTTTTAATAGGTGGCTGCAGAACTGATTATCCAAAAATGACATGAGGTTTAATAATGGATGTTGCTCAAATCCCCCTAACAAATGGAACAGAACACCATCTATAACCTGAAACTGTATTAAATTTATACTTTATTCTTGCTTGAATTGAAGACACATGTTTAATATGGGATACTCAACAACTTAACTTGTGTACTCTTCTTTAATAATTGATTAATTCCATATACATAAAAGAAATTTTTCTAAATTGAAGTTTCATTCAGCTGCAGAATGATGAAAGTTTAATGAAACTAACAAGATTTTCTGGCAAAATTACTGTAACATTTAACAGACATAACAGACAGTAGGTAAAAATATAATAACATTGAATATGACATATTCATTATCAGATATCTCTTGTTTCATAAGCTTCAAATTTGTCGAGCTCCATTAAAGTAAAGGGTTGGAAAAATTAATTAGCTCCGATTATCGAAAAACAACGTACATTAAATGTAAATGTTCAAAGATAGCGGTAAATTTAAGACAAAAATAATTTTCTGCAGCACTAGATGGGAGTTTTAGTTATTAATTTGAGTACAGCCAAATTACTAGCTAGATAGTAATTCTAAGTAATTCGGATGCAGGCGTCAAAATCCCTTCATGTGATGTGAAACCTAGAAAGCTAGTAATTCACTAATAATAACCGTTTTACAGGTCGAACTAAGAAATTAATCAATAAATGGTAACTCAATTCAGAAAGGCCTTTATAAGTAGTAGTGTTAATCGTGGTAAAATGCAGAATGAGTAAGTCCATTTTGGCAAACTTCACTACTTTATATCAAACCAAAATTTTCATAAATAGAAGTCATGCTAACACGTATGATATAGAAAACAAAAACTATCGAAAGTTGTGGTAGTGTATATTTTATTTAACTACATATATGTGAAGGTGCAGAAACGAAAAACTTATAATTTACATTAACTAACTAACACAATTTTTGGTAGAGATTTTATTTACAAATATTTGTGACTCAAGTGTGGTGTGATCATTACTTCTATTTATGAAGATTTTGATCAAACAAAAAAACAAAACAGGAGAACCTTCTGCATTGAATCGGTCTTTATGAAATATGTACAATGTTTAATGACAGTAAAATCCCGAAAAATGAAAAAATATTAAGCCCCAAAATCGTAGACATATGTCATCTGTTATATAAAAATTTGGAATTTTGGACGTATTACGATATTGATTTTTTGAATGGTTTTAAATAAATTTATACTTAATAAACTGGTGAAACCAGAATCGTAATTTTTTTAATCAAAGTATTTTGGTAAATCTAATTAATAGATGACAGCACTGTTCAAATTAAAAAATCTCTGGGTTTTCAAATTGAATATATGTATACTAATCTTTAATAAAAACAGAGATTATGCGTTTGTACGATTCGTGTTTACAATATAACTCAAAAACTTTAATCACACTCTCTCAAAATAATCTTAGTAAAGGTTTTATTTTTCAGTTAATTTAAACAACTCCAGTTTTATGGTACGATTTTATCAAGCATCGCGTCGAGATTCCACCAACACAACAGATGGAGTAATTTGACCTTAACTTAAATTTGGCTCATCCTTATTAGAATATTTGATCAGCGGTCAACTCTGGTAGAACTACAACATATCTTGATCCCAGACAATTTTCTTAGGCAAATTCCTATAAAATATGAGCATGACAAAAACGTCTAATTTTAAGATATACTTTATCGGTAAATTATTTAATACTGTAGTCAATAATTATAGTCTAAATTTCGAAATAGGTACGCAGGTTTACAATATAATACTATGTGTTTATAATATTTTCATAATTTTGGTATATCCGTATTTCAATTTAAGTTTACCTCTGCCGACCTTGATCTATTATGGGTTATTGATAGATAAGCTAAGTGCTTTCATAGCTTATCGCGTTCAAGTCGTAAAAATAGATTTCCTGCAATTGCCGATTTAATGAATTACTGCAGATTCCCTATACTAGATGGCAGAGTAAAGTACACGATTTATTAGTCGAAAGTTAAGAGGCCTTATTTTTAAGAAAAGGTGTCACTTACCAACCCTCATTTATACACTAAACAAATAAAATTTAATTTGTTATAAAAATACCAAATTTCAGGGTAACATAAGTAAGAATCAAGATAAGAAAAAACACAAGAAAAAAGAAAATCTCTAGCTTTCGTTTTCATTCATGACGTCAAACATTTATATGTATGTACAAAATACATAAAATAAAAAGGAGAACAAAATACATTTTCCATCAAGAACAAAATATAAATTTGAACCCCAAAAAATTTTGTGGATGGATGTACACATGAAATATTTAGCACTTAATACGCATGTAGAATGTACGGCACACCAAGGGAGTAATTGGCGCCCCAGATCTCTATGCAAGTAAACAGAGCTATTCTAAAAAAAAACTATTGATTGCACATTTTTTCATTCAAAAGAAAACCTATAAATTTCACATCAAAGCGTACCATATATATGGAACATTATTTATTTTTCCATATGTAAACATACGTTTATATCGACGAACCGATGCAAAATTGAGAAAACCTTGAACACCTCGCTTTATAAACACACATAAAGTAAGAGGAATAACGAATTAACCAAATTTAACCTTGGCGCGCGATATTTTTGTTATTGTTGTAATTTCAATGATTTAAAAAAAAAACATGAATCATTTTCTTTCTTCCAAAGTTAGAGCGCAAAGTGAAAACTTCATTAAAACATAATGCTCATTACACAAATCCAGTCGTATAACGAAAAAACAAGTTATCATACACAACATAAAAATTGATAAAACTTATTTGCCATTATTGATAAGATTGAGTCAATTCGATTCGTTCGAATTATTATAGCGCGCTGTAATATATTAGGGGCTAGTAAAATTTTATACAAAAAAATAAATAAATGTTTACCTTAACGGTGTCGTTTGGCCGCAGTTTATTCGATTGAGAGACGGGTTGCCTGGGCGGTGGACCATGCATTTGTTGATTTTTGTGATTCTCTAACCCGACAGCTCCGCCGCTAATACTACTATCGATTGAACTAATACTTGCTTTACTAGACGGCGGTTCTGATGACGGTGGCGCAGGAATTTCATTAGCCTCCTTTTCTTTCATCTCTTTCATTTTGGTGCGCATTAGGAGTACTGTATTTTCCACCGATTTGGAATCGGATGTTGTACGAGTTACACGTTTCGCTATTTTTGGTCGTGACATAAGTTTGGAGGTGAAAGCGGATACCGCACCTCCAGTCGAGTTACGTGAATCAATACCACGTTTAAACTCACCAGGCTCATCCATCGGATCCACCACGCCATTATTTTTATTCATTTTCTTTCGTTTCTCATCCTCAAGATACGATGTCGCTAATCCAGTACCCGATGCTATATCACTAATCCCGGTGTTTAATAAATCTTGTTGCTCACCATATCGCTTACTGACCTTTTTATATAGTATTGGACTTAACGTTGCTTCCAATGTCGAATTGGGCGGTTCCATACTATCATTTTTATTACACTCTGTATTCTGAATCATATTATTGATTTGGGCTTCCAAATTAGTCAATTCCTGAGTCGAATCATCATCGTATTTACGAAATTCACCTTTCATTATTTTGCCACTAATTGTGGTCCGCGGTGTAATAGGCGGTGTCATAAATGGTTTTGGTTTATCAGTCGCCACACTCATTTCTGGTTTGATATCACTCAGTTTTAAATTAAATGTGTCTTGTATAACCACTTTGTATGTCGGATTATATTTTAGGCTTGACCTAATCACATCGTCTTTATTATTATCCAACTGCAATTTATTTGCATTCGGGCCACTGATGGGCATAAATTTTCGTGGTATTATGGTCGGGGGTGGCGATCTAAACATACTTTTTGTAAATAAAGGTGACATCCTAGGAGATGCATTTGCCGTCGTAGTCGAAGTAACGATTGGCAGTGATTGTGGTTCATCGTTTGGATGGTCATCTATATTGATATCAACCGGCTGTTGTTTTGTGCCTGGCGGCAACGGCGCTAACCGTTTTGCCCCACGAAAACTTTTTCGTATAATTGCGTCACGTTTCAACTGATCATTCATATTTGAACTCATTTTAATTTTTTTATTAACTTTCCGTACAGAACACACAAAAAACTACAAAATATTTATATTTTTTTTGTTTTCACTATCACATAATTTTATTTATATTAATAGTTTTTAAATTCACGATTTACTTTTTTTATTATAAAATTCATTAAGTAAATGTCTGCTTATCAATAAAGGTGTTAAAAAAATTAAATAAAAATGGTGTACTGATATGAAATCATCAGTGATAAGATAATAGCACGAAAATATAATTAATTCAAATATCCGGTGATAGATGTCACTCAAATTTTTATTAAAAAAGGTTCTGCAATTAAAATAATTCTCGTTTTATTTACAATATAAGATGAGTAATGAGAGGGACACAAAACAAAAAAAAATCATTTAATTATATTTGCATATTAATCAGAGGCATCTATGTTCGGTTGGCGGGACCTAACTGACGTTTTGTACAATATGAAGAACATAATTAAATGAGTTTAAATATAATCTCCCGTAAGCTGGACATTTACATTTTTTTATATATTAAGATTATGAATAGATACGACGCCATTTTTTTATAAACACATAAAAGCAGCAATTATTTCACTTTTATATATTTATTTACCAAAAATAGATAAAAGAATAGATATAAAACACAATATTATCATATGATAATGAAAAACCATATTTGACAACAATTTGAAACCATATTGTTTGCACAGACACACACACACATAAATAATAAAAATATAAAATAAAATTTCACTAATTAATTCATTATAGCACACGTGAATATTATATTATATTAAGCGATGCCACGACTTAAATCATATTGTGATCGCCAAGTCTAAGATCCGACTAAAGACCATTATTTTACATTTCAATTATTATTGCTGCTATTATTGAGCGATCAAATTCGATCGCGTATATTTTTTTTTTTTTTTGTATAGTAAAAAATTTGAATTATGATGTCAAAACTTTTTGGTAAATCTATCCGATCGAGAATAGTTGAATAAACTATATTTTATATTGTATATTAAGCAACAAAAAATCAACAGAGTATATAGAAAATCACTTTAGCGTTACGTGAAAAACTGTTAGTTAAATCGACGAAGAGAAAAAGAGAATAACACAATTTCACCGTTTACTATAATAGGGAAATTTATTTGGGTGGGAAAAATAATTAAAAAAAAAAACAATAAACAATAGACATTATATCCCATGATCATGTATATGTTGCACACAAGAAATTATTTCGATTGTACTGTATATAAAAATATAAATCTTTAAAAGGCCTTGAAATAATGATCAAGTCCAGTTTTCTCTCTGCATAGTATCTTATAATGTATAGTATTCAGCCCCCGATCATAAAATACACAACTATGTGTAGGCACCAGTTTCAATATAATAATATTATTATAATTTATATGATCAGACTAAATTTTGTTATCATTATCACCAACTCAACAAAAAAAAAGAAAACAAAAAGCAAAAAATATGGCCGATGAATTACAAGTCGTCTAACTGCTAATTCAATTCTATATCTATTTACTTAAATTACTTTATACGTTTATCATAAAATAAACATGTACAGAGATAGAGAGACCAAATATAATTCGCGATCTTTATGAAAGTAATATAATACAAACTTAAAAATAAAAGAAAGAAATGTGCACCGCACGATTGTTCATATATACTATATACCCATATGAATCACCAGATCCAATTCAATTAATAAATAAGACCAAAACAAAATAAACGATCGGAAAACATCATTAAAATTTTAATAATGGCTCCAATCTATAACTGGAAATAAATATAATTATTTTATTATATACAATTTTATTATGGTTATATCGATTATAATATTATTTTACATTTAGTTCGTGCAAATAATCAAGAGATGGCATTACACATTCATTATAATAATAATAAAAAAAATGGTCGCAAATGAGTTAATTAAATTACATGCGTCAGCGCAAATCAACGCCGCAAAAAATAAACGTAATTCATGCGATAACACTTTTTTGTTTGTTTGTTATTCTAATCTACTCAAGATTATATTTATGTATGTGTTGTTTGAATGTCAGCAAATTTTCTGAGAGTTAAAACATAGTTGCGGAATTTCCCTACCATATCACGCTATTTTATATTATATGTACATATTAAAGATTATGAATAAATATACTTTTAAGTGCTATCAAGAAACGGTTTAGGATTGTAAATGTTTACAAAATACTTTCTAAATAATTGTAACAGAAGTTTGATTAGAGTTTGATTGAAGTTTGAAAGTAAAATAAGATTGGTTTGAGAAATAAAACAAAATTTTACATATTCTAAGTTACAAAATAAGATTAAATTATGGCAGTTTGATTGAAGTTTGAAAGCTAATTATATTTGTTTTAAAAATTTATTAATCTTCTATAGCCATAAACAACAAACTGGATGAATATTTAGTGGTTTTACATTTTAGAATGGGGATGTTTATATAAATATAAAATTACATATAGCTAAGTCGAGTGGTTTATATGACATAAGTATTCATGATGGGTTAAGATGTACCATTAATGCCAACAGAACCCATTTCAGCAGCGTCATTATCGTATTGATGTTTATGTTCTTTTCCGAAAATCATCAACAATGTCAAAATTATAATCCATTTAAACAGTATGATTTAGTAGATTATACTGTCATACACAAATGTGTATGATGTTTGATTGTAAATTGAAAGTACAATAACCTCGGTTATTCAGCTGGAGAAATGGTTACGAAATTCTTTTTCGAAAAAAAACAAATTGTTGTCAATTGATATCAACATTATTTTTTGAGTGTAGTCTAAAATAATCGTCTAAAAAATTATTCCAACGTAGAAATTGAAAAAGTCCTCGTAGATAGATATTTAGTGAGCAGTACATTAAAAAATGCACTAACACAGAATATACAGATTTAACTCAGTATTAGTGAAAATTGTTTTCAATATATATTTTAAGGTCGAATTTGCACTCAAATTTCATCTACACCATTTAGAAAAAGAATAAGGCGTGATTTATGAGCAGAGCAAAATTTCCCAATCTTAGATTAATTGGATGTTTGAGAGCTGGCCTGAACAGAACACACCAGCTACTAAAATGGGTAGTCCATAAATAATTTTTAAACAAAAAGCGAAAATGATTATAAAGGTCGCTTTGTGAAATTTTTCTGAAAACGCAATACATAATTTCTTATTTCTATTTCATCTATTCTCTCCAATACCTTACCGCTGAACCGTACATGAGTAAAACCAAGTATGCCCTTACATTGAGGAAGGATTAAATTAAAATCTTGGTCTCGATGCCTCAGGCATTAAAAAAAGATTTATATTCATCTTATAATTCATTATTTATTTTAACCATTTAGCATGTCTTACATATTCAGTGTGTATATTTTTATAACTCAATTGAATATGACATTTTATCATTTTGTTTTAATTGATTTTAATATTTGCCATTAATTCATTGGTTCAATCCAAAACCAATACAAAAATTTATTGTCTCAGATCAGATCAGTTATATCTGAATCTGATCCAGAAGAACTCTGATTAGAGTTCGTCTTAAAAAAATTTAAATTCCAGTTATATATTTCTCATGTGCATATTGAGCTAGTAAATTTTATATTTATGACGAAAATTAACAAATTATATATAACTTTTAGAAATAGAAATTTTGTGCTCTGGATAAACTGGATTCAGTGCGGTATCCTTTGAATTTCGGCCATTTTAATAATAATAATCTATGTTACCTGTTTGTTTTGTTCCCACAAAACACTTCCTAAATATATTTTACGAACCTAAATAACTGAAATCCGGAAAAATGCAAACGTTAGGACATAATTAAACTTTATAACCAACATACTAACTCGGTGATCGTGTTAGTGTATTTGAGCTCTAATCGGATATATTTGAACCTCAAGAAGGTAACTAAAAATGTTAAATTATGTTTAAAACATTCTCGTAAATTTTTGGCTAAAATAAATCAAGTGAGACTAAGTGATTTTCCTCCACTGTATTTTTCACTTTTGACAGAAGAAACAAGCCAGACGAGTGGCCAAAATAAGTATTTATATTTGCGAATTAGAAATAGTTTTATATACACCAATTACCTAATTTACCATATTTTACTAATGCCCATTGACCGAAAAAACTACATAGTATAAACCACAATTTTATTGTAAGACACAAAAATTAAAAAACTTCAGTTAGTTGAAGGACAGGAAAACCATTATGTACGAGTATTAAATAAAATCTATGACTGACTAGATCTAGAGAGTGTGGAGAATACGAAATAAAAACCAAACTAAAATTCTAGTTCCAATTGATGTAGATAATTTAACTTTGAAAACAATACACAATGACCATAAATAATGAAGGAAAATACAAAATTTTGCGCGCTTAGCTACGGCTCTGTGCCACTTAAAGTGTTAAAGAATAAAATTAGCGTAAGAAACAAATTATTCGGCAAAATTTCTTCTATTTCATGAATTAACAATTGTATAATTATCATATTTTAATAAATGATAAACATAATTCGCCTCCGGTTATGTACGTATATTTTTAATTAAAAAAATGTCTTGTTGTGTTTTTTATTATGTGAGGGGCGCCCACCGGTGAGGGCATTGAAAGAAATCTTATTTTATTTTCTTAGCTAAAAAAATAAAAAATGAATTTATTTTTCATTTATATTGAACAGCTGGATTATACACAGTCACAAAATTAATAAAATCGAAATGAATGTCAACCCAATCGTATGACACCATCTGGCTGCAATAAAGAATACACCTAAAGATAGCACCTTATACACAAAAGAATTAATAAATGTAGAAGAAATTGTATTTAAAAACAGTAAGGGTGTCTGAATACACTGTCGTCCATCGGTACGGTAAAATATAACTTAAGTTAGTATTCCACTACTTAGGTTAAGATTTTATAAACTTGGATTTTAATACTCTAAGCGGCATTTGCAGTTCCAAAGAATTAATCACTAAGTCTGATTCAATTATGATATATATAACAATAAAATATAAACTAAATAATGTTTCATTCGGTTATGCAATTAAATGAATAACTTTTCTATATGTATCAGACAAATAGAACGGAAGATGAACATACTCGTGACTCTCGGCCGCTTAAAAGGAAAACAATATTTTACCAAAGGAAAATAATAAACATTTTCAAAATGTTGCGGAGGTTTGTTAAATGTTGTTATTAAATTTCATCTACACCATAAAGAAAAAAGTGTAATCGGAATTTGTCAAGATGAATATCTAAAACAATTGCTCTAAGGACCCCATCTGCATGAGTCTTGTCAATTTAATCTGCTTGACGGCGTTAAAATACCTCTGTTACAAATATACATATATAGTATATATATGTATATTTCACTTACAGATTATACTAATTGGAATTTTTTTTCTCTCAAGATTTATAGAGAAGCTGTAATATTAAGGATCAACGTTTCTTTAACAGCTGCCGTTCAATACAAGCAGCAATAAAAGAATTAAATTCACTTCGTCTACCATGGTTTTTAAACAAAACCCATGGCAGCTACTAATATTAATATTTTATATATGAATTACCACTCCAGTTCCGGATAATGTCTATATAAATGAGAAAAATTCCAGTGAATACATAAAGCATGGTATACTGATGCATATTTTGGTGAGATAGCGACTTATTTGGTACTTTTTGCTGCTAACGGCACCTTAAAGTTATCCTTTAGTGCCACAATCTCCTTACTAAAATTGTGCTCCTCCCGATTTTAACAAATCAATCGGGTTTGTCATTTAAATCTAGTAACAGCTAAATCCTGCGTGAATAATTAAAGGATCCTATAGGCTATTAAAAATTGCCACTTGTTTTAGGCAATTCTATTTTAAAGCTGCGAATCAAATTTGAAATACAAATACATCATGATTGTTGATATAAATAATTAGGTTCTATATATAGGCTAATCAAATGCCTCACTAAACATATGTATTTGGAAAAAACATTTAATTTTTTTATTTTAAAACTAGTAGAGTTCAAATCAAAAAACGGATTGAATAATCACTGAGAAAGAACGCAAAACATAATCTAGTAACTTACAAATAATTAAAGATCCAACACGTTTTATCGCCTAAGGGGTATATCCTCTCTCCGGTCGCAAATTAATTTTTTGCGATCAGAAATATGGTTACTAGATTTAATTTGCCATGCCAATTGGCACATTTTTTTTAAATTTAATTTTTTTTTGCGTATGTTAAGTAGAAATACATAAAAATACTGCGACCCCGGAAATGCGTAGCAGTCTTTTCGTAGATTTCTACTCTACAATCGCAAAATAAATTTAAATTTAAAAAAATGTGTCAATTGGCATGGCAAATTAAATCTAGTAACCATATTTCTGATCACAAATAATTAATTTGCGACCGGATAGAGGATATACCCCTCAATCTTATAATAGAACATTTGATTAGGCTATAGAGGCTTTTGTTATTGTTCACGAGGTCCTAGATGATGATATGAGTTTTTAATTTGGTTTTATCCGTATATCGATCTGGGTTCTGCTATCTTTATATTTAAAAAAACCTCATGTTTGCCTTGATCTGGTTTTTAATTCTAAAGCCGACGAGTTTTGACTCAGTTCTTCTTTTATCAAAAACAAGTAGTTGAGAGCCTATGGAGAGTTTAATAATTCACATGAAAATAGATTATGATTTACGTTCTAAATTAGGTTTTGATTGAGAAAAAGTTCAAAATTTTATCAAAATCTAATTGACCCCAAAAATATGAAATGGGTCATTTGATTAGCCGGTAGAGCCTTTAATGTTTGTTGTTTTTGTTTACAAGATACTAGATGAAGTTTTGCTTTTTAAATTAGGTTTCGATCCGGTTATCTATTTGGATTCTGATCGTTTTAAATGAAAACCCATTATCTTGAATAGAAACAGTGAAGCCCATCCATTTTTTTATGTTCGGGTATAATTCAACCCGTTTTTCGATTTATGCGTTCCGTTGTTTAAAATTGAAAAGCTGAATGTTTTATCAAAAAAGAGTGACATCTACACCTAAAAAATTTATTGGGGCATTTAATTAGCCTAAGAGTAGCCTTTGAGTTTCCGTTAGATTTTTAATTTTTTAAATCTGCTAGAATGGATGTAGTTTATTATTTTTTAATTCGAGCGTTTAATTAGGCTATAGTTAATTGAAATTTATATATGGATGTGTATATCTACCCTAGGGGGCGCTATGCTGCAACAGTGTGATTTTTTCTAAATCTTTTAAAAGTATAGTATTGGCATACGGAAGTCTTTCGGTGGTTATAGCTTTCGCACATGGCCCACGAGGTGCTTCGTCCGAATCCCACCAGAGACAGGTTGTTAAATATGGGATTTCCTCATCCAATTACGCAATCGGTGATTTAATAAACACAATTTTATATCCCAGCACCAACCCATTGGTATATGCCAATGTACAGGCTGTGTATAGTTTTATATCATATTAATATAATTTTACTTCAAACACTTCAATCATTTTGCTAAGCTGCAAGTTTTTGGGCTGAACTAACGTCACACAAGAGTACAGTAGGTTATTTGTTGGTTAGTGTTGCTCTTTCTAACATTAATTTCGTCTTCGGCGTAACCGTTGCAAATGATTTGTTGTCCATAGTTAACTAACTCAGTATTCAATGCTTCATGATTGAAAAACATGCAAACTTATTAAGTTTTTTAACATGGCAGTATTGTGAAATCTGGCTTTGGACACACTTATGTTCAGTATATTCAGATATTTTTTTTAAATATTAGATCAAATCAACGTTAACTAAAATGAAGTTCTCTTCTAAACATTATTCTGTTTATCAGAATACACTTTTGGGAATAGGAACTAAATAAATCGGAATTATTGAAATTTATAGTTACAGCAAATTCTATCCCCGTTCCCAATTACAAGGGAAAATCAGTGACCCTAATCACTGGAAGGTTAACATTGAAATATGCCTTCAAAAAATATCCAATTATCTACTGACTGATTCTTTATCCAATTTGCGGTTGATTCTTTAATAAAGTCACAAAATTAGGGTTTTATTTTAGAATTAAATCAAAATAAATTAAATTTTTTTTACTTATGATAATTGCCTGACACCTATTTCGTAGAGTAAATTACTATCTAAACTAAATTCGTGTTAGTTCGTACCAATCGTTTACAGATGTCATTAGAATGCATAAAACCTGTTAGGCGTGATATTTTTAATTTAGAATGCAAAATTAATTATGGCTACTAATCGCCAAAATCAAATTCGTCAGTATCTTGTGTGCCATCTGTCAATGATTGGTACGAACGAACATCAAATACAATAAGAATGTTTTCTAGTAAATTTTAATTTATTTTTCTTTCATTTTAGTGAAGAGCGATGGATTTACAGCGAGGGCAATATTGAAATTATGATTTTAACAGTTGGCTCTTCTGTTTATTTTTTCCAAGTTTCGATTCAAGATTCGTATTATTTTAAAATAATTATTTAACGTTTCATAGGAAAATTAGTTGTGATTTTATTTCATATTCATGAAACGAAACAATCAGGTGAAAAAGTATACTTGAAATTTGAAATACAACAGCTCACTAGTTGGGAATTTTTGTTCAACGTGAAATTCGAGGAATCCCAAACCCACCAAACACCCATAGATAGATAATACAATTCTGTAGTCACAAATCAAGTCACAAGTGTTAAAGTTGACTTTACTACAAACTGATATTTTATATTTTCCTAAATCTTCGGGGAAAAAATGCATTTAAAAGACTGTACAATTTGCCATTACGGCAGTGTGATAACCATTTTCTGTGAAATGTATATTTTTTAAATTAAAATTTTAAACGTTATTCTGCTCTCCTTAATAATGGGAAAAATTGACTTTAGCAGTTTTGACTTGTGACCACAGAAATAATTTGCAATCTGCCGAAATTGGCTACGATTCATATGCATACATCGAAATTTACAAATATTGTACGATAAAACTTAGTGCAAAAATTAACCATAAATGACACATTTTTATTGCGTTTCACTACAAATTGTATGTAACTCCATATATTTTTCAATTTAAAAATAAAAAAAAAACGTTAAGTATTAATATTTTATGAAGAAAATGGCCGACGACTTCCTATATATCATTTTATAAAGAGTACATACAATCATATGCAAAATACGTGCAAATTATATATTTATGACAGACAATCTTTAGTTCTCTGACAATAATTTAATGAAATTGTTTATTATAAAATATTTATTCTTAAATAAATTAAATTTAATAAAAATAAAAAAAACTCAACTCCAATGACAATATGCGGCAACCATTTTTTTATATTTTATTATTACTAATTTTTATTGTTCTCTATTATTGACTTTGATTAAAAGATTAAAGTGTAGCACATTTATGTGTATACGAGACAACGCGAGTTTGTTTATTGTTAAAATGATAATTTTATATTGTATTGTTACGATGTGAAAATTTATTCTTTTTTAAGTATACACTTATGCTTATTAAATATACAAACGATCGAGTTTTGAAAAAATGTTTTTTTTTAATTGATCGTTACACGATTTGATCTACATATCACATAACATTTTAATTTTGAAGTGACCTACAAAACGAAACGAAGATGATTAGATAATGGTTTTAACCTTATGTAGGTGGTGGAACACTCAGGCTCGATCCACATTTTACTATTATTGTCAGTTATACTTTCGCCGCCATATTGTGTAATCACTCTTTATATTAATATTTTTGTGTACGCGTACACTAAAAAAAACTCAAAATAATTATTTTTCGTGTTTTTGTGAATCTATTTTTATCCTTTTGAGTTTGTTTAATCAATATTAGTTTATTTTAAAAGATAAGCAACCAAGCACATATTTTTATACGTGTACACTAGATATAGAGATATCAGATAGAATCCACGTGATTTCTGGATAAACTTTGTTTGTATTATTCGTTCAAGGTGTTTCGTATACATCCGGAGTTTTATTATTTTTCTTGCTACTTGTAACCCAATTCGGAGAAACAATGCACTAAGCAATTTGCAAATAGCATTGCAATATATTTAGAGTGTAATTCTGAATCAAAGAAATAATTAGTGTGCATGAATACATTGAAGGTTTTTTTACATTCGTATTGTTGTATTCATAAAATTTTTGCGTAATGTACAAATGTAATGAACGCGGATGAATAATTAATCGATATCTTGATTTACGCGAGTCAGTTACGCTTGATTGATTTTTTTCGAAAAGTCGATAACCTATGTGCTCTATCCGTGAAGGTAGTGTGCATTCTGTAGCAATATACACTATTAATTAAATGAAATGTGATGGTGGAAATCAATATCGCGATTACAGTAACAATTTATGTATAGAGAAAAAATGTTTGCGATTAATTAATTTTAATTGATAAGAATCAATATTAATTGTCATTTGACCCATAAAAAAATAAACAAACATTTGCAAGCATCACGTATTATGACTCACGTGAAAACACATACATACATACATACATTTTTTTCCAATTTACTGTCAAAAAAATTATTTTGGTTAAATGAAAATCTATTTTTATAAAAATTGTTCTTATATTTACAATTTTATATAATTAGAAAAAAAAATCATTCGCACGATGAACTGGCTGGCGAAAAATTCATCATGAAACTTATGAGTTTGAACCCGATTATAATGCATACGAAGTTCAATGGTCGTTTTCAGTATATAATTGAAGCTAATTCAATATCGATGTATTAGTCACATTTGATTCATAAAACAAATGAATAAGTTCCATTTATCACCGTTGCGCACACTGTGACGTAATTTTCCAGCGAAATCTAATACAATTTATTCGTATGTCATCGATCTTTTTATTGACTGTTATCTATTGTTATTCAAATTTACGACAACATTGTTCGATCATTCATTCAATGGCGTCATAACGTCTATCAATACAAAATTTTCAGAGCAATTGATCGTATGTGCCTAAGATCATTTATCACCTTGAAATGTTGCTGGTTATTTAAGTAAATGTTTCGATTAATCTGTGTTTAATCAGATGAATATAATTTTTACTACTTGATCAAAAACAGTCTCGATCAGTTTTAAAGGTCACATAATCTCAATGAGATGAAAAGGTAATAGCTACTTATAATTCCGGAAATCGTATAATTGTAAACACATGACTGGGTTTGTATAAAATCGCTACGGAAAATTATACACGATCGAGAAGATGCAATGCTATAATAGGTATGTATATCGAATTACTTTGTATATACTGAAAACATAAAATATGTGTGTATAATAATGAAAGTGATCTCGTTATGATCTCGTATAATACATGCGAAAAATATTTTGGGTTAATGAACTGTAAACGATCGTGTGAACTAGTTTGATCGAATAATTTAAAATATAATAAAATATCAATTTATTTACCTTCCAATTGTTAAAATTCTGCCCTTTACGATCTTTATCTTTGGCGGGCGTTTGTTTCGTCGATTGTCGCTCTGCTGACCGTTTACTTGTCGCCACCACTGGTAATCCCCCACCCTCCAACATATTCACCATAATCCTACGGGTTTGTCCACCAGATTCGGCCGGCTGCACCGAATTACGATCCGTTGCATGTGTCCCGCTCCGTGTTAATGAACTGACTTTTTCCTTTTTATCCTTTTTCTTATTCTCCTTATCCTTAATTAAATCTTTGATTGTCGATGGTGTATGACTTTTTGATCGATCTAGTTTCACTTTCGATATAATCAACGATTTTAATCGAAACTGTGAACTATTATTATTATTACTTGTATTACTACTATTTATATTATTACTATTTAAATTATTACTATTATTTATTTCGTCTAATCGCCTAAAGCTACCATCATTCAATTTTGTGTAACAACCCTCGGACATTTTGTGATACGAATCACTTGGTAATTTTTTATATCCACCATCCGGGGTTTTGTAATAACAACAATCGGTTTTATGATACATACCACCAACCGTATAATATTCTTTACTAGGTTTAATATTATCACAGTTTATATTATCACTAGTATTATTATTATTACTATTTAAATTTTGTTGTTGTATTTGTAAGGCACCATGATGATCTTTTGTTGCGGCGGATATTTGCGTTGTCGTCGGTGATTTTATAATATCTTTATTATATGGTATTACTTCGCTCAATGTAACAGGACGTTGGCGATCATTCAATTTAATTTTATTGCGATCGGAATCGCTACGTATTTGTATGTCGCCATGATGATCGCTAATTTTTGATTTTAGGATTTTTATGTGGCCATGTCCACCACCACCAGATGGCTCGATCGCTGAATGCCGATGATGATGATATTTTGAATCACCATTGTTATTTCGATGGCTCGCGGTTTGACCCATTTTTAGGTTTTATATTTTTGGTATTTTGTATTACTTGATCTTTAATTTTTGTACTTATTACTCGATCATTTTGAGTAAATCACTGTATGTACTGTTAATAACATAAATTATAATATTACTTGATCATATTGATATTAAAACTAACAAAACGTAATTTTTGAGTTGCGCGATCGCGTATTTGTGTCACACCCAACGATCACTTAACTAATGTATTATTCTTATAAATATTTGTATACTTGTTTTGTAGGCGACGATTCATTATGAATGCAGAATATTAATTACATAATTTATATATAAATAAACAAAAGAAAATTTCAAAATGGAGGCAAATTGATAATTTTATATTGTATAGTAGTAAGATGATGATCGATCGCGCGTTATTCGCGGAAACATCTGCTTGATATAGCATTTTTGGTTGGTTTTTTACGATCACAATAAATACCATTTTATCGTCAAGGTCAAGAGAAGATGTAAGTTTGTCGCGTATTAAATATAAAACAAATTCAGACAACCTGACTGATTCTCTCCGCTCTTTTCTGGTTTGTGTATATTATGTATATATGTAAGAAATTGTTAAAGACATAACATAACACAACAAAGAAGTCAAAAGAATTTCATGTGCTACGGGAAAACGACAACGAAGAAATCGAAATCAAACCACAACCAGTTTGTTTTTTTCGTAATAATTTTTGCCTTCATTCAATACAAAATAATGCTGTGCGTTTTGTAAACGGTGGTTGGTTTAAGCGAAATATTTACCGAATTACGTCATACATTGCGATGGAGCTTTATCAATAGTAGAACTAATTTATTTACAATGTAGCCAAAAGAAATTCGAACAAAAATTCGCGAATTTTAATATAATTCATGGATTGGTTTAATTTGAAGAATCTGTGATTTTTTTTACGTCATTTCGCATATAAAGGCCAATCCAATGAAGAAGTTGCAACATAAAAGCATACTGAATCGAGCATCGCGCCAGAAAATAAGTTTATAACTTCATGGTTATCTTTTGATCAAACGAGAAATTTTCGAAACTTCTCAAAATGAACTACAAATTCATTTAATTTATCGGGTATATTTAATCTTGTTAGCTAAGTGTTTATGCTGCTGAATCTAGCGCGAACTACTCTATAAACTACAATTTGGACGAAAAGCTTGGATAAAATGTAAAGATCCTGTGATAACCGGATAATGAGACAGAAAAGAGTTTACTAACAGCAGTCAAAATATTATTTTCCTTTCCAAAAAGCCAAACCACTTTTTATGTCCGACACCTTCGATGCTGTTTGATAATTTTATCTGAAATTCTTGTAGCACCTTCGATGAGATGATTATTTGCACCTCGGCGACAGGTAACTAAATAATATGATTAATTAATATGAAGTGATAATGGGTTCAAAATCTGATCTAGTTCAAGTTCCTTCAATTCCAAAGTGAGACATGTGCGCTGAAGAATAAATAGGTGCAAAAGGAGCCATTTACTTAAAAAAATTAAGTCTAAATATTTGTTTATCGTCCTCTGACAGAAGAAGGTAAAATTATTTAATGTTCTACAATTTGGATCCTTTAACTACTGGTTGACACAGTAAACGAAAATTGGTGAAGACAATCGAATTTGTTCGGATCGAATTTCCTCGTGAATCTTCACTCGACATAACTCAATTGACTTTCGAAGGATAATCCACTACTCGGAGGCAATTTTCTCATTTTAATATAGAAACATAAAAACAATTCATCGTACAAAGGCAATTTATTACGTACGGCTCTAGGAACGCCTCACGAGAAAGCCAAACGAATTTGTTCGATTCGGAATTTTTGGTCGGTATCGGATTTGACTTTCAAACGATAATCCACTTAATCGGTTTGTTGTAACAATTTAAATTGGCAGATAAAACACATTTACTTAAAATCAAATTCATCTGATGCTAGTTCGCCTAAAAATTATAGGGATTCTTCTCACATTACCAATGTCGTATTTTAAATTCAAACTTCTTCATTTAGAACAATAAAACGATTGTACAGCTGTTATACGAACCCTTTTATAAGAATTGGTTATGTCGAATAAACGTTTACTTTAAAGAGAACAAACTAAGAATCTCCCCTGCGTTTCTGGCGCATGGTTGCTTTAAAGGTTTCCACTTGCAAACGACTAGTTCAAAATACCTAAACCGACGACTACTTAGATGGACATGATGAAAGTACACATTAAATGTGTTGCTATTCTTTCTTCACCAGAGAAAAATCCCATGGATGTATAAAGTTCAGCGCTATTGTTGAAGAGAAATTGTCATTCATTTTCTGATTCCAACTCGTGCCAATTGACTTGTGAGTTTGTGACATTAAACACGAAATTTTATCCTTTTCCGGCAAGTAGTAAAATAAAATAATAATTATCTAAAAGCTTTAATGGTCCTCACTTTTTCAATTTAAAAAGGTTTGTTCTCTGACAAATTGCATTAAATGAATTGTTCTGCTTTTAGTTAAACTGTTTATTCTTTTGCACTATGGGTGTTTCTCTGTCTAATAGAACTCTGTAGTTTGGTACCAACGGGACCAAATTTTTACAAAAGATCGTTTAAATGTGTGCATCTAGAAAATTAGGCTCAATCTTAAGCTCAGAGAAGGTAGATGACCGCTTTAATCCACATTGGTTTGCTTTTGTTTCAATTTATTGGGACTAGCAATTACTTTGCTGATGTAAGCAAGATGAATTGTATCCTCTATTAACACATTGAAGACGAATGACGTGAATTCATGTCTTTTATTTTTCAACCGTTGGAGACGGGAGACGTAGATTCACGTCATTGGAATTTCAAGCAACATCCTATAAAAAACTGCAATTATAAGTAAATAAAATATTACAACGAAGAATTGTTGTTATACACAAACATATGTGTTGAAGGTGTGTGCGTTATATAGTTGAATACTATAGAACCGTTATATTCAATTCGCCGGCCTGGCGGCAAAGCGGTTAGCATGCTTGCTCCAGCGACCAGAGGTCCCGGGTTCGATTCCCGGTGGTGACAAGGTAAAAATTTCAAGAGGATCAATGAATTAATGACTCATTATCCGAAATGAAAATATGATTATGAAACCTCATTTGAGGCGGCCAAATCACTTGATGGGATATAGTGCCAGAGAGAGAGAAAGAGGAGTTATATTCAATTCAGTGTTATAAAAAAATTATCACTTTATTTATATAATTTCAACGAAATATGCAGGAATTCTGGCTATATGCTTTTCATCACATACCGTCTTCAATGTGTTAAGTGTACTCTATTTATTTATAATTTATAATAATAATAATTCGCAACTACCAACGACCATTACCCCTCCCAACTGCGTGCGGGGAGTCTATCTGTATTATTATTATTTTTTTGAGTATAATTAAAGTGAATTATAAACAAGGAACAAGGATATCGAACTGCTTAACCAGTGAAATTCGAGAAAATTTGGAAGGCAACAAGCGACAAAAAATGTGATTAGTATAAGAGACATTTGATTTTCCAGATGATTGATAAATCAACACTAAAATATTCATGCTTGTTCACAAAAATTGATAAATTTCATACTATCTCGCTGATATATGGTAGATCAAATGATAAACTTTTAGCTATTCGATAAATCAACAATTAGCAATTAATTTGCAAATAAATTTAATTCTGTATATCGACCAAACCAATATACCGCATATCACTCAAAGCTAGTAGAAACTAATCAATTAAGCGGTAATTTCCGAAACAAATCGATAAGTTACTCATGCAATGCATCCTTCTTATCGCGCAATTCCTCAACTTTTCTATATTGACTTCGGATAAGATTAAACAAAACTCATCACTCATATTATTGTGGTGCGATGGGTGCCTCCTTCGTCAAACCAAATCAATAAATAGATTTCTATTTATATAACAATACAACCATACCCACCACGAGTAATACACAAACATAAAATGAAGAGAGCGAGAGTTTAACTATTTGCTAATTATAAAAATCGAAGAAAATTGGTTTACTGTATGTTGTTGACGACAAATTTTTCTTTTATATTTTGCATTTAATGTTCAAATCGAGCAATTTTCATGATTCTTGGAAAAATTATTTTTATATAAACGCAAAACGAGCACATCAAGGGAAAAAGCAATCAATCAATAAAATTTTATAGCGAGATATACTACAAATAGATACTGGAGAGGGAGAGTGCAGGCGCGCACAATGTAATTTTTATAGAGGAATCATAGGTATGGAATGTGTATGGGATGAAGCGCAGTTTTTGGAACTTGTGATAATTAAAATACATAGATATTAGAATTTAGATTAGAGGTCATTTTGGTTAATATTTTGCTTACCACGGCAATAATAATAACAATCGCATATAAACAAATTTTCATTTCGTGGATCAAATTTCCACAAAAACAGCAAATATTTTTTATGGCTGCGCGATTTCATTGTTATATTTCTGTAATAAGTAAAATATGTATATAAACATACCGCATACAGAATGATAACATACACGCCCACATATACACTTGGGTGATTCTTATCTAATTTTGGTGTAAACAAAATCTCTGAACAAAATGGCGACAACACGGAATGTATTTGTATAATTTTATATTCACGTGTTTTCATTTCATCTTACAATGATCGTATCGCGCCATATTTATGTGCGCGAGGTTGAAAGTCCAGCAAAATATTTTTGCACGAGTTTCCATACAATCCCTTGTGAGAGTTTTTTTATATTCCACCTAATTGTATGTATAGTGTATCTAGAATTACTTTAAATGATATAACCTTCAAAAATTAAAGAATATAAGTATATTTATATAAAAAACATTCGTCAAGAATTGAAATTACTTATATAAAGTTTATCATATCTTTTGTGTTGCATTTTGTAAGTATGTGAAGACTTTAGTAACAAGTCGTTACAACTGTCCATTATATAAAAATATGTTAGTTTCCTTATAATTAGACACAAAATCCAATTAGTGTTCATATATAAACGTCATGATCAAATAACATGAATCATATATATCTTTTATATAGTATGTATGCATGACCTCAAAACCAAAACAAAAATTAGTATGTGTACGTAACTAATTCATAATTTATCAATCACAACACACACTAAGTATAGTTAATTTGGTGGGGGAACTTTTCGTATTTACTATTTAATTGACGGAACTCGTTTTGTGATCTCATCAAAATTAGCCAAAATTATACTTTTTGACATTTATCTCTGGCACTGTATGTATTTTTATTATTATTTAGAAATCCCCTGATCTCCTCCACGCACTTATACATCTATATAAAACACCACGATTCCACAAGAAAAACAGGTATTATTGTTGTTGTACAACTCATCGATGAATTACAAGCATATTATTATAACTCGAAAACGATCTTCAACTGAACAAAAAAAAAAAGATTACGTGATCGCACAACTCAACTGTATACAAAACTAGCGATTGCGAATGAAGAAAATTCTCCAAATTCATTTCAATTACTATACATTAATTACACATATATTTAATTTAATTAACCAAAGACAAAAAGTGATATCATCAATTTCAATTATCAATATGATCAACGAATTAAATTTTTCATCATCATCACTCGCACACACTATAGATACGTATTATAATACACTTGACACACACTTTTCCTTTCTTAAATGCGATCGGAGATCACTTTAAAATTTTAGATTTTCACTTTTTCTCGATCGATCACATAATATATCATTAAAAAAAACTATGTGAAATATAAACAATCGAACCGCGAAATATTTGTAAAAATAAACCGTCTTTTATTTAATTGAATGTAGAAGAAAATAATAAAAAAAATAATAAAATAAAAACAAACACGCGATCGATAAGCACACTATCGCTACAACAATACGTCCCGTACTGAATATTTTTGAAATAAAAAATTCTTCGTTCAAATTCGAATTCAACCAAAAAAACTGTATAGATATTTTTTTGAAATCTGCTGCTACTATTCGCTCTCTGTGTGTGCCTGTGTATTTTGTTGTGTAGTATCGTTCGTCGTTTTAATTTAATTTTTGTTTTTATTTTCCTCTCCCGCTATGTTGTGTTTTGTGTTGTGTACACACGCTCAGTTATTTAATTAACGCGTTAACTGCCATGGTGCAACTTACACTGGTTGCCTTGCCAAAGTCAAATGTTTTCGGTATTTTCCGGTGAAATTTAAATAAAAAATTTGGATCTCTTTAGTCCAAACCTGTTACCAAATCAAGCCGTAATTAAGATGAGACAGGATTACTACTGCTAACCAGTGAATTCACCTATCAGCCTAAAAGTGTAAACATATACATACTACACTTTTTTTTAAAATCCAATAAGAACGTCGTGTGTCAGACATTTTCTCATATTGTTTAATAAAACGGAGTTGCTTTCAAAGAACTTATTTGAAATTTATTTCGATTTATCTGTACTAGCCATCGTAGAGGCATTCTTATGCGTTTAACAGACAAAAGGAAATGGCCATCATATTAAAGTGACCCTTAATACACTAAAATCTTGGACATCAATTAACAGACATAGATCGATTAAAACCACGATTAATGTTACACAAGTTTTGGACTTTGTGAAAATTTTCAAATCAAATTGGGGATGAATTTACTAATTACTTGATGCCAAGGCCAACACTCCGCTCTCTAGCTATCACATCAAGCAAGAGGATTTTGCCGTCTGCGCGGTGATCCTCCATATGTTTGATCCATCGCTCGCGCCCTCAAATTTCGATATCCTAGTATAAGTAGGTCTATTATAAGTAGGTTGTAAACACCTATTTATTTTGATAAATCCGATGATTTCTTCAATTCCGGGTGTAATCAAAAAATATCTTATTATTAAATTGCAAAGTGCTCCAGCTCCAGTTTTTGTCTCATCAGTAACAATCTGCTTACTATATCAAAAAACGAAAAAACAGCAGCGAAAGCTAGTTTGTAACTAATTCTTCACGTGTGTGCAACTATGCCTAAAGGAGTTATTTAGTCCAAATTCGAGTTTTAAGGATAATAATCACAGTAACCGCCAATTGCTGTTAGAAATGGAAGAGGTCCCACAGTAGGGTATACCTACCTTAACAATATTAAAAGCTATGTGAAAAATAGTAAAGGACGTGTAAGCACTCTTTCGATTTAATTATAAGAAGATGATTGATTAGATTTTTATTGGAGAAATTATTGGATTTATAAAAAAATTGGTGTTCTTAATCAAGTGAAACGGAGTGTACTTGTTGTTGTTTGGACCTTGCAACATGGCCTGTCCATTTTATCTGGTTGATTTAATGAATCCAATGATATCGCTGCGTCCGAGAAGCCGCATTATCTCTGGTTCATACGAATCCGATATTCGTTTTCCGCAACTTTACTTTTATGGAACAAATGAAATGTTTTGCAATAGTTGCTCCTGGGTGTTGATAGAAGGGTTGTTTTACTGTTGCTCGCTTTCAAACCAAGTCTTTTTGCGTAGTGATCGACCAGTATGAAATTGTATTTTAAAGATGCAGCGTGAAGTTGACATCACACTAACGCAAAAAACAATAAATAGATGATCGATTTTACAAAATTGAACTACACTAAAATCTGTGTAGACAATGATTGGTGGTCAGAAACAAGTTATCGTAGAAATTGCTCCTTGGTTCTGATTATGCCATTGCATAATTAAGAATTTAATAAATAATAGGAAGTGACCACTATATTAAAGCGATCCTCAATAAACCGGTGATGAATGTTACAATACAGCTCTACATAAAAATTAAGCAGATGTTTGGAGACCAATAACAGGCCAGCGTAGAGAGTGCTCCCTGGTCAGACTTCTAGGTTTATTGATCGCTCTGTTATGTGCTTCCGATATTTTTCCGTTGTTTTCCTGGGTATAAAGATTCTATTAAATAAATCATTTTCGAAATCAAGAAAAACTTAACAAATCATTTTTTAATGTTTGAGCTTCGTTTTTTGGTCAATCAACAACGACATAACTAAACTTGATTGGTGTACTAAAGGGCGAGTTAAAAAATTAAGGTTCTTGTATTAATATTAAAATTTAAAATACATACTTTGCTTGTAGATTTTATAAAAGTCAATATATTTTAGACTCGGAGAAACTGATATTTAAGAGCATATGATTAGTTAACACTGTGAATGCCAATATTGATATTTACGCTTCCTCAATAAAGACACATCCTAAAATACTGTACATTATACCACTCCACGAGCTCATAAACAATAGAATGGCCGATCGTTGATAGATTTCAGCCTCAATAAATACTTGAATACACAAACTTACTTAGAAAAATTACCCTATCAACAATATCGACAGAACGAGTCATATGGGGGCATCCGTCACCATTGCTCAATGATGATGATCGAATATTTTTGGAGTACAAGCAATACCAAATTACGCGTTGTCTTTGATCTTTCTTTGTGGTTATCCCACTTGTCTCTTTAAACGATGTGTTGTACATATAGGACCAAATATGAAAAGGGTGAGGGGCACATACATTAGTGCTAAAATTTATACCCCTAATCTCCCTCTTGTAGGTGGGGCGAGCGGTAACTTTGAAATTAAAATAGGAACCAGTATTTTTTACTGCAGATTTCGATTCTATGGCTTGTATCATTTCTTTGAAACATTATGTACATAATTGGAAAGATGATAATTTTGGCCTTTTAAACAAGTTCAAAATTTGTACGGCAGATCACTTTCAGATAAGCAGTTTTTAAGAAACTGGCCTATAAAAAGTTGTATATATTTTAGCAAGGCCGTTCAAAAGTACAGAGGAAAAAATATTATTCGTAATTTTTGAATATAACAATATTTTCCTAAGCTTCTTACAAATCGAATGAGTGAGGTATGAATCGGGCCATTTTAATGTTTAATAACTGCATAAAGAAATTTTTTGAAGATCCTTTCAATTTATTACGACATTCGTATAATATGTTAAATTATTACATATTTAGCTTTTGCTAAAAACCTAACTTAAGCACCTCATTCAGAAATCAATAAAAAAAATTATTGATAGACGAAAATACTGTCGAGTACTTAAAAGTTAATTTTGCAATATAACAACCTATTATCAGGCTGCATAAGTAGTTGTAGTGTAACTACGATAATACATATATACCCAACAATGTTATATTAATTTAATAATTGACATTAACTCCATAAATGTCATTTATGATGCTCTTGATTGAGAAGATCGCGATGCCAAATATGGAAGTTCAAAGAAATAATTAATTATTACGTGTTTTGAAAATTAAATCAATTATTCATATTTTGCGAGATTAATTAAAAACTGCTCTTAATCCAATTATGAATAGCATAGCCTTCGAATTTTCCGTTTTATTAAAACAGAAATTAGTGAGAGCATACTGAACAATTTAGGCAGTCCGCCATATTTTTATTGCAATGAGATACGATTGATCATAAAATTTAATATTGAGCAAAATCATTCTTCAAATCAACATGTCGTAGTAAGTATATTGTATGATTCAGTTAGATTGAAAGAACCTCAATTATTTGCGGAGACAATAAATTGTCTTAAGTATAATATTTCTGAAAGCAGTTGAATTGAGTTAATCAAAATAAAATAAAATTGGGTTACTATTTCTTTTTAATTACTGTAATACAACAAGGGGCCATAACCACCATCAATCAAGCAATCGTTGCTTTAGTTAGTACAACTTTTTGGGTGACCACATTGGAACAGTATAAAAGAAAATTGGAAAATGGAAGGAAAAAAACGAGATCATCCCTCCATTTTTTTAAGAATCCCAAACACAAAAGGTTGCGATCAACATCGACGGCACGGCCAAATAGCTTCGGAAAGAAAACAATGCCCTGCATTTGGTGGAACCAGAAAGGAATCGTGTACTATGAGCTGCTGAAACAGGCGAAACTGACAATGGGCAACGCTACCGACAACAACTCATTAATCTGAACCATGCATTGCTTGAAAAACGGCCAGGATAGGACACGAGACGCGAACGAGTGATATTGCAGCACGACAACGATCCATGCCATCGCACTCCCATCGACCAGAGCACCATCAAAACACTGAAATGGGGTTTGCTATCGCACTCGCCTTCGTTTTATCGCCGTGGTATTCATATATTGCCAGAAAGATGGGAAAAATGTGTACATTGTGAAGAACAATACTTTGAATAATCCATTTTTTATATTTCTATTGAAATTTTTCATTTTTCAAAAAAACCCGAAATATTAGTTACGATTGAAGTATAATTTAACTCTCGAATTCAAAATGTTTGCCATATTTCTTGAAGTATGTAATTAATATTTCATAAAATTGAGCTACTAGAAGCATCCTTATCCCATCTTTGAGAAGAATTCTACAGTTAAACTCACATGATTTTTTAAGGAAGGAACTATTTTAATATGTATAAAGAATCGCTATTTCAAGCAATGAGACGACGAGCCGTTAAACATCGCATTTAGGAATTATTAAACTATTTAAGCTACAATTCATAGACACACTGTCAAATAAGTAGCTGAACCCTTACTGACTACTACTACTGTTACCCTATCACTCTAATATATATTTTTTACCGTTTGTTGTTACTATATATAATATTATACGTAAAATACTTTGGCTAATAAAAACATAATATGAAACGTTCACCTACTTTTAACTGATATTAGCGCTTTGTCGTTGAGTACTAAAACTAAAAATTCCTAAATTTGTTTTCCTGATTATGCCAGGATAAACCATAGGAAATACTGTATAGGAAAAAATTGCAATAATTTTTTAATTCCTATGTAGGATAAAAATTCCGAATTCCTATGGTAGCCAGAATCGACATGCTGTTATGTCAAATGAAACCAGATTTATGTCAATTTGGCAGATTTATGGTCACATGCTAATTTTACATTAATTTCAAAAAATCAGCTTCCCTTCCAATAATCTCCAATTCATTTGCTTTATTTATAGACGTTATTGGTTTAACCAATTAAGATACTCAGAGATCGTTAAGATTTAATAAGCATTATTAAAATTTATTTTTAAAATTGCAATATTTACTTGCTTATTTATGTAATGGCTAATAACAAATTAATTTATTGTTTAGGAATTTTTATAAATATTGTATCAACATATCTTGTTTAAAATTCAACGCAATTTCAGGACACCCGTATATTTGTAGTATAAAATATTTATTCAACCATAAAATTGGAAAACACAGAAATTATAAAGGACTTTTATAAAAAAATATATTAAATAATTAGAACCTTCAGCTGGAAACATGACTAAATAAATAAATAAAACATAAAACCCCGTCCGCACACGATACATTATCGCATGAATAAGTTTGCTTATACATTTTTCTATTTTTTTTAATGTCATCGATGTTATCGCACCAGTTTAATCTTAAATATTTTAAATTACCGTTAAAATTGTATTTAGTGTACTCGTATATATCACCACAGATATTAATATGTACGGTGATAGTCATAGCTAGTTGCAAAAAAATATATGTAATTCAATTATTAACGAGGGTGGATTGATATAAAAAAAAGTACAAATTAACGGTTAAACGTATAATGCACGTGGTATTTTGAATCTGAACAAGATGGCGATCAATTAACAAAATTAATATCGTGCGGGCGGGCGTTGTGCATGTATACAAACATAAATAACCGCATTGTATATACTCGTATGTGTGATAATTTTGTAAAGTTTATTTTTAATTTAATAACAAATATGTGATAACGACTTTTATTTCTAATGGGCAAATAATTATTTTCTATAATCTGTAATGTAAACATGAAAGGTCGAATATAAAACATATTGTAGCGGGTAGGCGATAGAAAACTTAATCATTCATGTATTAGTGTTTGCACAAATCGCGGACGTCATTAATCAGAAATTTTTTATTTTATTTTAAATAAAAAATATTTTTTTATCAAATTATCATATTATGCAAATATTATTTAAAAAAAAAAAAGTGTAAACAAAAAATGGCGAAAACTACAGCTTACAATATGAAATATTTTTAGAATAATTATGAGAATATAATATTGTATGCGGGCTAACGATAAAATGGTGGATGTATTTTTATATATTGTCACGTGACATATATTTTTTCTGATTTTTTATTTACTTTACGAATTAACGGATTTAAATATTTGTATGTGCGCGCGATTAGCGATATCAAAATATTCTGATCACGTTTCTTATTTGTTTAATAGAGAATTAATAATAATAGAATTATCTATGTACGAGTATTACAAAGAAGGTGGCCATTTTTATATAAGGTGTTAACCCTATTTTGTCGATAAAATTTGTCGAATACCAAAAAAGTCGGAAAAATATTTGTACCGACATAATATAATTCTTCCTTTAGTATTTTAGTGTGACGGCGTGGCCAAGTGCAATCATTTTATCTGCCTATCATTTTGGTTTTATTTATAGTACACGCGCGGTTGCGGAATTCATGTGTTTAGTACGTACGTTCGATACAATTTCGCGCGACTCAACACTTGATAATCATATTAAATAAGAAAATTGATTGTGGTTTGTAATTTGCAAAATCCGGTGTATTTTGTGTAGATGTATGTGTATTTAAATTATTTCGTGACAATTTCAAACTGAAAAAATGACATTTAATGGAATTTTTACTTTTTATTTTGTTCGTTCGTTAGTTCTGATAAAAAAAATAAGATATAATAAAATAATAAAAGAAAATTAAGTTTCACGATAGTGTGAGAGAGCGGGAGGGAAAATAAAAAGAGTTTTTGTTTGTTATTTTTGGTTGTTTGAATTTAGAAAAATTTACGTTGTCTGGCGTGAGCGAACGCGCGATATCACAATGAGTGGTGGGTTTTTATTTTGCGCGAGGAAAATTTGTATGCCATATTAGTTGTTCTGGATATGAGCGATTTAACCTGAATGTAAAAAGAGTTCAGGGTCCGGTTAAATATAGAGGAAATAGATTTTTAAATATTTTTTTTCGTAGTCAGTAGACAGTATTTTAAAGTTCTGGTAAAGAGTATGTATTGACGGGAAATTTATAAGGCTTTATTTTTTTATTTTATTTATTTATTTATCAATAATGACATTTTTTTTTAATCTTATTATTATCTAGAATTAATTAAATAGAACATAATTATTATACTTATTACTAGCTAAATACTAATTCTATCTTTAATAAATACACTCAATAGTCCCAAAACCTGATTGTATTGTAACTCTCGTAATTCTCCCAAAGTATAGAAATTGTTCAGAGAATTATATAATTTGACTCCATTATAACCTAAGGATCGCTGCGAAAAAGATTTACTATACATTGGTAATCGATAATGTGTGTTTCTGGTATTATACTTATGAACGTCTCTATTAGAGCATAACATTAAGTCCAAGTATTTTGGTAGAGCTCCGTTTTCAAGGCGAAACATCAACTTCAAAACGTTGTAATGTATTCTTTGGTTAATAGACTTCCATCCTAGTACTTTAAGCATTTCACTTATATGTGTCCTAATATCTGCTCCTAAAATACCTCGCATGAATCTGTTCTGAATTTTTTAGAGACGATATATTTGTGATTGATTCATTATGAATAGCACTGATGAACAATAATCAATATGTGGTCCAACAATTGATTCGTAAAATATAATTTTTGTTTCACGTGGCATTTTATCCTTAATTCTATTAAATAAACCTAACTTTTTATTCATTTTTTTAGCAACATAATTCAAATGATCATTAAAATTTAACTTTTCATCTATGATAACACCAAGGTATTTATATTGTTTAACACGTTCAATGACTTCAGTATCTACGAATATATTTTGATTACATTCTAGTATTGTTTTTATTGACATCACCATGTACTTTGTTTTAGAGATGTTAAGTGCTAACTTATGGAACATCAGCCATTTTCTAAGGTTCTCCAAATCTTCATTTATATTCTGAACAGCTTCACTAAGGGTTGGTGTTGCAATCGTAATCAAGGTATCATCAGCAAACATATTCACTTTACAATTATTTATAACTTCTACTATATCATTGATGTACAGTATGAAAAGCAACGGTCCTAAAGTAGATCCCTGCGGTACTCCGAGATTATTTGGTATTGGCTTAGAGATACAGTTATCAATTTTTGTATATTGTTGCCTTTCTTGAAGATAATTATTGAACCATTCCAATGCCGCGCCTTGTATTCCATATTTACTTAATTTTTTTAGTAAAATTTGTCTATCGATTGTTTCAAAAGCTCGTTTAAAATCCAGGAACACTGCTACTACTACTTTATTGTCATCTATTTCAGATTTCCAATTATCTAACATTAAGTTTAATGCAGTTTCACATGAATGGTGTTCGCGAAATCCAGATTGTTGGTCGACTAGTATATTATTGTTGTTAATGTGGTTTATTAATTGATTTTTAACTACTCGTTCTAATACAGCTTCGTAGGTTGGTAGCATATTTATCGGACGTAGTTCTTCTGGTGTTGTTGGCTTAGAAGTTTTCGGAATTGGAATAACCGTTGATATTTTCCATGATCTCGGGACTTTAGCTTCATATACACTTTTATTGATTAAGTTCGTAAATTTTGATGAGAATATTTCATTCCTCATAGCATCTAACATGATAGTACGGTTTATACCATCAATTCCAGCGTTCGACTTCAGACTACTAATAGTTTTAGTTATCTCTTGACTTGTAATGTTTTGAAAACAGAATGGAACTGTGTAGGGATACGCATTCGATTCATTAAAATTTTTTACTTTTGGAATATTGTTATGGATGTCAATCACACTGGATACAAATGTATTATTAAGAGATTCGGCCAATTCTAGTTTATCGGTTACTACTTTATTGTTAAACTGAATATTCCACTGTGTTGTGGATTTAGTTTTATACATCGATTTTAACATTCTCCATAGTTGTTTTGGATTATTTTGATTTGCTATGAATTTGTTTTTGAAATAAGTGGACTGCTCCTTCCTTAAAGATTGTTTATATCTATTTCTGGCTCTTTTATAATTATCCCAGGTCTCACTTGAGTTTATAATTTTCATAATTTCATAAGATCGTAGTTTATATTGCTTTAGTAATTTCAAATTTTCCGAGAACCATGGTAGCTTACTAGTTTTATGAATCAATTTTGTACATGTCAACTTATTCAGACAAGTTTTTAACTTTAACACTAACTCTTCAGCTTCTGCGTTTAATTCTTGGTCTATTTCGTTTAAGTTAGCATCTTGGCATCCCAGAAATTGTTGATTTAAAGCATAGTTGAGTAATTCATGAGAATAATTTTTTCGCGAGCGTATTTCTATCGGGTCACAATTTCTTGTTGCTTTTATTTTCCCACAATTTAAATTAATGCTTAACATGCAATGGTCACTAATTTGTTGCTCTTTAACTACTTCACATTGCACATTTTTTGAATTAGTTATCACTAAATCTATTAAACTCTCACTGGTTGCTGTAACTCTACTATATTCTTTAACCACCTGAATTAGTCTATGATCACTTATCAATTGATTTAATTTTACACTGTAATATTCATTGGATTTGACATCAATATTAAAATCACCGAATATGGAATTATTTTTGTTGTGGTTTATGATATTTTCCATCCATTCGTCAAATTTATCTAAGAAAACTGCTCTCGTTGTTTGAAATGATCTGTATACTACTCCAAATATCCCAGTCGTATGATATCCTTTTATGATTTGTATTGCTAAAAACCAAGTGCGATCCTTCTCACAGTTGGAAATTATTTTGAAATTTATGTTTTCATGAATGTACATAGCAACTCCTCCTGTATGTCGACTATCCGAGTCGCAGCGTATAAATTTATAGTTATCAATATGAAACTCCGAATCGTACATTTCTTCAGTTGTTCTAGTTTCACTGAGTAATACTAAGGCTGGTTTAAAATTGAACACAATTTCCTGTAACTCCATGAAATTTGACGATAGACTTCGGATGTTGGTGTATAGGGCGTCTTGTTTTCGAAACTGCTATTGGTAATTGATTTGGTTTCTTAGTATTTTCAACTTGCGCTGATATACTGTGCAGTTATTATCCCACGTAGCATGGTTTACATCAATGTTTAGATTTAGCTTCTTATTTGTTTCAACGCAGTTGCTACATTTGATTTCTGTACTCTTACACTCATTATAATTGTGCTCTCCGCTACATTTTGGACACGTTAGCTTGCTGGTACACTTATCGCCGTGATGTGAATAACCATTGCACTTGTAACATCTTGTTACGCCTATTGATTTTACTACGTGGCATCTATCAAAATTGATATTGAGTTTCTCAGCCTCCATTATTTTCTTAAAGCAAGTGGCATCAACTTCAATGATTGTATCGACTTTCTGTGCATTTCTTCTTCGATAGGTTGTTACTACTTTTATGTCGCTAGCAGCTAAAAACGAATTTTGTTGCTTCAACGCTGATATAATTTCACCGCTTTCTAGTTGTTCTGACATTCCTAAAATTTTCACTCTAGGCCTTAGCTCTGTAGGCAATTTAACCTCATATTGAGCTCCTAATTTATCTGTGGCGATTTGCTTCAGTTTTTCCTTTGCTTCATTTGAATCGCACTGTAATATAATTCCCCCATTCGCTACGTTTCGGTATCCCATTAGGGGAATGCTTTTCGGATCAATCTGGCTTACGATGTCTTCTTTGGTTTTCTTATTCGCTTGTGGTTTCTTTGGCTGTAACAAAACTAATTTGGTTGGATTGGTTTTGACGACTGCAGCAAAGGATTTCGTCTCATCAGGTTTATGGATTTATTCAACATGGGTTTTAATTGCTCCTAACTGTTCATTAAGCTTCAAATGATTTGCGCATAAATGTTGTTTTAATTCTTCAACGAACTTGTTAATTTTGTTGAATTCCTCATATATCGTATCCTCCTCATGATTTTGGCATTCTGCACATACAAATCTAGCATAGGGACATTCCTTAAATAATGTCTTGTACTTGTCGAAATTCCAATCAATACATGTATAGTGATACACTTTTTTACATCGACCAAAACATCGCAAAGTTGTTCTTTGTCTCGAATCGGTCACTTGCTTACATTTTTCACACTGAGACATTATAATTTGTAATTCAATTCATGCACAACGGTATAAATGTTTAACTTCACTGACAATTTAATTTAAAAATAAATAAGTTGCAAGAATTGCATAAAATACTGGATTTAGCTGTACGTTTTGTATTTGAATTTGACACTTATGTATATATTACGAATGTTTATATTAAGAATGTTTTTAGATTTTGACTATTTTATGTAATTTCTTTTCAGTTTTCCACAAAATCTATATTTTGTTGCTGTTCCTTAGCATCTCACACTTGACACTATAGATTTTCACTTATTTTAAACACTATTTACTATTTTTATTTATTAATTCATTTATATATCAAAAATTTAAGTACTACACAAGCTAACCAGGGCTGCGTCTCCGCTTTAGTCGAGAAACATTTTGTATCCTAATCTAGATTCAAAAATATTTCTGACATGTCTGTATCAAAATCAAGCTTAAGAAATTTCCGCACACTCACTTTTACCTATCTATCATTTCAATTATTAAAGAGAGTAACTAGGAAAACATTACTCAAACAATTCGTGGGTTATGCAATTTTAATAGGTTAATTGAAAGGGAGACGAAATTTGCAGAACATTTTTTAATATGTGAATCATTGCACTTGAAAGATAATAAAACAACTTTTCATTTAACAACATTTTGTTTCTTCGTTCTACCGTTATACCACTGTCCATTTAAATTGTGTCAAAAACAGATAAATTACCATTTATCTGTTTTTGACACAACACTGGAATGCTCTCATTTCTCGTGGAAACAAATAATTGCAAAACTCATAGTTTATTTTTGTAGTAAGCTAGACAGGCTTCCAAAACAGTGTTCATCATAGGCCTACAACATCTCGTTTCAGAGATTCATTCTCACAAAAACCCTTTTCTTTGAAGAAGAGGTTGTTTCAGCTTCTATAGCTCCTCAAAATGTGTATTTTAAAATAAATTATTCATTTTCAACTCATACATGAAAAATAATGATTTCCTCCGTTAAGAAAACGAATAAACTGTAGGTTGAAAATTTAAGTTGCATTTTTTATTAGACAAATGGTGCAGTGGTTAAAGCTTCGACATAGGGACCAGTGGCACTATTCTGGTTTTCCCCGGTAATAGGGAATTGGGAAAAATATTTTCATAGTACTTTTGTCTAAATTGTATTTTTCTGGGATAATTAACTTTGTTTTGATAATTTATGCACCAAACTTATTTCCTCAGTAGGCCGGAAAAATACAATTTAGACAAAAGTATTATGAAAATATTTTTCCCAATTCCCTATTTCCAGAGAAAACCAGAATAGGCCCACTGGAGGTGCTGGGATTGAATCCCACCAGAAGCAGAGCGAATTTTCGTCATCGATTACGATCGGTGAGGTTAATAAACACAACTAAAAATGGAATGGTTGGAATACAAAATCCAGCGCCGACCCACCCTTCATGTCAGTGTACAGGTTGACATGGGGCTTGCAATGTACAGGTGGTATACTGTAATTGTGTGAATGGGTGGTGTGTGCGTGAATGAAAGAAAAGGGGAATATTAATTGACCTTCAAGAAACATTAAATCCACTGGACAATAAATACTTTCTTTAAAAAAAAAACTAATTAAGACTATACTATACACGTTACAGATGTGGATATTTCAGGATTTTAAGGTACAACTATCAATTATAGCAGCTTGACACAACCTCTAGTACGAGGAAATAAGTGTTTAAGAAGATGAATATCGAAAATGGGATGCTGCATAAAAATAGTAAGACTGCTTTTGATAGCCGTAATAAGGTTCTATTTTTGAAGGTGTCATTCCTAATATTACGGAAGAAGTAACATAAAGAAATGAATACTGTCAAATAAAAGCCAAAGTTTTACTACCTTTCAAACGTAGTCCATGATATTATTAATGTCGATTTTCATTGATTTTGCTCACTCCCAAAATGTTACCCTCATTTTTTACTCCCATTTTCTTTCAATGGAACAAAAATGTACTACTCTATTTGATTTTTATAATTTCACCAATCAAATTACCAACGCGCCGTATATTTTGACAAATGACAGGAAAAAAATGGCATAACAACAACAAAATCGTATACTCCACCAAAAAACCTAGAGTATAGAAAATTACCCCGGGAGTAACAAAATATTACCCTCGGGGTAATATTTTTTTTCAATGAAACATTTTGACAGCAGTTGGAGTACCACAGGGTACCATAGGGTACTATGATTTGTTCAATGAAATTCGACATAAAATGGAATTACGAAAAATATTTACAAATCATTTTTGTCGCATTTTTTTTCTGGCGTACTACGATAAACATTTGGTGTGAATTTTTTCAAAAACAAAATTAAATTGGGAATATTTCTTCTATCCAATTTCGTTACGGAAAAAATATTTCTTAAATTATACAAATGTAGATCAAATATGATTTCTCAGTAGGTCAAAAAATGATAATTTTGACAAAAACTTACAAACTTTGAAACAAATGATAATCAGATGTCGCCAAATCAGGGCTATATGCAGGATATGACATCACTTCCCAACCGAGTTCCAAAAATTTCTAACGAGTTGCGAGATGTCTGAAGCCTTGCATTATCCTGGTAAAACACAATTCCTTTTCGATTTATCAATCCATTTAGCGGTTCCTTTTTAAAAATGCAATAAAATAAACACAAATCAATATATTCCCAAATGTCATTGCTTTATTGGCAAGAGTAGGCCTTCAATTATTGATGGAATATAACTTCATTCAAGTATGGCTGGCGGCTATCTTGATAATAGCCCATCGTGCGAACCCATTTTTTTTTTGTATATTTTCGATGGTTTTTTTCGCGAATAACCCCAGCAATGTTGTGCTTAAGGGCCTGAATCGGATCGTGGACTGTCCACATAACATGGATCTTTCACAGCATCCCACAACAAAAGTCTAACGGCGTCAAATGGCAGCTGCGCGAAGGTCAATTGGTTAATTACACGATTAGCGAATTTAAAGCGCAAAGGATCGATTGTTTGATGGTCCTCAATTTCTGACCACAAACAATCGGTTTTCATTGCTCTCTGTTGACTCTCCTGTGACCAAACTGTTTATTTGCTGAGAAAGATGCAACGTTACTTGTTTACGTGGTCGAAGCTTTCAATTTTCGCGTCAATTGGACCTTGTAAGCGAACAACGTGATATATTTGTGCATATTTCTCCTAAGGCTGATACGGCCAATTTTCAATTTTCGATCTGTGACGAGTTGATGTTCCTGGATTGAGTAACACACTTTCGGCTACAGCAGTAATATTCTCAGTTGTACGCATTAGACGAGCACGGAGACCGCTTCTGTTGTCTACTAGCATGCCCACCCGTGCAGAGGCGCGATTGTTGATTCATTTCAGTTGTTTTTTAAATTCGTGAAATGTTTCGGCAGCACAGCAAGATGGCGAAGTTTTTTGTCGCTAAGTTGGCACAACTGTCCTGTCAAGATACAGGACAGTTATGCCTACTTAGCGTGAAAAAAATCCCTTTAAGCGAGGTTTTTAAATGACCAATTCCTATTATTTTCTTGACATACTGTATTTATGAATCTTTATCAGTACTCGTGACTCCCGGAGTTTTTCCGTTTATCCAAAAATTACACATATAATTACACAAGTGGGTAAGGCAAGTTAAGGAAACTATCATTAGCTCCCAACTGAATATTTCAGTTACGAATATAACAATCCACTGGCGATTTGTGGACAATTATGTTGCAGATATTTGGACTGGAAAGGTATCAATCACGTGTGGAATAAGATTGCTGTGTACGGTTAAATTTGCAATAATTGGCTTTTACAACTCGGTAGAAAAAATCAGGACTTTGGAAATTTCTTATCTGACGCAATTATTTAGGTAGAGTGGACGATATTATTTTGTTTCAGATATAGTTTAATACGCTTTCGCTATCTGTTTTCTCCTAAACACTGACAACAATCACGTTAATAATTTCGAAACGCAAGCCGAAATGGTTATTCTTTTTTGTTTTCATAGAATATTTGACAAAATTAGTTTGAGTCGCAAGTCGTCATCGTAATGTTTATATAATAGCCCTTGGTCTGAAAACAAATTCACTACAGAATTCAGACATAATAAATTTAACATTTGAATTTTCTTATCAGCGAAATTGCAAAATGAAATGAATTGGCATTTCAGTAAAATAAAAAAATGTTTAAAGACTCAAGTACCACAAGTAAGTTAAAAGTCTTCATGACAATACTCTAACGCGGGTTTTGCATCAAACGAACATGCATTAAATATATTTGATAAACTTTTTATCATTCTTATGAAATCAAGTAGGCATTGTGAATACTTTAAATGTGTCAGAATTTCGAATTGAAAATAAAATCATTAAAGCATTGCAATGCAGTTATGTCTATTAAAAGTTCTATTTATTAACCTTTAATGGAAATAATAAATTTCTATATATATATTGCATGAACGAAAAGTTGAAACAGGTCTGTCTGACTCGATGTCAACCTAATAACAGTTAGGAGTATCATGCATTTTCAATAATCTCTAAACTAAACAATTATGGCCCTATTAACTTCGAATAAAACATATTATAAAAAGCTTCAAATTATGGCTGAACATTGATGTTAGTTAAGTCCATAATCAGAGCATTGGAGCCGACGTTTAAAAAATGGCTCCGGCTCCAAGCTCCTGCTCCATTAAAATTGCCGGCTCCGGCTCCAGCTCTGGCTCCGGAGCGGCTCCGAATAAAATGAAAAATAGAGAATTATGATATCTCCTTTCATTTTTATAATGTAATTCTGTTAAAGTCTCAATCAGCGAAAGAGCATAAGTTGTGCTTCGTTTGGACCACTTAGGGGAGCGGTACGACCACGAACATTTTAGACGTCAATTGTTATTTGTGACGAGAAGCCTGTTAAATTTTGGTGATTGTAACACTAATCGAAATAGTATAAAGAGCGTGCAACTCTTACGTGTTCGCTAGTTGAGGAAAAAGTGCAATTTTTGGTGATGGTTCTTTGTGCATGTGCTGTAAACTAGAACGGTCAGCACGCATTTAAATTATCAAAAGAGAAATTAACCTTTTTGTGATCAATCTGCCATTTTTGCTACACTAAACGCATCGACGGGTTTTCTCCGGTTTATACAGGGTGTCCCAAAAGTGGAGGGCCAAACGAAGCAGGGTGAGATGTTTTCCAACAAAAAAAGCCAAATTAATTTTTTTCGATTTAATAAACAATGCTACTCACATTCGTAGTAGCATAGAAGATACCCTACGGAGCTGGAGCCAAATATTTAAGTAAATATTTCCGCTCCAGCTCCGGCTCCGCTCCAAGTGAAAACACTAGCTCCGGGCAGCTCCGGCTCCTATCCGGAGCCGGCTCCAAAGCCCTGTCCATAATTGCGTAGATCTAATAATATTTTATTGGCAAATATATCCGTATTTTATACGGTCCATCTTCAATAAAATTGAACGAATATGTGCATGTTATTATTTATCTGTCACAAATATTTGAATATTTTGACATGATTGAAAACTCGAGTTACCCGATGTACTCGTATTATAAGTGAAATTGCCTGCTGTAATAACTTTAGTTTCTTCAACACTCACATTCTTTTTACTGATTTAGCGCTTGTTTAATAAACTTTTGAGTTCGATAAGTTAATTCTTTATCGAAGTTTTTATGGAATATTAAATTCGCTAAAAAGTTCAAAAATCGCATGGCTCTAAATTTTTCTTGATTTTTAATAGCTTAAATATAATCTAAGTTTTTAAAAATAATCTTTATTCATATTAAAAGCAACTAAAAATATGGTTTTTCGATAGCAAAAATGTTTATCAAACAAAAAGTTTACTTGATGTAAAACCCGCGTAAGTTCGCCAAAATTAACATCAAATATATAGTTCGTGCTACAAAAACCTTTACTGGTGCTTATAACAACCTGTTACGAAAAATTCCAACTCATTTGCTAACCATTTTTATTGGTCAGGTTCATCATTCTAAAACTATGACGCCATTGTATTCCGCCTTCTATCG
Organism: Nephrotoma appendiculata; assembly: GCA_947310385.1. Lineage (NCBI taxonomy): Eukaryota > Metazoa > Arthropoda > Insecta > Diptera > Tipulidae > Nephrotoma > Nephrotoma appendiculata. The sequence continues at coordinate 42,887,475 of OX371223.1, forward strand.
GATAGCAAGTTAAGACACCCAAATTTATAAATTGACAGATCGAAAACCACTCTTCAAATTAACAATTTAATAAAAAAAAAACCTGCAATTAATTATTGATACTGATTATAGTCATTGGCGTTAATCGCGCATCCTATACATACATAAATATATTATATCGTGATCAATAAAAATTTTATGTATTCAACTTAAAAACGCAAACCATATATAGTTTTAGCCTATGAATAATTGAATAAATTATGCAAAACATTTATGATATAATACTAATCATTGATTATGTATGATATAATATGGTAAACAGTTTACAACACTCAAATGGAGAAGAAAACAAAATTTTCTTAATAGGTATTTTCCCAATACACAAAATATGCACAACCAATAAACCCATCCTCCGTTTTATGACACAGCAACATGGAACAACAACATCGAATAATAAAAAAAACGTTTACAATCACTGCTAAACAGTATATAATTTGATATAGCAATTCACATCAAAAAATTTATAAGAAAAACGGAAAATATATAAATATGTAAGCAATAAAATACTTTTCCATCACCATATTTATATCACAATATAAAAATACTATAAAAATGTAATGTAAAACTACAACCAAAGAAACAAACCAAACGCAATTCGATATGATCAACAAAATCAATTTTAATTCAAACTGGTATAATTTGGCGCTGTCATCAGTAAAAATAAATAATGTTTTGGTTTGTTACTTTGGTGTAGAATAAATGTAAAAAATTATTGTTTTTTGACCACATACCTTTGCATTAGCTAATCGCGATTTTAACGGTGCTGTATTTGATGAATGTGTATGAGATTTTATTTCACTGGTACCAGTCGTAGTTGTGACCGCTGGTGTATTTGTTACATGGTCAGCCGGTAATGATTCCGGTACAGTTTGCAGTGTCGTTCTCATTGTTGCGGACATTTTTTCTTGTTAAGGTTTATTTTGTATTTTGTTTTGTTTGTTTAAAACTAACTTCAAAATTAATTTTATTAAATAATTATTATATTTTTACTACAAAATATATATATTTTTTAGCCTAATATATATATTTATACTTCTAAATTTCTAATTAACACAATTTTATTTTTAATTATATTAAATAATAATTCACTTTGCATTATAAATAGTAGCTAAATAGTATTCTTTGATTCGAAGACGTTCGAAAGCCCAATTACGTATTTTATATTTTAATCCCACTTTATTTCGCACTTCGAGATTTTTATATTATATACGTATAAAGCTTATGCGTGTGGAGAGCCTTTTTATGCCACTAGATATATATTATTCTAATTAAGTATTACGTGTATTACAACAAATGTAAATTTGTTAACGATGGTGATGAATATGATCAGATTTTAAGGGGCCCCAAGGACCTGTAAATAAAAGAAAAGAATATGATTAATAACTGCAGATTCAATATTATGTAAATGCCTACGATCGATACTAATTTTTGGATTGTGGTTGAGTTGGCGTTGAATCATTTGTGAGTTGGAATTTGATAAACTATTACTCTTAGCAGGCACGTTACTAGACGAAGATCAATCACAAAATTATCATGTGACATACTTAAAACAATTTTATTAAATGGAGCTGATTCGTTACATACACATGTATTAAAAAGACATCTAATTCCACAGATAGGAAACACATGGTAGACAGTTAAACATCGTGCGATTCGATGAGTTTGTTAAATTATTTTCCCACAACGTTTAAACGCAGTTTTTAACTGTTACGACATTCATACTCAGAATCTGATCTATCGGTATGTATACCATTATACCCCAAATATTACAACATTTCACGTATTGTACAGGAGAATGAGGTGGTACAAACAACAATAAATTGTCCCAGTTCAAAAAGTTAAGAAACAGAAAATTTACTATTACCAAAAGCCATTGATATGAGTAAACATTACCATGAGTAAACTTACCATGTTGCCTGCACTTGCATACTGATTATTACTTTAAAGTTATTAATGTTGGAATGAAGTAAACCATCAAAGTTCACCTCGACACACTTCTTACCGGTTAGGTTAGCTTGACCGCTTGGGTAAACTTTTGGTTTATTATTGTAAAAAATTGGACCGCTTGCTTGGTTGAGAGTAATCGCTTTATTCTTTAAAGTTATTTATAGACGATTCTGTATCCAGATGGATGGCCCAAGTTCTAGCGAAATAGTTACTAGTTGCGCTACAAAAACTACCTTAAAAGATGTTAACAGAAACTGGTACGAAAATTTAGTTGCTTCGAATGTCAATATTCGAATTAGAGCTCCTGTAAATTTTAATTAATATGGGTAATATTTACGGAAATTTAAATAAGATTGCAGTAGAATTTTCGTAAATTAGGGCCAATGCGACACGAAATCAGAAATTTAAAATCCAGAAAACCGAAATATAAAATGACAAATAAACAGAAAACCAATGGATAGGCACAGTATGACAGATGTTTTAAGTAAATTTAAATAAGTTTCGTAGAATATTAATAAAATCAATATTAATCTAATATTTAGTCATCTCATGTCATACGTTCAAGGTCGCACACTAAACGCAATTTAAAGTCGTATTCATAAAGAACAAAAAATAGTTATGGTGATTAGACCATGTTTTGGAGTACTAGCTAGAAGAGAGGAAGTATGAATTTATTGATTTTTTGCAAGTAATTCCTCAAGAAGCCCAAGAATTCTTTAGTAAATAAATTCTACGTAAACAATGTAAATTTAGGACAGTTCATCAGGCTTGATCAACCTGGTTTTGTGACCGCTTTGTATTTATGAGTAACACTTAAACCACAAATTCACAATAGCACACCCATTTAGCCGAGAAAATTGGTTTTATTACATTTTTTTTACCGAAAAATTGATTTAAATTGACATTTAACCGAATATTGGTACTCAACCAATAAAACAAAATCATTTGTTCACTTATATATAAATCGTCTACAAAAAACCGAAAAACTTTTAAAATTGTTGAAGAAATCAGCTCGAAAAATCTTGAATTTAAATCTTGAATCTCAAAATTATTATGTATACCTTATATATTTAGATTCGTTAGTTATTAGTGTCCACACGTTAAATGGAAAAATTTGCAGTCTGAATCCTTTTTAATTAAAATTATTACTTTGAAGCAAACAAAAGCAATAAGGTGAATAAAATTATAACAATGTGAAGAAATATCAGAATTTTGTAAATAAAAAATTTTAAACTCCAAGAGTCGAAAAATAAAATAATTTTATCAAATAACTAGGAAATCAGCAGCGTTACAGATTTTTAAAATTTATTAGAATATCAAAAATTAATTTAGTCATCTCATATGTTACATTTCCAATAACCATAACTAAACAGATGAGCACTATGCTAGTCTATGTTTTTGTTGGGTTCTGAAACGGATGTAGGATTTGAATATTCTAATTATTCGTTAAGGCAGCGAGCTCATAGCGGAGTAAATCTTTTACTACAACAGATGTTAGAACAATATTTTTCGATGAATTTGTCAAAAATTTTAAAAAATAATTGATTTACCTTCAATCAAAGTAACTATGGACTTTTACCGACTATCCGCTCGTAGCCCGAGTAATTAGTTAATGTAAAAAAGAGGTTACGCATATTAAACCGGTAAAGTATTAAGGTAAAGAAACAATAGCTGGATTAAAGTCGATTTTAGATAAATTTTTCGGTAATTTTAACTTTTTCAAAAATCTCTAACGCAAGATGAACGGAAAACCTGTGGCAAAATCGGTGTTTACCGTAGTAAACGATTTAAAGTTTAAGAAGATTTTGAGTGCCTGTGGCGAAACGTAACATGAAGAGAATTGATAGTAAACCAGCAGATATTTTGAACCATGTTTTTAATTGTTCATATTTCACAGTTCAGTTGTGACAGTCTTGCATCTCCTTACTGGGTATATTAATGAATATATTTACATTGCTATTCCTCCCGTTCGACCGCTTATTAAAATGTACGAATTAACATGCCTGGTTTTTTAGTGGCTCTGAAACATAAATCCATTACAAAATAACCAATGCACCATCAACAAAAGTTAAATTAATTTAAAAAAAATATTCAAAAATGCGAGGACACAAAAACAATCAACACAAATAAATCTAAAGGGATAACTAAGTTGTTCCGAAAAAATACTGAAATATGTTGAAATCCGCCATTTCCAATCGTGACAAATCGTGTTTTAAGGTTTTTCTTTTCTGAGATTCCTTGTTTTTTGTGATTAATTTGCATTTCTCTATTTCGTATTTCGGACTAGCTACACCAACCCACGTATAGATTATCACATTAAATCAATAATGGTATTAACTGGCTTTCGAGTTGCGGAATTGGCCACATGATGCTTAATTTAGCCGTCACAAGTATGTACATTTTTTCCTCACAAAAGAATCCAAACAGCATCGTGGAATAAAAATGATGGAATAAAATCGAAAATCAGATCGAACACGTTAGGATCTGATGAAAGCGACATTTCAGAAGTTAGAACTATAGAATACCCATCATGCAACAGACAAGCAAAACATGCCTTCGGACATCGATGCATTAAATGACAACAGTTTATTACCAAACTACCAGTCGGCTGGCATCGATTATTGATAAACTGAAACTCACGAGACTGATTTTCCAAGGTTACAAACTAAAGATTTCCACCCTAATTCCACAACCATTAAAGAGAGAGTGGTTGTTGATTTTTAGTGTGGAAACTGTATTATCAAAATATATTAAATTAGACAAATTAAGTTACTGGGAAGTGTTGGGAGTACAAAATCTACATACATTAGCTATACGTAGATTTCGAATAAGGTTACGATAGTATTAATCGCGAGAACTTGTGGTCGTCGCTTGTATGTCTTGAAATACCAAAGAACCTCGTATCTCTGTGTAAACTATTAATATCAGTTTGTATTTTTGTAGAATGTCCATTGAAGATGAGGAGATTTAATCTCTGACTCCTTCGAGATAGCATTAGGCTTTCACCAGTGATATGCGCTCGAGCCGGTGGTGTTCAATCTGGCGCTCGTGTAGTAAGGAAACGCTGTATAATAACATTGAGCTGCATATTGAATAAATCAAGCCCAATTCTTAACCAACCGAATAAGATGGAGGCTACGGAGATGGAGAATGAAAAAGGTGTTCCAACAGCAACTAGCTAGTGTACTTCGCATGGTATCGAGATTGCGCTGGTACGACGACATTGAAAAAGACCTGCGTTGAGGGAGGAGGCAGGTCAACAGAGCAAGCGACAAAATCCTTTCATGGGAAATAAGTGCCAGAGAGTGTTTTAAAAATTGCAAGTTTTACCTCCTCCAAGGTTCTCTAGTGTAAGACGGTAAAACTTCAACAGAGCATCCGTTTCAGGAAATAACCTAATTGTTATAGGATGTTGCGTTCAATATTTTGCATGAGGGTATCAATAGATAAATCGTTGCTATAGGTGAATATGTACTTTTGCCTTTTGCGTCAACACACTCCAATATTCATACTTTGAACAGTAATAGCCAATTATAGCCATTAAATAATCAGAAGCCGTTTGCATATTCCTTTTCGTAAATCTGAAACGATCGCTTTGTATCGAACGGAATGAACATAAAAACGAGAAAACTTCTTTATCAAAAGTGATTTTTTGTATAGTATGTATATAAAGACCTTATCATAGCACTGAAAAACTTTGTCTTTAACCTAAGAAACAAACTTTTTTCTTAGTTTTCGCATTTGTATTTTTTGGTTATTTAAATATGTATTTGAAATTCGTGGATTCTTATGTCAAGATTATGATTTACCTATCATTTACTAAATGCATTTAGCATTAGTTGTGTCTTAGAATTTGGAGCCTGCGGAATTAGAATTTCGAGAAACAATTTTGGCGTAGGCTAATAAAAGGGAGTATGTATTAATTAATTTATCTCTCATTTGTTCTTTTAAGATAAACAACCATACAAACCTTTCGAAAAATATTTATTTTGCATTTTTGTCAAAATTATCATTTTCTGGCCTACTGAGAAATTATATTTGATTAAATTTTTATAATTTTGGATATAGCTAGTAGCTGTTTTGCTTTGGAAAGCTTAGCTTACAACACAATTGCACTGTCTAAAACCGAAGACGCTTAAATGTAACCAACGAAATTTTAGTTTTAAGAAAATAAAACCATTTTATAGTTAAGGTGTTTACCGCAAGGCGGTCAGTTTTTAATTTTTTTAATTAAAGCAAAACATCTAGTTTTCCGTATTGAAATTGGATCGGAAAACTGTTCCAAATATAATTTGGTTTTTGAAAAATTTACACTAATTGTTTACCTCAAGTATGCCAAAAATAAATAATTTTGACAAAAATACTATGTAAATATTTTTTCGTAATTTCTTTTTCCTATGGTAAGCCAGAATAGTGCTCCATGCGTGGTATATATTTGTATCATGTTTAAAGTTGTTACATTTTCGATTATTAAGGGTTTTAACGCGGTCCATCGTTGGCAAATGTTAAAAAACCTTTTATGTGATTTTTATATTTTAGAGTATAATTTATGAAAATACATTTGTAAAGTTCTAAACTGGCCGTAACAAAAACTCATATTAAGTGTGACACACATAGTTTATATGAAATTTATATCAGACACGGACAAAACATTACAACATGCTAAATTTCGAAAATAGGAGTGAAAACAATTTTTTTTATGTCGATCCGATTATCATAAAATTAATAATGAAACATCTCTGAATCTCGTTATTTACCACATCAATTTTAATTAAAGTCTTATAAACCCTAAAATTAATACATAATTTATTAATGGCTATACAAATACATACACACGTAATAGATATAAACTGTTTCGTAACAGCATTCGTATAGGAACGTACATAATATATAATCGAAATGATAACAACAAAAAATCCAAATTATTTATTAATCATTATAATTATTATGTATAATCAAAGGAGGCGTATTTTAGGATGTATTTTTGAACCTAGTTATTAGGTGGTTTTATCTACTGGGATGATGAGGTGAAAATTACATGCACACAATATTCTTCTATTTAATAAAAAAAAATCCCGGGTAAGACAATGCACGTCGACGACGATAACATAAAAAATAAAATTGATTTATTTTTATTGACGTACACGAGATATATAACCTTTTATTTTATGTACATATCGATTTGGAAAATTCCAAATATTATGAACTTCAATGTCAAATTGGAACGAGAAAATATAATCATATAAAACGTTATCAACTTTTATAATAGATTCGTTCGTTTGCTTGAAGGTTGGAGTAGTTGGTTAAAAAATATTTTAGTATGAAAACCCAATAAAAACATAAAATTTAATTTGGTTGCAGCAGCGCAACTCCATTATGCTAATTGTATCAATTCGTATCAGAAGGTTGAATTTAACAAATCCATTATGAAAATTAATATAATTTTGCAAATTTGATTAGGCCTGTCTGCTGTCTCATTTATAAATAAATATACACATATGCATACATGATACATCATAATAAAATACAACAAAAACCGTGTCTATATAGATAAATATTAGGTCAAACGATCAATACATGTATTTCTCCATAAATACAATTAGAATTTATAAAGTTTTTAATTTTATTTTTATTTGATTTGATTGGAAAACAAACCACTTAGTATTATTGAATGTAGGCCACCAAAAAATCGATTAATCAAAGTGTATACAAAACAATTTTGCATTATTATGTGGACAAACTATTTTTTTTTAGTTTTGAATATGTGAACAACTTTCCTCGGCAGATAATTGATATGAAGTTAAATGAAAAACCAGACTTTGAGACGACGAACGAGATTCATTTAACTCTTCCTTCCTAAAGAACATTGATTAACGAAACTAAAACAATGAACTCATTATTAAATTTATCGCCATTCTTAGCATAATGGTAAAATAAGCTTCGTCAGTAACATAGAGGTGTTAAAAAATATAGCATTGAAAAAGTGTAATTAAAATATTCATCAAACTAGGCTCGGGTACTTGGTTTAAATATTACAAATACGCTTCTAAAAAGATTGGGTTTGCTCAAAAGAAATCTAATTATGCTAGAGACGTTACCAAGTGTTCCATGCGTTACCGAGTCTGAGTCTTCTTAAAGCAAATATGGCTGTTCAAAAGCACGAGTGGGTTATGTCTCCATTCAACCATTGAAAGTATTATGGATTGGAACTATTTCCATAAAAATTGGGCAACCGCATTAGTGACATTTTATATAATGTGGAATCACTTCTGACAAACAAGTGGAGTGGGAAAATATTTCAGGATTCCAGATTTAGAAGCCTCATCTCAAACATTCTGTTGGTTTTCCTAACTAATTGTAAGAATTTTCTAAAAAAACATTTAAATAATTTAATTTTTATCGATTCTGGAAATCTGCTGAAAGACGGTATGAATTTCTTATCATCAAATAAATTGAATTATTTAAATTAAATTTTAATCATTTGCAAAATAAATAAATGTGATTTAGCGATGCTAATTAGTCAGGTCATCCACCTTTTAGTCTGCTTTAACAGAAAAAAACGTTTACTGGAAAACAAAATTTTAGATGTTTGAGAACATTGAAACTTTAAAATTTGATATAATATTACTCCATAATACAAAAATCGGCCACGAGTTAAAATTCAACAACTCCCAAATTTTTTACAACTTGTCTACAAGTTATGTAAAATATTTTGAAATGGCCTTTAAAGCCAATAATCGATTACTGCCCATTTTTCAGAATCGACCATTATCCATTACGATAAAAACGTTTTGTGTAGAAAATTTAGTTTAGGCACGTGAATTCAGTTTAGTTCAGTTCTTCATTTTGAAATTTTTGGCCCAGATAAAATATAAATTCTGTCTCAGAATTGCTGTAGATATTAGTAAAATGACATATCATCGACAACTATTTGTTTCCTAATTATATTTCCAAGAAGTTTGGTCATCTCTAGACACATTCGAAAATAAATTAGTTTAGGTAAACGACTTTTGAGCAACATCGGATTTCATATTTTATTAGGTAACGCCTCTGCGCAAGAAAACTAATTTTGATTATGAAACACTATGACAATTATTAAAGATCACACCTCAAAATGCGCCACTTAACTGTCAACATGCCTACTTCTTCACTATATACTCCTCTAGCGACGATCGCAAAGAAGAAAAATTAATATTTATTTTTGGATATATATTCTAATTATTTTTGTGTGTGATATATATTTTTTAAAATAGATTTACTTTTTTTTGTGTATTTTCTTGAAGCGCGAACACGGAGTGAAGAAAAATCCTAAACAAAAAACTATAAATATTTGTATTCTTTTCTTATACAGTGTATATGTATTTAGTTAGTTATTTATTTATTTTATTAAGCAAAAAAAAAAAAAAAAAATCGCGTTCAATTATGAATTTTAAATACACATTTTTGAATGTGTGTAGATGAATATTTGATGACGCAAAACCAACACACCATATCGTACAATGTTACGCGAATGGCAGCAGCACAGAAATTTGTGTTTATGGTAAATTTTTATTTTGACTTGATCAAAACACAAATCTGTGTATTACATAATACAAATAAGCTAGTTACCACAGAACTCTGAATTTTTATTTAATTTATCCCAAAATGAATGATGGGAAACCACAAATTTATATTTTTTGTATTTATAATCCCTCGGGGTTGTAAAACAACAATGAGATGGATATACATAATATACTTAATAAGGGAAATAAATATAATTTCCATTTTCCTCTTTATTTAGTTTTTTTTTATATTTTGTTATATCATCACATCTAATCAATAAATTTTCTATTGTTTTCGTGTCGTTCGATTAAATTCTCAAGTGTATTTTAATCATCCATTCCACTATTCATCTCGTAAAAATTCTATAATACACAATCAAAAAATCTATTAACTTAAATTTCAAAATTAATCCCCATCGGATGGAGAACCACTGTCACTGTCATTGTTTATATACATTTTTTATATATTTTTCCAGGTTAATCTTATTATTTTGCACATAAATGTTTTATTTTGCTTTTTAATAACAGCTTATCCGCAATTAATTACATTTTCATAAAATACACATGTTACGCTACACTTACGAGTTTAAATGTAATATCTCGCCGCGTGTTACATTGAAACACATTTGTCATCGACGTACAGTGATTTGGTGCGGCGATGGCTATATTAACCGAGACTAGCCAACGACTAAATTATTTATGATTATGATAATTATCATCCAGCCAGAAAGAATCATACTACTTATTTATATTTCCAAAGTAAAGCAGTTTGAGGGTTTTGTGGAATTTTATAATGTCTTCTAATGTCTCTTTTAATTGTTATTATATTTGACATGCGTGCAGAGTATGATATTCTAAAAAAAGGAAAAGGATTTTGATAAACTTCCAAAATCGTTACCGCTTAACTGTTTTTTTTCTCGAAAACTATTTGACATACTTAATTGATTTTGTTCTCTTTTAGTCAGGATTAAATTTAATTTATCGTAAAATAAGTTTTTGAATAGTTTGTCATTCTAATAATTTCTAATAATAGTTTCCCGATGGGAGGGAGTGGCATGAAATCCCGCATATAAGAATCTCAAAAATACTTCAAAAGGGAAATCCCAGAAATAAAACTACCAATAATCAAAAATCCGGAATTTCAAAATCCCGAAACTCTAACTTTTCAATCAAAATGTATAGTATGATCCGAGTGGGGGGGTGCGGTATATGACAAAATTGAAGGAAAGTAGACAATTTCGCACCTCATTAAGATAGAACTTAGTTTCAATAATGAAAAAGGTACTCCAGTATGAGTTCCGAATGTGTATCTGTAACTTTGTCAACTTCAAATTAACTAGTTCGATAGGCTTAGAGAAAATCAGATAGATGTGATATGTTGTGCTTAATACTCGTGTAACTATAGGCCTAATAGGGTTCCAATTTGAGTTCCAAGTGTAATTTTAGAAAATGTTCAATTTAAAAGACAAAATCCATTGCTCACCCGATTGGAAAAACTCAATTCCGGAAATTTTATTCTTAAATGTTGCTCTGGAGATCGGCCAGTTTTTTTAGAACTAACCATTCCTCAATAAATTGGAATGAAATTCGGCTTGAATGATGAAATTCTCAATTTTAATGGAAGCATTAATATGGTCTGGAAGATGATTATCTATTGAGAGATAAAACTCGGAAACCGGACATTTTGATTTGAACTAAGTATAGGTTTCGAAAATTCCCAATTTGAATAGGACTAAAGAATTTCTTAACCAATTGAGTGGAACTTATTTTCAGGTGAGAATTTTTAATTTGCATAAAAATATCAAAAATTTTCTGCTAGTGTAAAAAAATTTCATTTTTGTGATAGTGATGCCTCTAGCGGTGAATAGCAAAACACATTTTTTCTGCTGGAAATTTTCTGCTATCTTATACAGCATGTGGAACTTGCGGATCGTATAATAAAAATGACCGATTTGAATGAAACTTAACCATTTTTTAATTGATTGAAATTCTTTCCAAAAAATTAAAACAAAAAAAAAATTTCGCAATGAAACAACAGATAAGTTTCCAATTATTCGTATACGGCTACTAATGTTGATTTATGCTGCTAAAGAACTAAAAAAGACAAACTGACGGACAGACAAATATATATGTATCTCCAAAAGAAATAGACCTAAGATGAACACGTGGGCCGAAACGTACACAGCCATCGAAACCAGAATACAATTTCCAATTTTGCACTATTCCAAAACTGTTTTTACATCTAATTTCAATTCAACGAAAATGATGTACAACTTGGATGCATTTCTCTTGTTTTAAAAATAATTCTCAGATTAGGCAGCAATAATTCCAGAATTCAAATATAAAGACATCATAGAAATCGTGTTTTAGAACTATCATCGCGACAACTAAAACACTAAGAACTTTTCAGCATCAAAATAGATATTCTCACTTAATCAAAAGAATCTCCTTTCCTCTTTAAGAAAATGGTATTAAAAGCTTTACATACAACCACACAGAGTACGCACGATCATATTCAACTAAAACTTAGAGATCCATTTCGTTCTGGAGAGTTTGGAAATCAATTTTTTAAAATTTTGACTCCCATGAGTTACATCTGCCAGTTTCCTGGTGCTATCTGGATAGGACAGGGTCTATGTTTTACCAAGTTAGTTCAGTTTATTCACACTGAACTCTTAGTTTAAAACATAGGCAAGTCCCAATCTTTTATGAAAAATAATCTGAATGTTTTTGAGCAGTGGCTCTTACTTACATCTTTATTCCTCGTAAGGCTAAAAATTGGAGCTTTTCTAACCACCATAAATTTTACCTACCCGTAATGCTGGTAGGAAACGAATGACACATAAAAAGGGGAGGGGGGGGGGGGGGTAAATAAATGCGTAGGAGCATGCTTCAAGATAGGTTGCTTTTTATCGAAAGTCACTTTGCAATAAGGCCTTAATGCTGGATGGAGCACAGCGCTTATCGAGAAATACATCGCTACAGAAAATATTCTAAAGTGGTCAAGACTTTCACATGTATAGCACAACAAGACAATTATGGCCAAAACTGAAGTTGAGCTCTAAAACACATTAATTCGTGTGCATAGTAGCGAGGGTTAAGACCTTAAAATGTTACCACTTTTAGAAACCCATCATAATATTCTTTTCTTAATTCTTTGGTAAGTAATATTTTTGATGCTAGCAATTTATTATTAATAGATTGAGCAATTCTGCGCTTGTCGGGCCTGTATAAGTTTAGAAGATTTAGTATGTCTTAATTTGTTGAATTTACAATAGAAGATTTAGTATGTCTTAATTCGTTGAATTTACAATTTCTGTATAAAATAGTCAATAATAGTTAGAATAACTAAAATATTGTGGTCCACTTTCTAAAGTATCTAGAAGTTTTTTTAGTTTACAATCATCCTACTTTTTATTGTCTTAAATACGGACTCGGTGGCATTAGCAAAACTTCATTAACAATTTGAGTTAAAATACTAATTCCATCCTTTAAACCAAATTTGTCCAGAATTAAGGCCATAGAACCTCGATTAACATTTTTGAGAATGCCACTTCTACGTGGAACACCAAATTTTAATTTAAGATAAAGTATCGATTAAAAAGTGATCTAGTTCCATTTAGCATAGCCTAGTTCCAGAACTTCATCTAAAATTGGTCAAGTTCCAATCAACAAGGCCATTTTAAGAATTTTGTATGTAATTAATTTTAAAGTCCAAAATTCTGTCCAAAACAAGAAGCTCACCTTAGTTTGTTTAGAACTTTAACATATTTCGCATGTTAAACTCAATAATACCCTCCACCCCGAAAATTGGCTAAGAAATGGCCAAGCTCCATCGTCATGCATATTCTAGAACTTCATCTAAAATTCTAGTTATTGTACTACAATGGAGGTCCTAAACAAAGATTATATGAGTTGATTCGATTAAGAAATAATCGAATTTGACTCAACAAATCCATCTTTCGTTCAAATATTTATCTAAAATGAAAGTTAGTATGTGATTGTTTAGAGATGTTTTTCGCATCTCGAAATTTACTCAAAATTACATAATAAATTACACAGTTCCATTCAAAATGGCCATATTTCAAAACGGTTTTCAAAAATTATGTTGAATTCCAAATCTCGTCCTACACAACAAATTTGGCTGTAGTTGGTTGAGACATAATCCAATTCTAGGCATCAGGTTCAAATTCTAAAAAATCGTCAAATTTGTGTGGAATTCACAAATCTGACAACCAGAACATGGCTCATAATTAATTTTTAAGGAAATGGCCGAATTTCACTCAGCAACACAATCAAATCATCGTATACCATAAGAATATTCGTATCATACAAATCGAATTCGACCAAAATGTGTTAAGAAACGAAAGCTCCCCTGTTAGGACGTTCAGCATGGTTCTGTTCTAGAAATATTAAATTTATTATCCATTTCGTACCATTCTCTGGAGAGATTATGATTTGCTAAAACAATTTATTATTTTTTGATGATTCCAATGTTCGTTATCGTGAACTTGAGATGCCTACTCGAACAAAGTGATTTTGCCGCTATCGCTATAACACATATACATATCATAGGTCAATACTTAGACCAAATCACATGCTTAATCCAAACACCGTACTATTGAATTTGAATAAAGTATTATCAAGAGAAATTCCAAAACTATTATTTAAGGTGAATTGATCTTGTAAGAATGAAATATTTATAAATAATTGTGACATGGTTGCATTTCCTATTATATTTGATTCCAAAAAGATGTTGTCTTAAGAGTATGTATTACTAAGCTTAAAGGAACGTAAGAAACGAAATTAATGATTTTTAGGCCCGTTGTAAACTTTGTTTTTTGGGTGAAGTGAGCTATGTTTCGAGATTACCTCTTCTCGTTTTATTTTGCAAAGCCGAAATAACCGCGATCGATCTGTGAAGCTTAGCCTAACGTGCCCGTATCCACTGATTTATTTAAATACTTTGTTTAAACCCAGACGATGGAAAAGTAGCTGATATCTCTCATCTTCTGAGCGATGTGAGCTTACTTTTAGCTCCAAGGCGAAAATAAAAAATTTAAATATATTGCTACACAGACGGGGTTCATCATCCTGTGATTTATTAACAATGTTTCTCTTATTTGAGTTTTGGAAACCAAAACAATAAGCTGTGAAATGAAAACAATGGGCGCTTTCAGGTCCCGTTATCATGATTAGTAAAATCAACGCAAACAATTTGATTTGTTAATTTCATACAGCTAAACATTTTCGTAGAGTTGGCCGCGATTTTACTCAACATGTTCCCAACAGTTGGGTGCCCTGAAAGCGCCCATCGTTTGCATTAATGAACAAACTAGATCTGTGTACTTGCTACTGAGTTTCCCAAAATTTTTTAAATATAAATTAAACGAATTTTCTCATGTTAGCTCATTTTAATCCAATTAGACTCGTTGGGACAAGTAAAAACATTATTTATAATCAACCAACTCTTTAAAAAGACTTCAAATTCACTTAAAAGTTCGCTTATCTGTGGTTTAATTGATATGCAATTGAATTAACAAAGTGTCGCACAACTCAAATGCCGTCTTTAATTTACGCCACTGTACGAATAAAACACATAGACCATAAAGCAATGAGTTTGACACACATTAAAGTGTCCGCAAATCATTCATCACCGTTTTATGGAATGCGATAAACATCGGAAATCTACTATAGAGGAATTGCATATGTCGTAAACATTGTGGCCCAGTTTGATAATATACCGAGTACGAAAAACATCCCTAGTGGAAAAATTGAAATTTTTTATACTAAAAATAAACTTACGATTTCATAGAAATTTAATAATAATTTTTGTATAATGTTAGTAGGTTATGGCAATATAATTTTAGTATAATTTTAAAAATTAAACAGAAATTATACTTTCGCAAATTATCTAGTTAAAAGTATAATTTTTGTATATTGTGTTATAAAATTAATACCAATATTAGTGTATTTTAAGTAAATTTTAGTAGGTTATGGCAATATAATTTTAGTATAATTTTTAAATTTAAACAAAAATTATACTTGAGATAGAAGAATATAACGGAAATATTCCATTCATTGTGAATGCCGCCGATGTATGCGTATTATAATTTTACATCATTTTTCCATGTGGTTGTTTGTATTCGCGGACATGCCACGTCATCAGTTCCTCTCCATTGATTATTTCACGCCGTTGTTAATTCTAGTATTTTTAGTCAATTTTCAATCAGAATCAGAATAATAATTGCTTAAATTTTAGACTCCGTCTAGACTCGAACCGGCAACTTTTGCGATAATAACACTTAGCAGTGTACACCTTAACCACTGCACCACCAAAGCAATAACTATGTAGAGTTTAATTCCTAACAATATAAATCAATATATTTGAATACACAATTAAACTTAAAATATACTTAATTTGGTTTATTTCATTTGCTGCAAACTACACCAGCACACCAACATACAAAAGACCGCAAAATACGATTACAAATAAAAACATTTTTTCAGCACGATAGTATAGATGCGCACATCAGTGTTGCCAGTTCGTGGGAAATTTTCCTTTTTGCGGGAAATTCATCTCGCGTACGGGATGAAAAGTGATGATTAAAAAAATTATTTTTCTAAAATGTGTAATACACAATTTTCGATTCCAATAATCCGCTTAAAATAATTTTTTAAATTTATTTTTAATTTTGACTAAATTTAAATATATGTATATACAAAAATCATACTTAAATTTGTGTAAAATATTTAACCATTTTTAAACTATAAAACTACCGTATTAAGTATTTATCCCAAATGTACTTAATTTAGTTTAAAATTTGAATTTAGGAGTTAATTTTAGGTTAAAATATTTTATGTATATTCATGTTTAATTTTGACTAAATTTAAATATTTGTTTATACAAAATTCATACTTAAATTTGTATAAAATATTTAACCATTATTAAACTATAAAACTACCGTACTAAGTATTTATCCCAAATATACTTAATTTAGTTTAAAATTTGAATTTAAGAGTTAATTTTAGGTTAAAATTAACACTTATATGTGTATAATATTTAAAATCATATTTCATGTATATTCATGTTTAATTTTGACTTAATTTAAATAATTGTATATACAAAATTCATACTTAAATTTGTATAATTTTTGTGATGTATAATTTAAGTAGTATTTTGGTTTAGAAATGTATTAAACTTTAACCAATTTAAAGTATATTTTGTATTTAAATTAATCATTTATACAAAAATAAATTGATTTTGGTATTCCTCAGTATAATTTTTTGGTATAAATATTTGATTTTTTCCACTAGGGATGTGACACAAATTAGTGCATTGTATACTGGTAAATGATTAGCGATGATTGATTAGTATTGTGAAAGGTGTATTACGTCTGTGCATTATTAATTTCAGATAATATATATAGAATTCTATATACATATTGTTGTTGTTCTTCAAATCCATTTACTTAACAAAACATACTTAATACATACTTTCGTTTGTGAAAGTTCTTTTTTGCCGTTGTGCGCGATGATATTTTTGTCGGCTTGTCACTAATTTTGTAGGTTATTAGAGTTGAGTATATACTCTGTAATAACATATTCATCCAAAAAAACGATGAATTTACTCATTCTACTATAATTTAGTATCTAGGTAGAATATAATTTTGGATGATTCCTAATATCATATGATGATAAATATAATTTTAGATTTAGCGGCAACGCGCGCGCAAGCTGACCAGTTTATAATTTTTTCTCTTGCTATTTTTTCACCAAATATATGACTCACACTTATATTTTTAAGAGTTTCTAAAACAACAAATGTTGAAATTATTATTATTATTGCTGTTCGTAATTGAATCAAATAATAATAATAATAATCTGGTGTTGATTTTCGCGAAAGTGTCAGATATAATAAAATTGTATGCAAAAAAAACCTGGTCGTACCACTTTCTTTTGTATACAGTAGAATTTTTTGTATAAAAAACGTTCTTGTAGGCGTCTCAAAAGTTTTCCGTTTCCAGTTTTTGGAGTACATATTTTCTATATCTGATCTTGGGCAGTAACATCAATTCAAGCAAAGGATCGCGCACGTAAACGGACGGAAGCTCTCTCAATTAGCAAGGCAGTCACACAACTACTAAAGGGTGATTTTTGGTTGGCGTTTTAGTTTTTTGTATGTATGTTTTTGACACATCAGTGACATTTGTCAAAATCAATTGTTCTCAATTAGAATTGCCATTTCATCATGGAAAGACTAGCACTCGAACAACGTTTTCAAATTATTGAATTTTACTATCAAAATTCGTGTTCAGTGAAAAGTGTGTTTCGCGCACTTCGTAAAATTTATGGTCACAAAAACAAAATTTCGCACCAATTTCACGTTATTGGACATGAATTCACTAAATCGTACGCTTAGAGTGCGTACAGAGAAAAGTATTGCTGAGAACAGCTAGTGATGATGAAGACGACAAAATGCCCATCCATCGCAGGACACAGAAATTGGATTTGTGTACTCGCACCAACTTACGATGAAGGAGGCGAAACCAAATATGTACATGGCTATCACGAGAAGGCAAACACGTGGAATTTTTAAAAGACGACACACAATACAAAAAGATGAATGAGATTAAATACATGAGATCGATGCTAAATGTTATAATTTATATATGAAGATATAAATGTAAATATCGATGACGAACTGATAAGACCAGTAGTAACTTGTGGTAGCAAAGCTTGGACGTTACCAACACGGGACAGCCAGAATGTTTCCGTTTTTGAGTACTAATTAGTGTGTATGATGGTAGATCCTATTAAGGAAGAGTAAATGTAGCTAAAGCATCTGAATCTCGAGAATCTACGTTCTACGTTACCAACGTTGTACCATTAAATAGACCCCTGAGTCGCCACCAATGAAGATAGGATATCTCGGCATCAATGAAGATAGGACTCCCTTCAAACTTTTGGTTATCATGTCTGGCTCCTCTTGTTACGGATCGAGTTATCTAAAAGAGCATTGTTGGAACGGCCAGACCCCTTCATAAGATGTGGCGGTAGCGAAGAAGAAGTCTCTTGGCTGTATCTAATTCTACTGGCACAAAGCGGATTATTTTTCTTACTTTTATTTATCGTTTGGTCTCAGGTATTCCTTTAGATATTATTCTCTTGGAAAATATGTGGGTCAGATTCAGCACATTATCGGCAGCTGAGCGTATTGACACTAATCAATTAGTGAAGATCGTTTGTATGCCTAAAAATTGATAAGATATTGACAAAACTGAATGAAATCAAAGGATTAATCAGAGGAAGAACAAATCTAGACCAATATCTAAAGAAATTAATAATTTTTAAATTTTTTAAAGCAAGTTGTACGAAAATAATTTAATATTGTGATCAATGTTAACCAAATCAATACAAAATTTGGTAAATTTGAACTGGACGGCGACATTGTCTATCTAAATAATTAATAAAATACTATATCGTTGTTAAACGGATTTTGAAGCCGGCAGGGAACTGAATGAAAATTTTTCCTAAATTGACAGGAATTGTAAATGCAAATTCTTTCAACTACACCAACAAAAACTGAGCCTTTGAAAGAAAATACGCTAGCGACGGAATTGAAACTGAAAGGTAAATGATTCAACAAGAAACATTCAATACTACATAAAAAAAGATAAAGATTGTGTAATTGGGAGCGCTAATTACGCCCCAAGAACCCGGAACACTTTTCGAAGAACGATTAAAACTAAAAAATTGACTTAAAGTAATTTATTTTCTATAAGGCATACTTCTGTCGAGTTCTAAATAAATCACAAATCATCCCTACCTCCTAACAATATTGCATGAGAGACCACCTATTGAGATTCAAACTTGGTTTGGTACCAAATCGATTTCAAGCGCCACAGCTGCTTGGATATATACATTATAGTCACACCAAATTTTACAGCAGTTACGATCCTATCCCATTTGCACCACTAAACATATGAAACTATCCAAAAGCAATTCGCACTTTATACGTAATATGCATTCTGTTTACGGAAATTGTATAATTTCCACAAATGACTTTCTGCGGTTTTTATTTGTATTTATTAATATATTTTTCACCATTTCTAGATTTAGTTTTCTATTGTTGTATTCCAAAACTATAAACGATAATTTGTTTGAATGTGTGCAGCAATAATAAAAATTGTGTTCATCTTTTGCGTTCGTGCTGATTTTATTGTTGTTGTTTCGCTAAAAAACGGCGTCATTATAAATCAATCTGTGTGCGCGCTGGTTTTACTTTTTTTTTAATTTATTTAATTGCAATGTTGATTTTTTTTTTTTTTGTTGAACAGGTTGGTTGAATCGGTCGAGTGAATTTGGAAGTTAAAATTTTCACCATATACCTATATAACGTATAGTTATGTAGGTTTCAAAAAAAAGTTAGCGGAAAATATTAGATTGAGTAAATAATTTAGACACGAAATGTGTTTTTTAAAATTAACAGTATGTCACCTTGTATGTCGTTGTGCGACAAGATGATTCAATCGCAATGGTACAGATAAATTGATTTGAAGGCTTCATCATCATCATCATGATTTTGAAAATAGTTACGCGGTTTGTTTACATGAAATGCTTAGTCACAATTAAATATTAATCACGGCGAAAATTACGTGTTATTTTTTGGCTATATTTATAGGAAATTCGATTTGCTTGAAGTGGATAGAGCTTAACAATTATTATTAGTTGGTCGCTGCCATATGCCTAAACATATACACAGTATAAAACCACGACATTCTATATTCAAATTAGAAAAAAACAAATCAACTTTCAATTATCCTTCAATTTGCTGAATGCAACAGTGACATACAAGAGTACAGTCGAACTAGCAAACCCAACACGAACAATAATGCAATAATATAAAATTATTGAAGTTCGACTGCACAAATTTTATTTATTTACTTCTAATGTAAATAGAGATTCTTAGATGAATACGACATAGATATATTTCACTGTTTGATTATATCAATATTATATATAGTTTTCTGTGTAAGGTGAAATAAATAAATAATAATAAAAATTGTGCAAACGATCAGATTTCACTTTAAAATTGTACTTAGTACATATGCACATATGTACATAAAACGCGTTTTAAATTATGTCGACTGTCGTCGCCGTGTTTAGAAAATAAGTATAGTGGTATATCGTTCATGTGAATATGTTTAGAATTGATTTAAACATCTTTTTCTTCTATATTGCATACATGAATATATCCAGGCTTCTGGTCTAGACATTATATAATGCTGATTTTTTTTACTTATGCATATACATCGATACAAATCACTTGAGACGCAACACCAAGTCACGGGGGCGGAATTTATATTTCATAAAATATTAACGACGTCGTGATCGCATTCCGTTGATCATTTTTCGAAAAATCTCCAGAGTATTAAACTCGTGTTTTATGTTAACTGTATGGCATCATTAGATTATAATTTGAAATTAAATTAATTACATTGTGGCCAAATGCCAAGTTCGCGAGTTCAATATGTTTTACAAAACAAATGAAATGTGTTTAAGATGCATGTCAAATGTGGAATTTATTAGGTTGTCTCAACTCAAAATCGATAACATTCTAATTTATTAGGCAAATTACTGCTCGAAATTGGTTTCGGGAAGTATACTGCTGGAGTGGCTTGTTATAACATCACATTTTCGATATTTTATCTTTATCTATCTTTTTATTTAAAAGTGGAAGCTTTCTAAGGCCTTGCATTGGCTGACGCGTCGATCTGCCGGTATTTTTCAGTGGGTTTGACAATAGTACAGACAAATTTAACTAAATTTGCTACGATTATGTCGAAATATACACCCCAATTATCGAAGTCGTCTCACGTCATTTTAGACGACTATAGTCATGTCACTTCATTTTTGCTATTATCGAAGTCGTCTGCTACGACTCTAGTCACATGAATACGACAACAGTCACCTAATTTTTTCAAGTGACAAGAATATTTTATGCGACATTCATTAAAGAAACACATTTACGATTTTTTTTTTTTTTTGTAATACAATTTATATTCATTTTGCAAATATTTTACTGCTTTAGTAAATATATATATAAGATAAATTTATCATTCAATAATCGACGGGTTTTGTTGAAAAATTGGGTGGCCCAAAGCATCCATTCGCAATTTTTAATTACTATGAAAATTACAAATTTTTTACGTGAAAAATATTTTGTCTTCACAATAAATTATGGTACGGTTCCTGGAAATTAATTTAATCATTAAATAATTAGATTTTACTTACCTATTATCAATTTACGTGTATTTTACAATAAAATATTCGTAAATATTTTGATTTTTGACATTGATTGGCTTGTCAAATTTGAGCAAATTATTAGTGCTGCCCGATATTTCTATTGTAGTATGCGTGTCGTTTAAACCGACTTCAACAATACCAATTTTGGCGCGACGTGACACGACTGTAGTCACGTCACTTGAAGTGAGACGACTTCGATAATTGGGGTGATAATATATTTAACAAGCATTTAGAATAACTTTAATATCATTGATATGGGAGAAATATTGCCACTCTATAGAATGAAAAGTTATTCTTTCTTCTTTTCCCGCCTTTACATAGGAATCCGTGGAGAGTAGGAAAAGGAATAATACAAATAGTTCTGAATGATTTTTTGAGAACAAAAAAACGTGTTCCGTCCGGCCGAAACCATCTCCAATGTGGTTTATTGCTTTTAATGAAACGTCTATCCAAATAGCAGATGTGATCGACGTAGAGCTCTTGGGTTGCGTTAAATTGGAGTTATGAATACCTTTAGACTTGTACGTTGATTGAATCAAATGTTATTGGAAAAAAACAGTTAGAAAAATTTAAAAGCAATGTTGAAAGATAACATTTAATTTCACGTTTCGTGGCAAAATATTTCCTATAAATAATCTGATTTCATCAAATTTTGAATATTAAAGATTTAATTTGCAAGTCTGAATCAGAATAACCTTCCAATTTGGAGATGATCAATTTTTAATAAAACTTTTTCAAATTTTTAAAATCATTTAAATATTATATCTTCTCTTTGATACAGATTATGCTGAGCACCAACCAACCAAAACTCGTTCATTACATGCTATATTGAGGGATATACAACTAGACAAAAAGTCCAGTCGATAAATAATAGATTGAAATCACAAGTTCAATTAACAAGGTTTCGCGACTCGCCTGGGGAGCAAGATTTTTATGTCTGCAAATGTTGCCCTTTTATCCGCAATTTCCGCCGTAAGCTTTTCCGTTTTTTAAGATAATCGATTAAGATAACCTCATGACTGTCCCATAGAACAGTTGCCATCACTTTCTTAGCCAAACGAACAGCTATAAAGACATTAATATTAGCCGGTACCAAAACTCACATTTATTGTGACTAAACTGCAACAACCGAGCGTTGAAAACATTCAAAGTAAGGAAACGCAGCACTCAACGCGCCGACAACTTTCTCGTGTCTAATAATTGATTCAATATGTGGCAAACACGTTCTTTGGACATATCGCTTCTTTTCCTGCCTGCCCACACAATTAAAGACCCCTTCAACTCGTCTTTGATTTGTGTAGGCGTATTGCTTTTCAAAAATAAATATTTAATGACAGCTTGACACTCGATTTCTTTTGTTTCCACAAAAATCCATCGACTTACTCAAACGATTGTTAAACAAGAACTGCGCGTAAGTACCTTTCAACGCATGCGAAAACACGATCCTCCATTTTTATTGACGAGTGCTGCTGTCCTCATGTTGAGGTCGAACATTTTTCAGATAACTCTCGCATGTTTGCCTGGATAGCACGCAATTTGGAAAATCGCATAAACGGAGTAAGTGGTTTTTAAAACAGGAAGATTGTGGAATTTTGTTCTTTTCATTCTGTCCAATTTTAATTAAAATACGACCAGTCATATAACATTGTCAAAGGAAGCATTACTGGATTGTAATTAATGCCGGACATCGTCAACAGTGTATTAATTTTGAGCTTCGTTTGAGAAAATAATATAAAAGAGATAATATCTGTATCAAATCAAACTGTTTTAAGAAATTTCCCTATGGATGTTTTGTAATTTAATACCGATAAATCGTTCATCAAATCCACCGTTCTAATGGCATGGAGTTCTGATTTAAAAGCTGATGAATTTTTTGAACTGTTTCATTAGTAACACACTAATAACTCGTACAAATCGTCTGTTTTACATACTCTTATAGTAACTATAATTGAAATAACAAGTTTGCTTTAAATGTATCTAGTAGAAATTGCAAACCAAGTGACTTTCTGTATTTTACTTTTTACACTATTTGCCGTAGGCACTTGGCGAAACACACTTACACTTAATAAACACATTTTATTAAACAGTTGTTTTTCTATTTCGCAAAAAAAAAAAATTCTGTTTTAGCTATTTAGTAATATCTAATAAATACAAATTTGAAGAACTCCAAGGTTGCATTTGCAATTTAGCTGTAAACTGGGTAATTATCCTAATTGCGTTCAACTAAAGATTGTCCATGACCATAATAAAGACCAGGATAGTACTCCTAGTGCGGAGTTGATTCATTTCAAAGAAAACTTTATTGAAATTTATCGTAATGTGGATGGTTTAACCAAGAAAACGGTTATCGGCTTACACTAAAGTTACCTGATACACGAAAACAACCTGACGTCACTGAACTTTTGATTCCAAAGATCTTGTTAATAGGTTAAATATGATTTCAGAAAGGTTATATTTTTTTTTTAAACAACTTTAATAATTTTCAAAAGGATGACTGGTTTCACCTTATTTATTCCCAAAAAATTTTAATTTTAAGGAACCATGGTACCGTCTCTTAAAAAATCTTCCCAAATCCAAAAAAAAAACACCTAAAATCTATAATTATGCCAAAGACAAACTCTGCAATGCTTACATTTATAATACTACTCTTATCTATATTTGAAGATTAAGAATAATATTTGGTATTAGTCCCAAAAAAATGGGGTGGATGTTCAATAAGCTTGGTAAATCTATATAAAATAACAGTACTAGAATTTTTTTATTAAATTTTCTTATTCCTCTATTTAGTCTACCAACAAAAAATATTCATACAAATTTAATTTCTGGTCTTCAGTTCCATTTAATTTCTATGAGTGATGTAATCTAATGAATGAACACGTGTTTTGAAAATTTAAAAATGTGGAAAATGTTGAACAACGTACTATAATTTTAATTCGTAAGTTAAGTTTATAATGAAATAAACCAAATAAAAATCGTGGGAATTATTGGAAAGAAAATTGTATGACATTAGTGTTATCCATCTCTTTGATTTATCGGAGTATACTAGCGACATTACGTATGATAATCGTTCTGTCGGTATAATTTTTGAAGAAATATACGAGTAGACCCGATTCCACCAGTCCATAAAGCGTGGATGGTTTTGGATTTTCTTCATTCCAAATGCGGCAATTTTGCTTGTTGACGTAGCCTTACCGCTGAATAAAATATTGTGGTGAAAATGAGGATCAAGAGAAATCTCGTTTTCGGCTAATTACCGAACATATGTGGCTTGCGGTCATTAGAAAAGTGTTTCCAAATCGAAAAACAAACATTTATAAAAAAACACACTTTTCATTGCAATCCAATTTCATTGAACTTAACGATATCACATAGGAAAAAATCCCTATTTACAACCTAGTCTCACTCCCTAGCTCAATCTTTGCCTTTCGATAGTCCGTCCGACAACGCAAAACTCTCCGTTTATTAATATTTCCGCCTTTCTTTGATCGGTCGTTTTAAATTCCATCATTTGTGAATCATAACTCTCGACATTTAATGGCCTACATATATATTCCACGAGCATCTACGTCAAAGATTTATGATCCCATTTCCCTTGATTAAAAAAATGTTATTCTCCCAGCTAATATACCGAACCAAAATCATTTATTCAGATCACGATATTTTCTCAAACATATAACATAAATTTTTGTGACAGTTGAAAATAAATGTACAGAAAATAATCTAGGATACACAACAGAAACTTTAAGATAGTAAGTAACTACAATTGCTAAATAAAAAAATATTGTAAGTATGTATTTTGACAAGCGATTTGCGATTAATTCGATTGAAAATATTAAATTTACCAAACTTTTTTTTATGTACTTAATACATTTGGTCGATTAGAAATAGCAGACACCTACTCGTTATAATATTCTATTGCACAAAACGACGTTCAACTGTACCGCTCGTGTGTGCTTACCAAAATCTATACTTATATGTATATAAAATGTCACAGACCTTTTTTATTATTTGTTTTATTACGACAATTTTATTTCTGTATATTGAATTGAATCCACCTTCATTCAATTTTTAATTTGATAGATTTTCTGGATTAGTCACACACCGTTCGATGTATTATTTTATAAATACAGGTTAAGAAACTAACAACAGCAACTATATGATACGTTTTATTCCAAAAATATAATCGGCATGCAACAAGGTTCATAATCTTCCTCTGTGTGTGCATAGTGTCTATATGGAAAATAATGTAAAAAATATATGTAATATAAAACACAAACTTGAGCATGGAAAAAGAACTAACGGTGAAAACTTGGGTGTGGCTGAGGATATAAAAATATATTATTGTGTAGTATATCCGATATCCATGAAAACACCATAATAAATTGTAAAGTTTTTCTTTTTGATGACTTTATTTTATTTATTTATTTGGGTCAACAAAAAATGAAAATAAATAACAACATAGTATATTGTAACACAAAAATTCACACGGGAAATTTCATGTCGATGAACATATTTATGGTACAAGTTCGAAAATCTAATCAGCATCATCATCCGACCTTACTCTGACTCTCTTTGTTTACCCTATATAAAGTGCGATGTGTAAAACAGTGTACGAAAAACAGAGAAAACCCGAAAATGGTTATCGATTATACTCCAAAGTGTATATTATACCGAGCTGGAATGATGATAATTTTCTTTCTGTTTTCATTTTATTATTTGGTGGTGTTTGCCCTCTTTTCTGTTTCCAATGTGTGCGATCCGTTGTAAACATGTCAAACATGGTTTAAGGTGCTTTGCAAATTAAATATAATCTTGCTAATTACATTGTAGGTAATTTTGGATGCAATGTGTTGGCGTATTTTTGGGTGCGTACTAAATAAACATCCTCCATCCGTATCAGATGAAACAAAATACTGAGAACACCTTGAACAATAATATCTCCGGTCTATTTTCAGATCATTTCTGTGAAAATTGCTTTTATGAAATTATTATAAAAACATAATGTTCTATGCTATTTATATCGATTATCACTGATAATTTCATAAACCACACAAACATACAAAACACAAATATATACAAAAATTAAAAATTAACACCTATTTTGGATTTTTATTGTATTTGTATTGAATATACATACGTATCACGTTGTACAGATTCATTTAGCGATAACCTGGGAATATTAAACTTAATAGTGACGCCGCTATCGTATTCCAAATGTTAGATAATTTACTTTATAATTAGATACAAGTGCCATTGGGTGAACGATGAAATTGTCTTCTATAATAATTTATTCACTAAACTCGATGAGTCGAGAGATGAGAATTAAGTTGAGACATCAAATCGGACGTTATTATTTTTTCGCTATGCTATTTATATCCGAAAAAACAGTTTTTCCTAAATAAAATCAATTAATTATTATCGCAATAAACCGGAAATTTGCATGAAACATCGATAAAGCGGCGAATACATACAATATTCTGTAATAAATGGCTTCCGTTTCGTGATTTATTAATTGTCTGGATAGGCTATGTTTTAGTATTTATGTATTACGTTTCAAACATTCGGAGGCCCAATATTATTATAGTTTGGAAATTTAAATAATTGAAACGGGGCAGGGCATGATTCTCAGAATAAAGAAATAATGATCGCCAATTTTGTTCCTCTAATCATGAAAATAAAATATTAAAGATATGTAACAACTATGCCGCATCTATACAGTCGTAATGATTAGCCATAATAATAAAAACCCATAAAGTGATCACAGAAAAAAAAAATCGGTAATATTATGTAGTATCTCGTCTGAAAAATTTATTTAAAATTGTGTGGACATGCTATCATGATTGTAGTTTATGAAAATAGCTTTTTTTCGCTCCTGTGTTTGTTACTCTTTTTTCTGATACGAGAAACAGTAGTGTATTGATTTCGGTTTTCATTAAAAAATGATGAAAATGTCTTGAAATTCTGAACCATAGTCCTCCTCCTTCTTTTAAGACCGTTTGATTAAGGTTGACTATGTGAGAAAGCTTGATGAATCGTATCGAGGTTCATTTCAAATAAGTCACAAATTTAATACAATATCGAATTGGCATCCGATATTAGTAAAGAGTTCCATCAAAACCATCAACTCAACAATCAGCACATTTTATGAAGTTCCAATATTACTTCGAAACATTAATAATCTTCATTGCCTATAAACTCTAATTTGCAACTTTGCGCCACCATCTTGATTGACTTCGATTACAGTTACTAAACGTTACTCCTACTTTGGTTTTGCAAAATATCGAAGCTGACCACAACATGACTATTTACATTTTATTATATTCAATAGACACGTAGCCACCTGTACAGTTACGTTACCCAAAGCCTTCCTCAACCTTTGGACAGACTAATTTTCACTCCAAAGATTTGTTGAATTAAGAAATTTTATTATTTAATTTCGAAAAATAATTATAATTATTCGAATAATGCTAATAAATAATAATAGATCGAATAATGCCCCCCCCCCCCTTTCAGACAAACTAATTCGGAAGGACGGGTTTCTAGCACGATATTGCATTTGTCAGATATAGGAGTTCATATTGATTTACGAGTGCATATGCTGATATTTTGTTTTTAAGGTTAAAATCTACAAATCGCTAAAAATGTGGTTGTTAAATGCGCCCTAACATCCCAATTGAGAGTTACCAGCTTCTTATTGACACTGTTGATTTTCTCCTGAGGACTTTAAATTTATCGGCTTATTCTGAATACATTTTCTTGATATACTTATAGTATTAGTCATCCTCCGAAAATAATTTCCATGCGGCCGAAATTATATGCCCACTAGGCGTACAACTTCCTATTCAATTACAACACCTAGGCGCTCTATTGCAGTTATATGTATTTATTCAATTTTAAAATATGTCAAAAATTACAAATTTGGTTTTTGTTTGCTTCAAAATTGGTAAATTTTACAAACGTAGTCTAGACAGCCTGCGAATTGATATATCCGAGAAGGAATCCCACAGTCTGTATGGGTGGGTATAAGAGAAAAATCTCTTTTTTGAAGCTCTGTTTGGTATTGGCCAAGTGTGTACCGAACGAAGGTGAATTAAATATGATTGAATGGGGTGAAACATCATCAACAATCCAAGAAGCTTGTGATCGGTTGACAAAAAAAGAAAATTATTGAAAACTGGAATTAAAATAATTAAATTTATTTAGCTGGATACTCCGATTCTGGTAAATAAATCTGTTAATTAAATGTTACTTAATTAATTTTTATTATATGCGTTATATTTAAAGGAGCACTATATCCGAAAAAATCACAAACATATGAAAAAATTACATAAAAAACCATATTCGGATATAACGCCTATGCGTTATGTTGCAAAACTGTAGTCATGCAAGTACTCGAAAGAAAATAACTTTTACAGACAATGCCTATTTCAGGTTTCTTCCAAACCAGTAATATCAAAAATAATTACACAACACAACTTGAGCTAGTGTTTTCATATAGTGTTGTTGTTTGACTACTCTCTACTCTCGATCGCCCCAATTTTGTTACGAGTGCAGCGATGCTAACATCGATTGTGCTACTTTCTATTGTTTTTGAGCATAGCGATATTTTAACAAAACCATTTGGAAAAATTCGTTTATATAGTCTTATCCCTTACATTTAATCATTTTATCAATTAATGATGCCGATTTATAGTTTGGTGTGGTCAAACCATTGAGAATGTTAGTTAGAGTTCGCTAAGCGCTGGTCCAGAGTTTATAGGCCCTATGTGACAAAGGCTATGTGCACGACCCTCGTTGGCACAACAACTTAAGCATACCAGTCAAAACTTAAAAACACCTGCATGCTTCGTTTTATTTTCATTTCTTTAGAAAATAAAAGTTTACATAATTTAGTTAATGATCTAATTTAAATTTTACGTCATTATTTTTCTGTTTGTATTAAGCAGACCTTACTTGCAACCTTCATTTACGCCTTATTTATTGAACTAGCAGAATTGTGTTTTTATTTTTTCTCTTAGTTTTTAATTCGAAATTTTCCTTAAATCTTTATTTTTACTTCAACCTGGAAAATCTTACTGAAACGAACCGACCCAATTCTGAAGAGAATAGTAACAAGAGATGAGAAGGTGATTGGGTACGAAGAAAACAGGTCGTAGTCACAGCCAAGATTTTCATCGCAAAACTAGTACTAGAAATAATTAATGTTGAGGGAATTGTAAAAGTATCATGTATATTATATACATAATAATACCTTACAATACCAAGTGATCCCTGGTCAAAGATTGATTTCAATCTCTACTTTCAATAGCTAATGAAAAGGTGTGCACTTGATGAAAGATAGTTTAAATTATTCAAAATAAATGGCATTGCTAGACCAGACAAATTTTAGCTAACGTAGCACAAATTGGCAAAGCGGTTGTTCGGTTTTCTAATAATTTGTTACCTTTTAAGAGCAAAAATAGAGGTCCTGTTCAGTAAGTATGTCATCCGTTGCGCAATCTGTTAAGTTGTAATAATAATAATACACCCATCCCCACCCATTTACATGGTAGATTGGTTCTGCGGAATACCGTGTAAATATAATTATAATTAGCAAGAATAAAATAAATTAGAAATATCAAATAAAAACTTAAAACATAATAATTTTTTTGTTTTTTCAAATCGTGTAATAGCGAAATCGTCTAAAAAAAGTACCGTGTAAATCGGGGAATGGGTGTAATTTATTATTACACCCGGATTTCGGAAGTATTGACAGAAATAATCTAAATAATTGATATAATCAATCGGCAAATTTTGCTAAAAATTATGGTATCGATTCAATGCAAATGGTGTATTTTGATTTTATTCTAACTATTCTGCTGTTATTTTAAGCAACTTAAATTACAATTCATGAAAAAAATATCTAAAATAAAATTCATTTCAAGCACAAAAACCAATGTTTTCTTTTTCAGTGGGCGCCAATCCAAATTGTAAATTATAAACTTATCGCTTGGCTAACTTACTTAACTAATCTGCTGTTTTGTATATCAACAATGTCATTAAATATATTGATACTTTTGAGCAAAATTTGCGCATACCAGTGGCACTATTCTGGTTTTCCCTGGGAATAGGGAATTGGGAAAAATATTTTCATATCATTTTTGTCTAAATTATATTTTTCTGGCCTACTGTTGGAATTAGTTGGATGTAAATATTTTTGAAACAAAGATATATTGAGAATTATTTTTCCCTATAAAATTTTCCCTACAAAAGTTTCCCAATCAACTTTGTTTCGGAAATATTTACACCAAACTAATTCTAACAGTAGGCCAGAAAAATATAATTTAGACAAAAATGCTATGAAAATATTTTTCCCAATTCCCTATTCCCAGGGAAAACCAGAATAGTGCCACAGTTTACAATCTTTGTTTTATTCATTTTATGGCAACCAAAAATTACCATAATATTTAGGGTCAATTTATTTCATAGCAAATTCTTATTTGTGGCAACATTATTGCCATTCTTAAGCGCGATTTACATGATGAAAAAATGTTGGCCAGCAAAAAAAGAAGAGTTTGGTATATTAAAATTTTCGTGTGTATGACAAGAAAAGAATACACCGTGCAAAAATTTTGCTGTGCGTTTTTGTCTTTTTTTTTGAGCAAATGCCGCCATAAAATAAAAATACTGCCATAAAATATAATCGACCCGAGTATATTTTATGGCAACAAATATTATTTATGGCAGTTTATATTTCTTTCTCAATTCAACTAATGCGAAAAATTTATATTGTGTGCAGCTCTAAGCACACAGCAAATATTTTGCTGGGACAACATTTTTTCATCATGTAAATCGCGCTTAATCTTTCATTTGGAAATTGTAATATGCGGATTATCAATTTTTCCAACTTTCGGACGCACTGATTCCGTAATATTCAGTTTTTTTTGCCAAAAAAACAATATTTAGCAAACTTGTAAATCCAGAAATAGGGTATTGTAGATTTAATAAAAATACGAGTTTCAAATATTTGGTTTTAAAATAAATTTTATGGCAACAAAAAAAATTGCCATAAAAACTACTTGGGCTGAATATATTTGAAACCAAAAAATCTCCATTTTATGGCAAGATTTACTCAAATAATTTTCTTCAAAATGTTCCATGCTTAATTCTTTGATGGGAAAAAATTTTTGTGTGTCAAAATCGGCCTATAGAAGAAAGATTAATAAAAAATAGCCATTAAAATTCATATTCTAATAGGACATTTTTATCAAGTAACTTTACTTTTAAGTACTTTCCCGAATTTAAATTTAAATAAGTGGCTCTCAATCTTATAAAAAACTAAATTAAAAATACATTATAAAATGTAGCTCAATTTAAATTTTGAGACATTTTTGTCATGGTTTCCCAAATTTTCATTTATTTTGTAGTACTGCTAAAAGACAATCGAAAATGAACCTCATTAATTATAGCATTAACATTATAACATTAATTAAGGGAGACTTAATTGAATGCTAAAAAGTCAATTTCACAATGAAGAAACATTGGATTTTCTTAAAATGATTATGAAATTCGTCGGTAATGAATAGTTACTCGTAGACGCAATTTTCGTTTGTTAATCGTTACTGCACCTTGTACTGGTACTGTACTTTTGAAGGTTCAACATTAACAGAATACAGTAACAGTCTCAAAACAGATTTAATCATGTCGGTAGATAAAAACCCAAGTAAGATTTTCTTCAAAACATGCTTCGAGGATCTCTGTCGGAAGCAGAACACAGTTATTGTTGCCAAACATTTAAAGCTAATTGCGAGAAATCTGGGTGCAATTTTGCCTCCAAGTTATCAATTTCACTCCTTAGACTCTCTAGAAACCTCAATTAAATGTTCACAGTGCAAGCCGCGATTATGCGATTAATGATGCTTCTGTCGTTATCCTTTGAAATGTTATAAAAACAGAAAATATTAATTTATCATCTTCTTACAACTTTAATCTAAATAAGCCGAACAGTACCCTTGCGGGATACAATATTAGATTTTAGAAACTTCTGATTTAGATGTTACAAGAAAACTATAATATTGGGAGTGCTAATACTTAGCTTTCCTATTCAAACAACATAGAACGGAAGTTAACTAGGTTCGTTCCAAGTAAAAAAGCTAAATTTATTGTGATTAAATAATCGTAAGTAGGTAACTAATTGGTCAACTAATTATTTTCGTTTTTTTCGACTAATGGCCTCATTATTATTACATACTACTATTGCAGATATTTATCGGATACGCCCTTCCTGAAAGATTTATTTTATCGACTACATTAAAATATATTTAGGCTCACAATACTATATACGAATACTAATAATCACAATACGAATTGATGGAGTTATATTCGTCGATTTAACGCTAATTTTCAATGACACCCATCCCAGAACTTTTGTATGTACATTTAAAGAAAAATACAAATTTTGGCCGAACTTATGAAATTGTTTACAAATGTTACTGCAGTTTTTCCTAAATTGTATGGTTTGGTCTTTGAATGTACGTTAATGAGTGAAGATGTAGAACATTCGGTAATCTAATAAACTTAGAACCTACCCAAGGTACACTCATCTAAAACGGAATTCTATCTAATGATTTCCAGTTTAATTATTCTAAATTTAAAACGGCTTTAAGGAGATTAGGTTATCTGGTGTAAAATGAGTTTTAAAACTTATTTGTTATTTATCTTTTGCATTTAGAATACAAAAAATAATCAAACTATATTAAAGATAAAGTGGTCAATAAAATGGCCATATCATAAAATCTTCTGAACAAAAAGTGCCCGCACAAGGAAACAACAAATTTCGGAAGTATGTAGTTCGAAAATAGAGATTAACCCAGTTTGTTTTACTTACTCCATCTAAGAATTGTAATGTAATATAAGAATCCGGATAAGGCAAACTTTCATTACAAATATCTCTCCGAGAAAGTTGATCAGATACATTGGAGATAAGTAAGTAATATGGAAGGCAAAAAATAGGATTATTTTTAGATTATCAGTAAATTGATTGCGACTATTAAAATAATTTACAAGAATAAGCAAGAGAACAGTTAGTTCCACCGGTGACACATCTTGAGTTACATCGCTTATAAGCAACGTACTCTCGCTAACCAATCGTTTGCCATTTGATTTTTACCGATTAAAACAAAATTCAGGCAATTTAAAGGATTGACGTGATTTTGGATAAATTAATGAAATAGATTGATTTCCTCAGCTTAACATCTGAAGCTGTGTATAGCTTTGGTTTCTAAGCGCTTCACTGCTGATGAGCACCAAAGTAGTTTAGTTTACATAATAGAACTTGTTTTTCTTTAAAAATAACTATTTTTAAAGAAAACTGCTCTGCTCTTCTTTCATTATAAATACGAGCCAAGGTTTTCAGCCCTTCAAAACGATATTTATAACTTAGGGCAGTAGCCTGAGTGTAATTTCTAATACATTAATTCTCCATACGCATCAATAAACAAATCAATCCATTAAAAACGTGTTAATTTAAAAATTATAAGTAAATTCTCATTCCGCAAAAAATTCCCAATCAGCGTATTACAAAAAATCACGATCGGCTAATAAATCTTACGTTGAGGTCACCATCACACACCGATTATGCAACACTCAATATTTTTTCTTCCACATTTCACATAATTGTATTTACAACAAACTCCATAATAGAATAATTTCAAGTAACAACACAACTGGAGCTTAAATTGCATACTTTAGTTGTTTTAACTGGAAAAATACATTAAAAAAGGAAGTAAACGATTTATTCATCCAAAACGATGTGTACGATAATATACGCTATACACATAGTTCCATTTCAGTATAAGTATATATTACATTAGTATGTATGTACATTTTGTAAGTACATACATGAATAATTTATACCAAAAAAAAGTGAAAAAAGATTTTCTTTTGAATACCTTACGCAACCTCGATTTAATTGAGGTCAATCTACCGAACCCAACTACACATAGACATTTAATTCCCTAACCAGTGACGAGTTTTAAGGGAACCCAAACCCCTACTTATTTTCTCTTTAATTAAACAAACACAAAATTTATCAACACAACGTGTGCTGTCCTTGCCCATCCCTATAATTATTCCGTACCTGTTTTTGGCATCTCGTTCAATTAGAACATGAGAACAGAAAAAATAATATGTTTTGGTACACGTGATATAATTTACTGAGTGTATACGAGTATATGTTGAAATTGTACCTATATGTATCTACAAAAAAATACACAAGTAAAAGAGTAAAGTAAAATATTAAAACACGCGAAATGTCTACACATACAATGAACAGTACAATTCCCAATTCAACAAAAGGCACTGAATTTCGCAAAAAAAAAAAAAAAATGAAATAACCGAAAAACCAAGCTACGTTTTTAAACAGAGAGCAGATATTATGTATACTGTATAGCATGCAAGAGAGGGCTTATGTAAAAAGAACTACACGGTGTAATGTGTCTCAAGACGAGAATTGAAAGATCGACGTGTGGCAATTTCTTACCTTATTTACTTTACCTATACAATTTTGTATTGTAACGTGTATTTGATATTGTAAAGCAAAGAAAGATCGACAAATGGCAAGATCACAAACAAACGCACACACTTGCCTAACTAAGTAAAGAAATAACAAGAGAAAACTTGTTTCAATTGTAATTGAAGTTTCGTCGTTAAGGTTTATAGTTTTTTATTTATTTTTTGTTAGCTTTTCAGTTTCGTATGGTTGAATGGAAACGATGACTCATTTCACTATATAAACACATACAACCGCACTCGAAACACTATATTCTTGTTTTGGGATGCGTTTTGTATTTCTTCGCCTTCCAATGTGTGGTGATCTTTGGACATTTCTCTTTTTTGTGTATTTATTAATATTATTTCTTATACGTAAACGATTTATTGTAGTTTTCTTCGTTCTAAATTGGTTAAATATAAAACAGAAAAACTGTAACAATTAAATATTTATGTTTTCAAAAACTATAAAAGTTGTTGATGGTGATAATGGCGCTCAACCGAATTAAAAGCGTATGATGGTAACACCTGTTAATTTAGTATGCTAATAGTTCAAGTAGCAACTGGCCAGAAATGTCTAAGGTGAATTAACCTGAAGTAATATACTTTAACATTGATTGGCATGAGGCGTCTCAAAATGTTTAAAGATTCAAATAAACAAGACTTTTGTACGAATATATGAAACTAATTTTAGAAAAAATGTTAGTCACAAGTTTCTTAACATGAATGACTTTTTTGATGAATAATAAAACTATGATAACATCTCTCTCTAGCTTTCACATCTCATGAAGGGATTTTGCCGCCTGGAGATAGTATCTGCACTATTGAAAAAAAATAATCTGGGCCATTTGCTTAACAGTTTCTGTACGCAAATAGTCCAAACAGAGTTCGTACTCTCCATCACAAACAAATCGAAAGCATCCAAGTAAAAATCGTAAACATTCGAGTTATCAACAGACCAACTCGAACTGCTTCTCTTATTCGATTTCCGCAATACAAATTATCAATATCACAAAAATGTCTGTTTTATTACAAGGAAACATCAAAGAAAATATCCCTCAACTGAGACCGATACAAACCCTTCTCTATTAACAAAAAGTTGGGTAAACATCGGTCCAAAAATCTAAATTGAAAAGTTTATCGATCTTAATTAAAGGACTGTTATGTAGTTAATCATCCAATGAATGTGGCCTGACGTATTCTTTGCACGTCATAATAACAAAACAATTCTTAAACGATTATGCGTCTATATGTATAAAGTGTAAAGGTCATCAAATCTTTTATGTTGTTATATACAGGGGAGTCACCATATTACCAACCAAAAAAACCTATTATATATAGAACTATTCGATTTATAAATTTAAATATAGACATTAAGACGCCAAAAATTCAACATTTCCTTATTTGTGAATAGCTGAATACGTACATTTTTCTTACAACTACATAGTATAAAACTCATAAAAACTGTAACTTCCCTTCGACATGACGACAAACACATAACTCCAATATCTTATAAGCATATATAACTAGATTGCTATAAATAATGTCTTTTATATAAATAAAAAGAAATTATAATAAATGGAAAATCGCCCTCGCGATTCAATTCTTATATACCAATCAATCGCTATCGCGAATTAGCTACGCGCAACAAAGGGGAATAAATTATTGGATTATCGATTTTGTTAAGACGTCTCAGCAAAATAATGTAAACATTATTTCGACGTTATGACATAACTGTGTCTAAAATTCTAAATCTTAAACGGAAGTAGTAGATGATGCCATAAAGACTGTGTTAATCGGAAATATACAAGAATAGTTTAGTGAGAGACAATTATTTAATTATAAAATAAAATTTGTAATTCGTTGCCATGTCTTACACTATACTACTTTGTTTTCTATGGATATATAGATCTTTGAATATTTTAAGTACATAATTTATTCAGTACATAAAAAATGTATGTACATACAGTATAACATAAGAAAAAGGATCAAAGTAAAGTACATATTTTGTTTTTTATTATTAATACAAAAAATCCTCTAGTCCTTAGAAAAATCAAACAACTCCAAAGAATTTTTATATGCTATTTAATTTTATTCTAGAAATACTTCATTTTGAAAGTGGGTTCACAAATAATCCCTCGGACTCATATTATAGGTTTTTTGTTTTAATTTCGTGTATCTCTTTTATAAAAACAACATATATATAGTATTTAACCGCATCGATCTATAAACTATTTATATACGATTATTATTATTAGAATATCATATTTTGTATGTGCATTGTCACAGTACACGGCTGACGTCAATCGTCACATAATGAACCCAACTCACGACATATACGTAAAGTTCCTGATGAAGAAAGTTATTAAAAAATTATTATATTAAATTGTTAATGTATTCAAGATATATAAAATACTTGTGTTTCGTTTGAATAGCCAATTTGTTATTTAATTTCTTCAAGAATAAAAGGACACAGCAGGTTTACTGACCGTTCTGTATAACACACGAATTTGTTGACGATGGGATTTTTTTTTGTACAATGAAAAGAAATTTCGTGAATTAAAACAACCGGAATAGGTACGAAGGGCCGAATGTCGAAGGGCCGACTGTCGAAGGGCCGAATGTGTCGAAGGGCCGAATGTGTCGAAGGGCCGAATGTCGAAGGGCCGAATGGGTCGAAGGGCCGAATGGGTCGAAGGGCCGAATGTGTCGAAGGGCCGAATGTCGAAGGGCCGAATGGGTCGAAGAGCCGAATGTGTCGAAGGGCCAAATGTCGAAGGGCCGAATGTCGAAGGGCCGAATGTCGAAGGGCCGAATGTCGAAGGGCCGATTGGGTCGAAGGGCCGATTTTTTTTTTGTTTTTAGAAATATAATTTTTTAAATTTGTTGTTTTATAACAAAATAAAGTATTTTAAGAATATTAGAGTATTTTTATATTTTTTATTTTTGATATTTTTATTTATAGAATATTTTGTAATTTTTTTTTTATTAAACATAAATGAATTTCTTATGAATTTAATATTTTTCATCTTTGAATATTTATGAAATTCCACGTATCCGGTCAGCGATACATTTTGGTGAAGGAAAATTTTATTATGCGCCACCAGAGACATGGTACAAAAAATAAAAAAATAATCAAATTAAATAAAAAAATTAAAAAAATATATTTCTAAAAACACAAAAAAAATCAAAAAAAAATCGGCCCTTTGACCCATTCGGCCCTTCGACACATTCGGCCCCGACACATTCGGCCTTTTGATATCATACCAAAAAACCAACGATGAGTTGAAGTACATTCTTAAAAAAAATAAAAATTAAAAATATTTTTCAATGGGTGATTTTCCACTTAATTATTTAAATAGCAGCGGGATTTTATTAAAAACGGTACGTGGCAGAACTCTTTATTTCATGCTGAAGACGACATGAAAATGGCATGGACGTAATTATTAAAAAAATAAAACGCCTTAACAGACATTTAAAAGAAAGTTCAAAGGAAAATGTCGATAAGACACTTAATTATGGTAGGGTCGTTTTTAACAATTAACAAAAATAAATGTGTATTGTACACTGTTAAAATATTTTTTGATTGGAATACAAAAAAAACTGATAAAAATGCCTATAGGTTTTTTTTACAAGAATTATAAAAAAAAGTACACCATCTTTTTCTAACAATCTACGTATCCAACAACTATCTCGTTTAGTTGATATTGCCTATGCACCTAGAAAACTAAGCAGTATAGCTTGATACGTCATCAAATTTATGTCGACATGTTCTTTTCTGAACTATAGATGAAAGTAACGTGCGTAAAAAGTTCTTGATATTTAGAGGTTTAACGAAATGTTAAAAGCAAATTTTAATAATAATAAAGGGTGTTTAATTTCGAGGTATAAAATTTGGCAACACTTTTTTCAGATACAGTCGATTTAACAATTGATCGTTGATTTTTGGTTAGTTTAGTTTGCTACTTCATAATAAATAAATTCACGACAGAGCACCGTTCGCAGTAAATTGTTCAAATTTACTTTTAAAAAAATGGTTCAGTTCGTGAAGATCATCGCGCGCTACGTCCATTTTATGGTCGGCACTCACAGAGTTTGGGTGGTTTACTTTTAACAACCAATAACACGACATCGCAGAGTTTGTACTAAAATGCTATTATTATCGAATGATTTCTATAAGTCTTTCATATAAAGTTTTGATTTTCAAACGGATTGGTGGTGACAGAATTTTTCGAGTGAAACCCGTTTAATGGCACTTTGAATGGCCAATAACAGGACATCGTACAGTTTGTACTA
The DNA here is from genome assembly GCA_947310385.1 of Nephrotoma appendiculata. NCBI lineage: Eukaryota > Metazoa > Arthropoda > Insecta > Diptera > Tipulidae > Nephrotoma > Nephrotoma appendiculata. Next base: position 42,927,134 of record OX371223.1, read on the forward strand.
AAATCCCATTATATTATATGCAGGTGGTACCTTTGGACTTAACCTTTAAAATGACACGGGTGGCATTCCTAAACGGATTGATACTGGAAGATTTTTGAGTATAACTTATACTGAAAGAGTAGCACTCATAGAGTTTGAGTTGTTTACTTTTAACAACTTATAAAAAGACATCACAGAATTTGTAACAAAATGCCACTATTATCGGATGATTTCGGCTTAACCTTTCAAATGTCATAGGTTTAATTTCTAAACACATTAAACGCAGTAAAACCCCGTTCATATGTGATGATATGATGAAATATGATATATTTTTGCGAGTGTTGATTTGAATAACCAAATATCATATACTTATTTTCTATTTGAATTCTAAAATTAATATATTAATCACTAGCTTTGTGATGACACTCAATATTTAAATGGGAATCCAATATGAGTAATAAAATATAATAACGAATGAGCTGAATAGCATTAGAAAGAGACGAAATGAATTTTTAATTAAATTGTTATATACAAAACATGGCGTGCGTTCCATCTCTTCCATTACACTGTAACTTGAATTGCAAACTTTTTTTGTGACAAGCTGGGCACCCAGCGGGTAAAACTAATTCAAGTATGCTGAATTCAATGGTGCTAGTCCCCATTTTTGAGAGACCGCGAGTCAAAAATTTGTCAAAACATACACTCATTACCACGTTGATAGCTCTTGGACCATTAAGATTTTCGTTTTGCTTTCCTCAGAAAAGTTATTGCGCAAGCCAAGACAAACACAACTTTACCGAACATATCAAGACCGAAAAACCACAATCTTTTCATTTCGACGAAAAACACTTTTTTATCATTTTTTATCCATTTATTGAATCGATCGAATAAACATCACATCGACAAATATAGTTACAATAGAAACTATTTAGAAGAAAATTAAATCGATTCAGTTGATTTTATGGTAATTTTCTTAATTTTTTTCCTAAAAAATTAACGTTGTTCTTAACTTTTAATTTTAATTTTCTGATTCGTTCGTGTCGTCTTCGGGATCTTCTTCCTCTTGCAAATTCCAACAAATCTCACCCAAGATTGTATACGCACAGCATACAAATGTCTCACGACTCATGAGTCAAACTGTGTCCAAAATTTATACCAAGATCTTGGTTTAGTATACCTATGATTTTCAGTTTTGTGTTGTGCGAAATTTGAGTTTATGTACTTTTTTTAAATTTGGTTTTGTCATTGTTGTATTCTTTGTATCTTATTTGAAATGAGCGTCCTGTTTGGCATAAGTATGCCGACCTCCAATTATATTTAGCCTTACCTGTGTATACGGATTTCTGCACAGGTGGACCTATGTTTCTCTAGGCGGCAAGGTAGGAGCCGGAATTTTCTGTGAGAAGCTTAGGCCAAAATTGACAAGACCCTGCCTTTTTGGGGAACATGCGAGAAGGCTGAGTCTACAGACGAATGACTTTGTAGAAGTTGAATGGACGAAGAGACTTTAGATAACATGCTATGCTCGTGTTCGGCACTATTATACAGAAGGCATTGGTATTTGGGCGTGTACAGTATGGCCAGCCTTTCAGATCTCGCAGACTGTGGAGTGCGAGATATTTTGCGCTACGTACGTAGCTCCGAATAGTTTTGAACAGGGGTAAAGGGGAAATAGGATCCGATGGTATCACAACGGGCCACTACTGGTCTAAGTGTGCGGAAGCAACCACTCTAACCTAACCTAATCTTGGTCTAAGTAAATACACATATATGGTGGATGTGGTTTTTCGGTTCTTGATATGTTCGGCAAAGTTGTTTACCATGACTTGCGCAATAACTTTGCTGAAGAAAGCATATAACGAAAATTTTAGTGGTTCAAATACTATTGGTGAACAACGAAAAAATTCCTGTTTTTTACGATATTTTGTATAAAAAACCCACTGGGTGCAATTATTTGGCCGGAATAATAGAAACAACTTCGCTGAAAAAAGCAAAACCAAAATCTTATTGGTTCACCGTGAAAATGAGTGTATATTTTGTCAAATTTTTGACTCAGAGCCAAAACATATCGGAAGCGAAGTGTCAAAAATGGGGACTAACTTTGAAATAGGACTAGCTCCATTGAATTCAGCGTACTCTAATTAGGTTTACCCCCTGGGTGCCCAGATTGTCACTTTTTCAACTAGCACAGTGTTATTTGATTCGATTGATTGATTGGTCTAATTTTTTTTTGTTTTTTGTAAAAAAACATCCATATTTAATTAAACTTTGTAGTTGGTAAATTGTGAGGATAGTGCGTTTATTTACTTAAACATTCTCTATTTTTGAATTTATATTATTTAATTTTTAAGTTATTTACGAGGGTCGAACAATAAGTACCCTTGTACTGTCATCTGTTAAACGACACCATACTAAATTTCAGTCAAGTTCGCAAGTAAGGTTTTTTGGCATCGATCCGAAAAACATGCGAAGGAATAAGGGCAAAGTTGGATGCTGTCTATGGGAATCCTCCTCCATCTATGACAATCGTGAGATATTGGTTCAACGAATTTAAACGTGACCAACGTCTGTTTTTAATGATGAGCGGCCAGGCCACCCGGCAGACGTTGTTACAGAGGAAATCGTTGAAAAGGTCAATGACATGATTCTCGCTGTTCGCCAGAAAGTGTTCGAAGTAGGAAAGGCCACAGGCGTTTCTACGAAATGACAATTAATATTTTAAATGATAAGTTTATTTTATTTATTTATTTATTTGTTCATTGAACAAGTTCACTTATTTGATAAGTGTGAGAAATGTGTCGGCCCGATGGGTGTCGGCCGCGATTACCGAAATTGCGATTCGTGATTGTCGCGACTAACTTGCATGAAGTGCGCTACGAATTACTGCAGCACTCTGTTCCCCAACATGAAAATATGGCTTGGAGGAAAAAAATTCAGCTCAACCGAGGAGATTATAGCCGAGACAAAGGGGATTTTGAAGATTTTGAGAAATCTAATCTTTTGGTGGGGTTAAAGAAATGGCAGAAACGTTGGGAAAAGTGAATCGAAATAAAACAATAAAAATTTTAAAACTTGCCTCTTTATTCTTAACACGGGTGTACTTATTGATCGATTATTTATTATTAAAATATCGTTTTGTTTAGTTCACACGTGCAATATAATAGGTAATTTTACGAAATGTTCAAATAGTACGTGTTTTTTACAAAATCATCAATATCAAAAATTGAAACATGTTTTTTTAATTGTGATTGACACCTTTCAACTGGGATGCATACAAAGCGTTTTGAGATTGCGAGATCGAGCTGGCCATTCCATTACATTAATTGTATTTGCATCAAACCAGTGTTTTACCACCTTCGCCGTATGCTTTGGATCAGTCCTCCGTATACAATACTAACCCGATTTAGCGAAAGGCACAAAAAACTTTGCTTTCATTAAATCGGACATTCGTTAAATCGGATATTTTTTAAAAATAGTTTTTGAATTTTAAATTTTTAGGAAATATCTAATAAATAACAATCATTAGTTTCGAATTTATTAAAATAAAACTTAAAAATAAATAGCACATAATTAAAAGTTGTATTATTTACTATTTGTGGTCAGGAATTCAAGTAGTCTCTTCAAACGACAATCGGCGTTTTTTTGGATTTTCTAGTCAATTCAAAATTTTACACGACTGGAAATGACAGTTTTTAATTAGTTCTTTCGTCTCCAGTCACTTATTGGCATAGCAACTGGCTAATTTGTCATACAAATAGCAAACTTTTATAGTCACTTGAAACGACAACCGACACGACTAGCGCAAGATTCAGTTGATCTCCATACTAAGTTACAAATTTAAAATAATTTTAATTTATGAAATTCAAGTATGTGCGCATCGGTCGGTGGTGTATCTCGTTACCAACAATAATGCCATTAGCTTTCGAAGTTTTATATTTTAAAAATATGTAAGTGAATTTTGTATTTCGCTGCAGGGCATTGTAATTCTAGCCACTTTCTGCCATCAGTGTTCATGGCCAGAATTTACTAGAGTTAGCTAACTAATGCATAACTAGGTATATCTCGGCTCTTTAAGATTTTTGACCTCTGAGCATAATATCAGATTGTGTTGCATCTCTACCACTGAGTTAGTGCCTTTTTTGGCAAGTAAAAAAAACCTTTGAGTAAATTTTCTGTTTTTTTGCGTTTGTACTCTTTCCTTGCCATCGATATACTCAAAAGCCGGACATATTTCGATGGCGATCACCACAATCAAATCTCATGAAATCTATTTCGAAGTCAGATAAATCACAACGTAATCTCGTTTAATTAATATATTCTCTTTAATTAGTATTAAAATAAAATAATCGTAATTTCCAGTACATATGTACTTCTATAAAAATACTAGGCTCTAGTAATGAAGTAAACGTATCAAAAATTTTAAAAGGCATACCTGTGTGACGGCGGAACATACTTTTAAGTCAAATGACGATCAATAAAAGCATCTTGTCTTAACGACAAATAAACCAAATACGGAATGACAAAAAAATATGACCCAAGAATCTCTACCTAGGAGTCAGTCTCAAAAATAATTAAAAATAACACAAGATAATCAAATTTATCAACCAACATCTGGTGTATTTACAAAAATATCTATAATTGGAAAATCCTAGAAAATTATTATCAAATCTGAATTATAGGAAAACCCAAAATCGAATGTAATTTTGTATAGATAGAATTAGATTAGAAATGATTAGAAACAGTAAACTTAATTAAATAAAACTTACCATTTTCTACATAATTTTACTGGGTATTAGGCCATATCAGGTATTAGGTACCACGACCACATCTCTGATTCGGTATAATGCGACGTGTTTTTCTGTTGTTAAAATATAGGCCTATGCCTAACATCTCCACATGTTTTATTCCTAAATGTTTCATATATCGTACATATGTATATAAAACATATAATTTTTGGAAAGTCCTGGATATAGATATCACTTCATGTAACGAGTTCAAAATTATTCGAGTAAAATCTACAGTCCATGACCTATAATTGTACAATGTTTTGGCATAAAGCCTATTTACTATTATAGAATAACCTTGGCCACCCATGCTAAATTTATGTTTTTTATATTTAACTAAGCACATAACTCGAATGTACCGGTTTAAACTCTTGACGTAAAACTACATCTGCCTCTCAGTGACTATATATTTTTGAGCAGTAACCTTACGCCTAGCAACATCACATAGAGGTCACTATACTTAAAAAAAAAATATATTAAATTTATTGATTCGAAAGTAAGTAGTAGGTACTTGTGCGAGTCGATTTCTTAGTTGAATGCGAAATAACGGCAAAGATGATGTAAATGTTGGATCTCAATTACGGTAAAATAATTAATTGTAAGTATTCAAAAATGTAACAAATAAGTAATGAACCATGTTAGCAATCGTACAGATTTGGGAAACGTCATACATTGTTTTAAGTGACCTTGTTAGGGAGTGGTGGGGGAGATTCTCAAGCGACTTCAGCTGACCAACGCCATTTACAGCTGATGTTACCACCAATAAAAAAGTAGGAATCGAATGAATTAGTAGATGTTCAACGTTAAATTAAACAAATTAAATTTATTTTAAAAATGTTCCATTGTTGTAAATCAGCGAGGTAAAGCAGTTTCCAAAAAATCAATTCCGTAAAATAGTTTTTAGCAGTCTTCTGGTAAATGGCATGTCGCAGTGGCGAAATCAGTTAACATTATCAAATTCGATTCGTTTCTTCAAACGACCGTGAATAAAGAAGTTCTGTCAAGATTGATGTTAAATGTCCCATAACATAAATATTGGATTGGATTCAATGACATGCTTACAGAATAATACGCAGTCCCAGAATTATGAAGGTGCTCTATCTTAACCATTACAAAAAAGATCAACTCATGCTCCTCGACACTCCCCATGCTGTCGCAAAGCAGAATTCGCTGAAAATATATATCAAGTTTCCGTTACAATATAAAATGGACACATTTAAATATTGCAGCTATCAAGTTTCAATTGAAGTATTGAGGTAATCGTTTGAGGCTTGTAAAATGCTTTTAAATGTTTATTTTGATGTTTTTTGCAAAATTAAGCCGAAATGGAGAAAGCGTTACATAGGTTTTTTGATAAATGATGTCCTCCTCTCATGGAATATTTACCCTTTAAATTTAGAACACGCCATTGAACCAAATCACAGGATTTTTGAGATAATCCGAACTTCGAAGGAAAAGAATTACAACTAAATAGTTAAATTATTTCTCTTATTTATGCAGAAAAATAATCAAAAGGTATAACTAATTCGATTTTTTATTTACCAATAAATTTCTTTAAATTTTAAACTACTGCGTATTCAGAAAACGGCAATTGGTGTTCTACTTAAAAACAAAAGCAAACCTAGGACCTCCAACTAAGTATATTAAGTGTTAATGAAGAAGTACTACTAGGTAGTGAAGTGGACCCAAAAGCTGCCAAGTTCTGGATTTCCTATTATCAAAGACGATCAAATTAGATGTCAAAATGAGGGACGTACGCGTGTTACAAAACTTAAGTGCGTCAATATTGCACAACAAGATTGCTACAACCAAGAAATTGGTTTACAGAAAAATAAACACTTACTAGTGTTAATATCTGTAAACCAATTTAAACAATAATTTAGAAGTAAGAAGCGCCATGATGCATATTCAAGTCAAGTGACCAGCTTTTTCCCTTGCATCTAAGGAAAAATCGTTTTTGGTAAAAAGAACTAGAGAAAGAAAATGTTCCTCCTCTGTTGTCAATTTGCTTAAACGGGTATTCACAACAGAGCATTTCCATTGAATGTTGACTGATTTGAACATGGCAAATTATTAAAGTAGATTCCTTGTGAAAGTAAGTGCAAATTGCAGGGCAAAAGAAAATGAAATTTTAAACTGAACATTTTTAAATATTGTAAGATATTAAAATTCCAAACAGTTTCCTTTCAGAATTACGATCTTCATTCAACCAATCTTCGGGACAAAAGCCTATTTGAACTGTGCTACAAAATGGTAAGCAATGAAATCCCACTTGTAATATTCTTAACCTAGATGAAAATTTGGTCAACAAAAATGGTCAGTTCGTTGAAAGTGATGCAATCTGAACGTGATGGACGATGATAACGTTTAAATTGTGGATAAACTCAAAGAAAACGAGACATCTACGAACACAACTGTAGTACACGTGTGGGGCCTCTGCATAAATGTTTAAATTCAAATGATGCGAACTACCCAACGACTTTAAGAAATGCTTTGTGTACATTGATCTTAGCCAGATCTTTCACTCAACAGGAAACAGAATGCCAAAATACGTGATAAGATTACCTCGATTGTGATGGCGTCGGAAGAATTTATTTGACATCTATATGCAACCTATAAGCTAAAGAAGACCTAAGAATGGGAAATGAAGAAAAAGAAAGGAATATTTAATGTTGGAGACCATGTGACAGTTCATTATGAAGTTGAATTGTTTCATGGACTTGTTATTAAGAAAACAGTTCTTGATGAGGTAAGGATTAACACCATGGCCGATCGATATTTCATAGCCAAAAATTCTAAAATCCAAACCAGATAACCAAATGATTTCAAATAAACGGATTCCTATTGCAATATGACAGGTGTTTTTCCAAATTGGAAATGGCTTAAAAATGAAGTCGTATCAAAATATCCAACTATCTAATAATTGGAGTTGTTAAAATTTCCCCACTAAGGGAAACTCCTTGTAATAATTAATTGTCCGATGATTTAAAAATTTTCCTTTAGACTGCGTACATGAGTTCGGAAAAATACCATGGTATCACACAAAATGTATTAAAACAACAACAAAGTTAAAACTATTTGAACTCGAGTTCAAAACTAATAGGCATGGTATAAAGCATTTCACGTAATTTGATTGGTTTTGAGTTCGGAAGCGAGTATGGAACGATTTGAGCATTTCGAAGTCATGTACGCGACTTTACAGTATCGTAACTAAATTATAATATTAAAAAAAAAAATAAGTATATACATAATTAATTTTTGAGGCTAAGCTAAATAATAAAAATACATTAATTTCTTAAACAGAGCTACTTCTGTGGGAATAGGCGGTATAATCTTATTTTCCCCTCACAATTGTTTTCTTTTCAAGCACAACGAAATTGAATCTAAAAACCTTGTCGATGATTTCTGACCCTAAAAGTACGTAACATATTTACGAATCTCAAAATATGACTGCTAAAAAATGTTCATTATATGTATATACTTAATTACGAGACAGATCTGGCTCCCTATTCCTGAATACGATACGAAAACGAAAATACAAAATTCATATTTGAATTGAATCAGATTCGAACGATTCTTATTTGAAATTGAATATGAATCTTTACATTCATTTTCGTATCGTATTCAGGAATAGGGCAGTGCCCCTGAGAAAATGCCCATGATGCTAACCAAGGATTCTGTTGTAACATACCCACTTCCAAAACAGTCTTAATTGTGGTAGCTTGCCGTAAGGTATGGATATTACAATCTGTCTGCTCCTCCTGCTTCAAAATGACATTCTGGGCAATATGCAGTTAACTTACCCAAGGATTTGTAATAGTCGCGTTAAGGGAAAATTTATGTGATAAAAATTTTTAGCCAGTTTACGAAAACTGTTTGAGCAGTTGTCATTGCTTTTAGCGTAAGGATACCTGATTCCTCAGGAAGAACGAAAAGATCTTGTCCAGACTCCTTTGGCCGTCTTAAAAAAATTCAAATGAGTTCGATCAAATGATCAAGAATACCCGAATGAAATATGTGCATGAAGACAGAATGTGTCTACTTCCAATAGAATGAAAGAATATATTATACAACCCGTTACTGAAGCTCTCGGTCAAATATCGCTAACAAAAATATCACGATTAAAATGTTGCTAACAGGACGACGTTGCTGTTAACAGTTAACAAACCCGTCAGAAGAGTGGTTGGATTTCTGTAGAGGGCTGAGCCGGTATGGGTTGAAGGCCGTGTTACAATTGGGTACAGATGCGATGTGTTGTCTGCGATATTCTTAAATCAGATATTATAATTACAGACACGTGTAATCACAAGATATGGAATGTAGCGCTATTACCCGTGGCAGGAACTCGTCCTCGATTCAGGCAGCACACCCCAGCTTTTTCAAAGACAGACTTCTCTCACTTTAAAATAGAAGTTAACTAAATACGTTTTATTTCTGAAGAAAGGCCAGCTCAGAGTTTTAGTCACTATTGACCATAACCACCTTTCCATTTTTAGGTATCATTTTCTCGAGAATCCCCGTGCCAATTCTTGAAAAAGTGATCCAAGTGTTAAGTTCCACTACAGACGTTGAATCTAGATCATTGTCCTTTCTCATCTGAGGTTAATTTTTTGCAGCGCAATTTTGAAGCCATAAAATTGCATAGGTTTGCAAAATAGCCCTAATGTATTATTAACGAGAGATCTTTTTGTGGTCCAGCCAACTGTTATAATATAAGTGCAACCTCTTTTATCCGGAACGACCGGGGGAAACAATTCCGGATAAAAGATTTTTCCGGATAAAAGGTTTTTTTAATAATTTCATAGTAAAACAGCATATTTTTATATTTTTTAAACTTCAATGTCATTTATGAAGATATTAAATTTATTTTAGTTAACTACATAGAAAAAAAATTATTTCAGTTTTGGAAAATAAGGTAAATAAAAGAGAAAATGAAAGAATACGAAAAAACTTATTCCGGATATTAGATATTATTCCGAATAGATTTCCGGATAAAAGAGGTTTCTATGTATACATAAAACCACAAGCTAAATTATTGAGAGGAACTATAATGTGTTCATTCATTTTGGAAAAATTTTGGGGGAAGAAATTGATAACATTAATTATTAATATACCAACCGCCCCCTTTGCCGGTGGCAAAGTGGTTTGCATGCTTGCTCCAGCGACCGGAGGTCCCGGGTTCGATTCCCAGTGGTGGCAAGGAAAAAAATTTCACGGCTGGTTTTTTAGGATCAATGAATTAAGGACTTATCCGAAATGAAAATATGATTATGAAACCTCATTTGAGGCGACCAAATCCCAGGATGGTGGGATATAGTGCCAGAGAGAAACTGAATCCGTTGGAATTCCAATTGCTTTTTTAAGCCTGTATTTCAGACTATACCACCTTAAATCAGAGGTATTTAAAGTTAGTGACAGATTCATCCTTTTTATGAGATAGACGCTACAAAACTGGTACTATCTTAAAAGTTCAGTTCTTTATTATATTTTATCCAACCGTAAGCATATTCACAAATTTATTTTTCTAAGTGAATTACATTTGAAAAACGAGCCTTCGTAACATATTGTTACAAAAAATATGTTTTAGCCATAAGTACTTATGTAGGGCTGGTATAGAAATTCTCAAGTCATGAAATGGCACGCTAATCCAAATTTAACTTTGTAAAACGGCAACAACGACCTTTGAGCGATTTACTAAGAGATAAGCCACTTCCATTATTAGCAAAGGGTTTGTTAAAACCGATTAAGCATGTCACCAAAATAAAAAGACCTCTTCAGCTATTAGAAAAAAATTTAGGATAGACTGATGAGTCATGAAGACCCTCACCTAGCGATTATCGGGCCCATAGAAATTCAATATCTAAATCAAATCATAATATATATATATATATATATATATATATATATATATATATATATATATATATATATATATATATATATATATACTAAAATAATAATATAATTAAATTACATTTATAGACATAATTTAAAATTGTCTATAAAATTCATTGGATTTGCTAAGCGGTAGACCAACCGACATACATCGTTTCGATGTTACATATTATATTCTGAGACTAAACGGCAATACTTAAAAATTTGAAAGTTTACGAAGGGTATAATTTCGAAGGCAACAACTTACATATTTCGAAAAATATATGTATGTAGAAATGTCACAGGATAATCACTAGCCACGGTACGTTAAACTTCTTGTCTTATTTCTATCCTAATTTTCTTAAATATTTATAAAACATTCCCATGCGACTCACTTTGACCCCACCCCTTTTGCAGATCAAGAATGGATCAGAATCTAAAGATAACAATAAATTAAGTAACTCTGTTAGAATGCGAGACACACAATACATATCTATGTAATTGGACTATTTTATCATACTGATCACACCCAACTTCCAGAAACCCAAAGTAATCCTACATCAACACCACATATCACTCACAAAATGTCACTGACCGGTTTTGTAAATAAGTACACATAAAATTATAGGAAGTAAAACAACTTTTAGGTGAACCGGCCACCTTAAAACTCCACCACCATTCCCCCAGTTGATAGGATAAATCTTGTTATCAAGCACAAAACACCTGTCAAAATATAAACAATCAAATTTTGGAAGAAATGATGACGATAACAAAAATCCTTGTTTGATAAGAGAAAAAACATGGCGCCTTGCTCCATCTAAAAGGAATCATAATCTCTAAAAACTGAAAAACAAGCGATTATCCCCCAAGCAAAATAGTTTCATAATTTGCTATTTAAAGGTCAAGATATTAATGGTGGAAAATGTAATTTATGAAAATTTAGAAAATATATATGTGTTGTATATATTTTATCTCGTTTTGAGTAAAATCTCAAACAGGCTCCGTCCCTTTTCTAATATTAACTAGTGCTTAAAATTTTATGATTAGTGGATATTAGTGACGTCATAATAATTATTTTTGTTAATTCGCAAATCGTAACCAATTTTGATTTATTTATTTAAATGTACATTACAAATAAATAGCGATAGTTATGTGTAAACGAAAGAAATATTTCTTATTCTTACAAAAAAAAATACAAAAAGAGAAAAGAAATAAAAAAAATTTGTTTAAGGTAAGTCAAATATGGAGGATAAATGAACTATTCACAATCGCAAAGTTAACACACATACAGATACTCTAGAAAATGATTACGATGATGATGGATGTGGGGTTTTCTTGGGCACCAACTTATTTTATAAGCTCAAAAAGGGAAAATTTAATAAGGATACGAAATGAAAAACTGTCACACCTGCTTCAGAATAGTAATTTATGTATAAAATATATAAAAAAAAAGTATTTTTCAACTCACAAATAATCGGGAATTTGATTTTAGTATTTTTTTATTTTGTATCCAAATTTTTTTTGTGTATTCTTATTTTTTTGCTCGCTCTCTCGCTGAAATCGAAAATTATAGATTTGGTATTTTTCGTTTCGCGATTTTTATATGTATATTTTGTGTGATTGTCTAACAAACTTCTATATATATAATTTCATAATTAACTCTTTTTTATATATATAAATAAATATTTTAAACCAAACTCAACCACGATTTATTTAAATATTTTTCTAAAATAAAATTCACAATCAACACATTTCTCACTTCACTGTAGCATATACTCATATGGATAGAAAGAGAAAAAAATTTACCCATTAAAAAATTTTTTTGCTTTTTTTATATTTTTCAATCACAAAATATCCATTTTTTGTATTTTTTTATACTACTTAGAATATACAATACACACACACAATATTTGATTAGTTATACTTGATATTTAATTAAATTAAAGTTTTATATATTATTTATTAAAAACTAATCGAATTTATATTTTAAATTAAAATTAGAAAAGAAAAACTTTACACACAGCATAACTTTTGTAATAAAATGGCTGCCATATTTGCTTTTTTTGATTTTATTTCACTTGTGAAGTTTTTATGATTGTGTGTCGCTGTATTGTGTATACGCGACTGTGGCTGTGGCTCTGCATCGACCGAGCAAAGTAACGACATATGTTGGTCCAACGAATTTGTATGCAAGCGATATAAAAAAACCAGTTAGGTTGTGCGAAGGGATGTCGGTTCTTAATACGATTTTTTTATTTTTATTTTGTATATTTTCGTTTTTAGAAGTGTATGCGTGTAAAAATGAACAAAATTGGAAGAAAGAAAAGAGAGAGTAGTATAAAATTTTACCGGATGTAGGGCGTAGCGCATGCGTGTGAGTGAGAATGTATATAGAAAAAAAATTGTGGATGGATTTTGTTGTTTTTGTATAATTTTTTTTTTTGGGGGAAATATATTCTTTCGTTTTCGGATTGGGTAATAGATGTCACGTTTCAGGGAAATATTTTAAATTTATATTAGGGAAATATTTTGAATTTTTTGAAGCGTCATACATTTAGCCAGTGGACGTTTTTTGAATCTCAAAATTTTTTTCAGTATACCAATAAAAACTTTAAAAACACAAGTTCATCAATTTTTCATTAGGATTTTGGTAAATATGTATCTAGTTAAGTGAAGTCATCGAACAGCAAGCGTTCAATTTGATTCAGCACGTTTTGGAAGTAGTTTTCTTAGACCAGTGGCACTATTCTTCCTTTATCTAGGAATTGGGAAAAATATTTGCATAGCATTTTTGTTTAAATTATATTTTTCTAGCCTACTGTTGGAATTAATTGGGTGTACAAATTTTTGAAATAAAGATAAATTGGGAATTATTTTTCCCAATAAAAATTTTGTGGATCAAAAGTTTCCCAATCAACTTTGTTTTGAAAATATTTACACCCAACTAGTTCCAAAGGTGGGCCAGAAAAACTGGTGGGCCAGACAAAAAATGCGGAATTATGGAATTTTATACATACCTATTTTGTTGACTATTAATTGATCATTACCACTTTCAAACGTAAGTATTTTGCACACGGAGGTAAACGTTATCTGCGGGAAATTTTTCGAGCAACAAACAGTTCTCGAGACAAGGTGATTGGATGGATAACTTGTAGATAAGTTAGAAGATGGATTGGAATAATTCAATAAGCCTTATTGAATTGCGGTGGTGCATATTGATAAATATTTCTTCAAGTTCAAATTGATTGGGAAATCTTCTTAATGATTTTAGCTTTCATCATCCGATCTCTGAATACTATTGGTCTTCGTCCTGAATAGTGGGATTGTTTGATTATTCATTTACTTGCCCAACAATTCGATTTATATCCAAATTTATTAAGGAAACGAATTATAATTTGGAAGGGTAAAGACGAATCTTTGTTAGGCTCTTGGAGTTTGTTACGATCGAACCAGACCTTATTGATAATTGTCCTGTTGCCGATCGCCGACTAAAATCTTCGACTCAGAGGTGTAGGGTATTTCCCAAAATATTTTACAAAAGACGATGCAATGTCTACACACACTACCCCATTTACCATCAAATTTCTTTTTTTTTTGTTGTTTCTCCAATTTCACTACACACAATCCAATTTGGCTGGTTGGTTGGCCGGTTAGATGGAATTTCCATCCAAAACGTCCAGTTTAATTTTGTTGACCAAAAAATGAATGTTTGTTTTCACAATTTCGTTTTATATTTTGCGTATTGTGTAGTGTAGTTGTAGTGTCGTACAATGTTTATCTTTATTTGGCTACTTAGCGCTGAGGGGTTTGGCTGCCTTTTTTAAGGTTATACATAATCAATTCGGATTAATGAGCGATTGGGTTCATTGAATCAAGCCCACCAAGGTAGAAAATATTCCAGGGCTGCTGGAAGATGCGATTCTGCTGCTGGATGAGGCATACTGGTATTGCCAGATTGCCAAGGAGATAATCTCGTTTTCTTTAATTTTTATAATTATTTTTACGCTGTTTCCACGCGGTCATCAAAATTTGTACTGAGTCAAGCAACGGTTGATTGACGAAAGTTATGAAGTTGCTGTCGTCCTTTTACTACGTGCCCCAACATATATAATGTGGTTCTCTATAAATATATTAAAATTGGTAGACCACACTTATTGCTTCTTCATAGAGCTCTCTGGTATTGGAAAGCAACTTCATCTGTCACCAACTCTTGATATCAAGGAGTCACGATGCCATGAATTTTACTTAATATTAGAATTGATTAAAATCACTTTATCGCAAATATTACAAAACAGATGGTGAACCTTTTGCTTTCTGTTTCGACTCATCAATTATTTGTGGCCAACGAACGGCACTCCAGTTAAAGCTTTTGCTTTCGATTAGAGTTTTTCGATGGGAATTTATCTTAGCGGATGAGTCAATTTCCATTTTATAGGCTCCATTATATAGGCTGGAAACAACCGGTCCGCCTATTTCAGCAAAAACTAGATGGCTTGCTCTAGAGAAGCTTCTCATCGCCAAAATTGAATTCAACCACATGATGGCACATGGCATTTGATAAGGAGAAAAATGGAGATTGGAGACCATACTGCGATTACCGAGCACTAAATAGACTGACAATTCCAGACAGATATCCAATACTGAAGCTACAGGACTTTTTGTATTAACTCGAAGGTTGTATAGTATTTTATACTTTAGAGCTTGTGTGTATCATCAAATTCCGATCGAGCCTTGTGATATACCAAAAAGATTGATGGATTCGAAATTTTAATAATTTAATTTTTGTTTTGGCTATTTAGATAATATTTTAATCGCATTTAAAAATGTCAAAGAGCGTCTTGAACATTTCAAAGTGGTTTTTCACAATCTTTCCGGAAATGGTTTGATC
This sequence comes from Nephrotoma appendiculata, assembly GCA_947310385.1. NCBI lineage: Eukaryota > Metazoa > Arthropoda > Insecta > Diptera > Tipulidae > Nephrotoma > Nephrotoma appendiculata. Next base: position 42,942,659 of record OX371223.1, read on the forward strand.
ATTGATTCTGATATTTGCGTCTTCGCATGTAATGAAATCAATTTTCTTGAGCACGCTGTTAATGTCCAGGACATTCTTCCTCTTCAAGACAAAATTCAAATCATCAAATTGATTTTCAACGACCTGTACACTTTGACAACTAAAGCATTTTTTTAGGAATGATTAAATTTTATAGGAGTTTTCCCGGCGCTGCTGGAATCAAATCTTATAATGACTTTTTGAAAGTATACAAGAAGAACAGTAAAACACAAATTGAATGGACTTCAGCATCTATTAACGCTTTCAATAATTGTAAGGAGGAATTATGTCATGCAACACTTCCTGCACATCCTCCCTTTAACCTCGTTTAGTATTAATGGTTGACGCATCCGATTTGGCCATTGGAGCAGTGATACAGCAGTATGTTTCGAATACTTGGCAACCGCTTTTTGTACGTGTAAACGAGACACAACCAGTTTTTTTTTGTACGTGTAAACGAGACACAACAAAGATACAGTGCTTATGATACAGAGTTAACTGGAAACTTTTACTCAACAATGTATAGAAAACCACCAAGACCAAACAAGCAGTGGTTAAAGCTTTGGCGTTTGGATCGGGAGGTAAAGGGTTCGAATCCCGATAGGGACAGGATGCAAAGGGATTTTTTTATGCCGACCCATCTTCCATGCCAGTACTATAGGCTGCCATGGAGTAATGCAATACGTAGATGGTTCTACGGAAATCGGACCTATCGGAGCCATACGTCCTTGATTTGACAGGCTACTGCGTAAGGTAAGAACGTGAAAAGTGAACTGCGAAAGAGTTGGGAGTGCTTCGGCCCCAGGACAGATTGCAAAGATTAAATACTAAAAGAAATGTATCAAAAATCAAGTTTCAAGACTAAGAGTCCTCTTAACTGGACTGACTGGACTGATTGGACTAACATATTACCAACCGTCTTACTACGTTTAAGACCAGGTTTCAGTGAAGAGTTACAAGATTCTTCATCTGAACTTGTCTATAGAAGTACAGTCGAGGTATTTACCTGGTAAGTCTTTTAATAATGTTACTGATATCCCGCAAAGTGAACTTGTGAAGCAAACAAGTAATCATTTTAATGACCTATCCCTGATTCAAGACCGTTAAACCTTTCATTAGTAAAGAGTTGGGATCTTATATACGAATGTTTTTCGTTTAGCACGAATTCAACCACACTAAATTCAAGATCCAGTAAAAAAAATTAAATAAATTACTTTCCTGTTATCGCGTTTTTTCCAGGCTACTCCAGGTCGAGTGAGTACTCAACAAAATGAATACTGTTTATTTAATTAAAATTTTGCAACCGATTTACTTTGCTAAATCTGGCCACAACATTCCCTAAGTACGCTCTTTTACGGAATTATTATTTGGAATTCTACTAGCCCACACTTCTACTACGTAAATTTTATACTCCAAACAAATTAGAAATAAACTTATTAAATTCTCTAAATAAATTATCAATAAATAAATTTAGAAATTCTTATGAAGAATACTCATTACCCACCCATTAGTATGCATATAACAACGCAATCTGAAGAGTTCATAGCAAGGTCGTTATATTTGGGCAGGAAACCAACCAGCTTGCATATTAAATGAGTTGTTAAGCTAATAAGAGAAATTTTTGTTTAGCATCACAGTTGTTGTGCGCAGAAAAAAAATTACTAAGATCTATTGGTGTGTCAACTCTATGCGGCGTCCCATATGAAATTAACTTAAAAACCTCAGCGTTGTCAACACAACGTTCATTGGAGGCGCGGTGCAAAATGAAAAGGCAACTTGCATAAACAATACAGAGTTGGTGTACCGTACACAATTCAGGAGTAATGGACACGCGCCTGGGTATCAATGCACGAATTATCTCTATTAGATACCAAAGCAGATACATTTCTAGTGTTATATGGATCAGCCGGCTTTGACCGTATTATACCAATGCGCAATTGGTAAATCAAGTTTGTCACCTTCAAAAGGTGGTTGAAGACGACGGTACAGGCATTTGATGATTTCCGTTCCGCCAGCATGTTTTACTAATCGGTATCACAATACTGTGATTATTTTTAAAAATTCTAATAACATTTTAATTATCGTTGGTTATGTTTACATGTTACTAAAAATATCTATTTATCGTAAATAAATTTTAGTATCGTTTAATTTTGCGAAATGCTGCGACATGCACAGGCCAAAAATACTGATGATGGCTAAATGTATCATAAACAAGTATTCATCACCATAGCGCAAGAGAGCTCACTTTGTTACCCAAACGACCTAAAGTAAAGATTAGGATGACCGTTTCAGAAAATCATCGCTATCTTTCTCCCAGCCGAATGAACAGCCTTTGCCCTTTTTGGAACCGAATCCCTCTTGGCAATCACTGTTTCGACTGTATTTTTGATTCTGGAATGAAATGGTGTATCCAAGTTTTCATCAACAGTAATTAGTGGGCGCCAACAGAACGTTGAAAATGTTCATTCGAAAACATTTCTGCTTCAAAATGAGCAAACACCTAAGTGTCGATTCAATATGTGAAAAATGCGGTCTTTGGGCATATTCATAGTCTCTTCAATCTCTTTAACTTTAATTCGACGGTTGCCTATTTGTTGAACTAGCGATGTTATCATCAGCGGTTGCAGTTTTTGAGCGGCGTTTTGTTGACGAGTGCTGCCATCTTCATGTTGAGGTACTACCTCTATAAACTTTAATGTATAATCATATTTGGTTTAACTTCCATTTCTGAACATCTGTCTAACCGATGCTGACCGATTCGTACCTTCATATGAAATAAATTTGACGGACCATGCCACCACAACTCTGCTGAAAGTAAATCGTTAGGTGAGATTCCACATGTCACAAAATCTGCTGGATTATGATGGTACCTGAAAAAAATGTGTTGCAAATTCTTGTCAAATCCTGTATGTCACTATCTCTGTAATTATGGAATCCGATCATACTTTATTAAAATCGATCGACATTGTTCAGATTACTGATTACTACTAGAGGGCCAAAGTTCATTTGATATGTGACCTTAAAGTATATGCAAGCGCCGTACGCATTTTTGAAAGTGTCCGAAAACTCATGTAGTTCTGTGCGTAATATACATTCTGGGGAATTACGCGTGGAACTTATGTGAAGGGTGCTCATCGTCCCAATTGATGTGTGATTTCCATAGCGTTTGGATTTGTAGCGATATTTTCTGAATTGTAAGACTATTAAATATAAGTCTTACTTCACGAATGGGCCTGTAGGGTTTAGGATTACGTGGTTTGGCAAAAAATATGTATTAAGACGTCGTGAAGGACGATCATTCATGAACTCAACATATGCTAATTTTAAGTCAGCATCGGAATTTAATTTTTTTTTGCTAAGTAATTAAATTATTTTAATGCACTGCTTCTTGATTCACCTAGTTCGGCATCTTTGCGGCCTGGGAAGTGACACAACATATCTACCAATTTCTGCTCTAGTAAGTTTTCAGAAATAATTGTTTGCTTTTTCCTTCACCTTCTGATAAATGTTTTACTGATGGGATTTTCTGAACTGAAATTTCAGAACTTATTTGTGTATGAAAATATTTAGACTGTCTGTCGTATGGTAAAGTTTTATCACTTGCCGCTAATTATCCAACTTAACAAGGAAATTCGTGAATTGTCGTCAGATTTATCTGATTAATATCCAATCTTTCGAAAAAAAACTTCCGCTCCCAATAATAGTTCTATTGGCCTAGAGAAATAAAAATTACGCTCACCCAGTCGTTGATTTGATGGTATTGCTCACGAAGATATATACGTCGTCGTTTGTCGCAGAGGAGGTTTAAGTACTTATTGTAAGGCTTGTAACAAGATTGATACACGTTGGGAATGGGATGGTGTTTGATATTAACGTTTTCGTCTGATTAATAGCATCGACACTCATGATAGTTACCGATACCCTTAATTTGTATAAGTGCGGTCGACAATGATACTTCCGTATTCGCAACAGGATAAAGATGATGTTTAGAGTTGCGTACTCTACAACCATTTGATTTAGAGTCCTCTAACCAGGGACGGGAGCGAGGTAGATTAGGCATTCTAATCTACACGGTTGTCAACACGTAATCATTAGTAGATTACATACCCATTTTTTGCGTTCCTGACGTCAACAATGTAGACAACATCGGCAACCTAGGAAATGATATTAAAAAATTTATTTTATGTAGCCGGCCTGGTAAAGTTGCAGTCTCTAGCTATTATTAGCTTGTATACGTTAGCATATGTACTAATGTACCGACTCTTACACTCCGTTCAGTGTGTTCAACCATCTCCATATTTTTGATTCAACATTATAGAGTAAGTTACGGACTATTAAAATCTTTTATATTTATGGTTTCTGTCCAATGGATTGGATATGCCACCATCAACGTATTATTTGGGGCAACCCGAAAATTATGCGCAACACAATTTAACACAATCATAAAAGTGCGACAAACAATTGGTAGAAATGAATTCAGAGAAGAATAATTGTAATACAAACAATTTTACACGGAAACAATTCTACACTGAACAATTCATCGAAAAATCAAATTTTGACTTTAGAAAAAAAATTGTGTATTATTTTATTCAAAATACAAACAAATGTATAATTTTTATAAAAATTTTGATATTAGGATTGTATCTTAACAGTTTTTCGATAGTACAGGTAATTTTTTCGGGAAAATTTTAAAAATTTTTCAATTTTTTTTATTTAGTTTAAAATAAAATTTGACACTTGAAAAATTGTATAAATTCTGGAAAAGCGGGGGTTTGGGGGCAGCCCCCATCCTCTAAGGTATACAACGAATTAAAATTACATTAAAAAAAATTTTATATTTACAAAAGGTGATTTTTTTAACACTTGTGGCACTATCAGAAGAAGCGATACGAGCGATAAAAACTCTTTGATCTGTGTCTGCAAGGTTGACGAAGCAATTATTATTTATAAAAATAAAAAAAATATTGAAAAAATAAAAAAGCGAAAAAAATTCGAAAAATTTTCCAGGAAAATTTAGCTTCCCCCCTCCTAAAAACTGATAGTAACTTTACAGTGGAAAATTTTGTTTCGATGAATTGTGTTTTCGATGAATTGTTTTTTGCAAAATTGTTTTCACGCACATTTGGTTATTGTAAAATTATAGTTTTCATATTTGTTTTTCGATGAATTGTTTGTCGCAGAATTTTCGGGGAACCATTATTTGGTTCTGACCTCATTATAGCAATGAGTTATTTTGAATAAGTTTTAAAAAATAATTCAGCGATCGAAATAAAGTTTGATCTTTGAGTGTCGTGGAAAATTTAAATATTATTTTGAAGTGTTCGTCATATCTTTCTAAATGAAGAGGGTTTTTGAAATATTTTCGACAATTTCATTAATTCGATGCACTGTTTATCGAACCCCTGTTAAACGCTGCAATATTTGGCACTTTTTGGTACACATTGCATGTTATAAATTGATTATGTTTCAGTTGTGGCGTAATGCAATCATCAAAAGCTTTCAGTAGTAAATACGCAAAATGTTCTATGCCTAAACCATCACTCGAGCGTTCCACCATTGTAGAATATTTTAGGCCCAACATTTTTTACGCATAATTTGAAAGCAGCATAGTCCCACGACTACAATGTTGTAGCAGAGGATATAGCGCTATAACTAATTTTTATAAGAATGCACATAAGTAATTTACTTTAAACGTCAAGTGAGTATTATCGCTACCATCAAAATAAATAATTGGAAAAGTTATTAACAGTGCTAATTTTAGACTATTTACGGGCCAAGGAAGGCGGAAGGTGATATTGCTGTATGACAACGCTCGTCCACATACAGCAAAATCAACCCAGGAACTCATCTTCTCCTTAGGCTGGGAAATTTCACAGCATGCGGCGAATTCTCCACACTTGTCCTCATATTTGAAAGACCAGCGGTTGACTATTTTGTTTCGAAACCACCAAGTTTATATCGCGAAGGTCTTCATCATCTACCCGATAAATGGCAAAATACCGGGTTATTCATCATCGAAGGTCTTCATCATCTACCCGATAAATGGCAAAATACCGATATTTCAAAATGCGATACGGTACAAAACGCGATATTTTAAAACGCGATATTTCAAAACGCGATGTGGTACAAGACGCGATATTTTAAAAATTTAAAAATCGATAGAAGCGGGAGTTTTGGATCGGGTTATATAAGGCGGGTGAAGGGAAATTTAATTTCAGTTTATAGGAATTTAAAAATAGATAGGAGCGGGAGCATAGAACCGGTTTTTATCGGTATCGGGTTTCGGGAGTATAGGACCGTTTTGAAATATCGCGTTTTGAAATATCGCGTTTCCAGCGGATCCGCAAAATACCATAGATAGTAATGGCGACTATTTCGATCATTAATCTTTGAATAACAATTTTATTTTCAATAAAGTTGAATTTGACCAAAAAAGCAGAGTTTCTACTTGCACACTTAATAAAATTTATAGTTTGTAATATTGGATAAGGATTCTAAAGTGAGTTTCTGAAAATATTTTGGAATCTGTCTGTGCTGGACGGGACACCGTTTTTTTCTTAAACAATTTCGTATTTTCGTACCAAAAAAGCAGAGTTTCTACTTGCACACTTAATAAAATTTATAGTTTGTAATATTGGATAAGGATTCTAAAGTGAGTTTCTGAAAATATTTTGGAATCTGTCTGTGCTGGACGGGACACCGTTTTTTTCTTAAACAATTTCGTATAATATAATAAAAAGTAATTTAGAAGAGCTTTTAAAATCTGTTCATGCTGGACCAAACTTGTTCATTTCGTAACATTTATACCTTACTCTCCAAAAACTCAAAAAGTTATAGGGATAATTCTAAACGATAAATCTTCTCCAACTTCCGAATTCAAAATTCAATTAGACTGTGTGCCTAAGAGCGATTTTTTCGACTAAATTGCCGACTAAACTAAATTAATGAAAATTTATGCTATTAGCCACCAGGTTTTATCATTTAGACTCCTGTTGAGGTTGCTTGACTATTTAGTTGTCATTTTCATTTTTTGTTTTTATTTTTTTTTTATCGTGTGCATATGAGTAAAAATGTCTAAAAGGAAATATCTCATTCTTAAATTCCGATTGTAATTTATAATCACATTCATGAATAATGCGATTTCCATATCCATATTTGTTTTATTTTTTCTATTTCCTTGATTTTAAAAAATAACAAATCGGTGTTGTTGAAATCAATATGACATATGAAAAGTCATAATTTAGTTTAGTTTACAATCGGAGGCACAGCATATTTAAAAGATACTAGTGCCACCTTTGAAAAATGATATGAATCAGTCATTAATTTAGTTTAGTCGGCAATTTAGTCGAAAAAATCGCTCTTAGGCACACAGTTTAAACCTACGTATTAAATTTTATGTTTGATTATAAAGAAGTCGACTATTCCAGAAATTGGACCAAATTACGTCCTTTAAGCTAGCAGAATCAAATCGAAAATCGGGCTAAAACCGAAATTAGAATGCAACTCAAGATCAATTGACATACAAATATTTTTAGGCACATTATGGCCATATCCATAATGGACCTAAAATTATTTTTTTGTCAAGTCTTTCGTTCTAGATTCGATTTTGGTGCGATTTTCGATTGGGGTTTTGCTAGCTTTAGATTAAACGACCTGAAGTTTGGTCAAGAACGACTGGAGCCCAAAATTTTAAATGGGGCATTTGATTAGGGTGCAATGAGCCTAAAATTATTTGTTTGTCAATAGGTCAAGTTTTTCATTCCAGTTTCGGTTTTGGTCCGGTTTCGATTTCAGTTTTGCTAACTTTGAAGTGATAAAGCCTGATTCTTTTTCTAGAACGAGCAGAATAAAAAAATTTAAATATTGCATTTAATTAGCGTAAAATTTACGTTTAATTTTCTAATTGTTTTTAAATCATTTTTTGAAATGGGTTCTGCTAACTTTTTCTAAAGCTAGCAGAACCCATTGTTTTAGTTGAAACGGAGAGCAGGTATAGATCAGTTAACTAGCCTATAATTATCCATACTATCTCGTAAAATTCTGCTGACCCATATAGATGCTAGCTTAAGGGACGAACCAAATTACATTTTAAACCTACTAACCAAATTCATCATGATAGGTTAAGAAATAGCCGAGTTCTATCACAGCTAAAATTCAAAAAATTACTTTAAAATATACATATCTTAGAAGCCACTTTAAACGTGCAGTATCCACCATCTATGTTTACGAAATGTTGTAATTTGGTCGAGCGTGAATAGATTCTAAACCAAAAACTCCTCTAAAATATACTATACGTTATAATCTCAATAAAACCTTACAAACGATTGGTTAATAAAAAGCGGAGTTCCGCCAGTAATATGCAGTCTGATATTGTTTGAAACTCACTTTAGAATCCCTATCCAATATTACAAATCAAATTTCACTACAATTCGTTACGAAATGGCCTAGGTATAATACCTAGTTTCCCGGCATTGGCGGTCAACCATTTTAACAATTTAAGGAACATTTTTAAGATTTTATTCCACTGGAATATTTTCATTTGTACAAAAATAAATTAGACATTTCCGCTATATAAAATAACAACAAAAATTCTCTTGTCTGATAGTGCTGCTTCTTTTGGGGAGTAGCATAATCTCTTGTTTTTCGCTGTTTTATACAGAATCCTAGTTTGCAATATCGGGCAAGAGCCAACGTTTTTTATGAAAAATAGATGGGAGGTGCTAGACAGGACACTTGCCACTCACACAATTCGCACTGCTACCAGGAAGGAGTATATGAACCATATGAAGACTAAGCGGAGCATATTTGAAGCCCGCTCATTCTCTGGAGATAATAGAGGAACTGGACTGCAGAATATTCAGAGACAAGCCAAAATTAATATGGTGGTCAGCAGAAAAATAAACATAGCAGTAGTATAAGATAAAGGATTCGATTAAGCCGAAAATATCAGGAAAGTTCATAATTGAAACTCCTACAAGAGAGACTTAAAAATTCTTAATAGAGAGGAAGGAAGACACACAGAAAGTATTGGGGACTTCCGTGATAATATGGCACCAAATATATCCCATCCCAGGATTTTTTAAACCATCGCAGAATTTTTTTAAAGTATTTATTCTTCAAATATCTATCATAAAAGGATGTATGCATAAAGTTAATGCATGAATTACTGATTTAAATTAATGTGTATACGTCCGTATGTTGAGATTGGCGCTATAGCGTCCTGGGATGGTCCATTTTTTCATAAAATATACATTCAAGATTTAAACGAACGGTTTCTAGGAATCTAAAGTGTCGAAACCGATCTCATTTGATATCGACTGGACATAATGTGTACTACCTACAGTAAAATCAATCCCAAGACCATCCATATGTTAGGACTGGCGCTATCGAATCATATGTGTAAAACGTCAAAATATTTTTAAGAAAACAGTTCGGATTTAATTTAATGGTTCCCATGAACCTAAAATATCGTCATCGATCTCTTCTGATCACGATACAATGTGATGACTTCTATCTACAAAAATAACTTCCAAGGCCTACCGTATGATGATTGGCGCAATATGTCTATATGTGTACGATCCATTAAATTACACATGATTTATTGATTTAAATTACTGGTTTCTGGGAACCATCAATGCCTGTTATTTATATGGCCGACTCGTAGGATCGATCACTTGCCGCTTTAAGTATAAAGTACACATCAAGAAACTACTGTCTATAGCGGGATGTTTTGATGTTTTAGAACAAAAATTTTCGTTTAAGGTCAATTAATACACTCCTTCTCATTCACTCACGCACCATCTAGACGGAAGTGAATTCCGCACTCCAATAAACGGTCATTGTTGTGTTTTTTTTAACATCACCGAAAATTTGCGTTCCATCCTGCCTCTAGTGGGATTCGAACCCAGTACCTCCTGGTCCAAGTGTCTAAGTAAGCTTTATTCACTGTGGCACGTGTCCGGTAAAAGTTTAGACAAAATTTTAAAAATTTTGTGCTCTCGCAATTTTTAGCACCTGCGGTTGGAAGACGTAAAATCTAACAGTAATTACATTTGTAACATAAATAAAAAATCTTAAAATGTTTTGATGTTGAACGGAAAATTTGTTTTTCTGTTTAGAGCGATTTAGAATACTTTGGACCAGCTTGGGACGATTCAGATCAGTTTAGAGCGGCTTAGACCATAGAAAGCGATGCTGTATTTAGCATCTCCGATTAGTAGACGTGAAGTCTAACGACAGTAGTCTAAAGTGAAGCATAAAAAAATTTTAAAATTCAAAAATTTACATGTATCGAAAACATGTCAGGTGAGAAGTAAGAAGAATTTGTTTGTCAGTTTATAGCAATTTAGAGCAGTATAGAGCAGTTTAGATTGGTTTAGAGCACATTGTAGAAATTTGGAACGACTCAGAGCAGTTTAGAAAAATTCAGAGCCGTTTAGACCAGGGGTCTATTATGAAATCTTTCCGTCTCGGATTTTTCCGTCAACGAAAATATTCGATCCGACACGGATTTACCATACTTATGAAACTTGTATTATCGAATTTATAATAAACAAATCTGATGTTAGCAATATTATTTTTAAAATAATTTGAGGTTAGATTTTGAATTTTAATAATTTGGCAGTTGGATTTTTTATTATCTTAATAGCTAAACTTTTTATTATCTTAATTTTTTTACTATCTTAATCTTATGTTTGTTATTATCTTAAAATGTTATTAATTTATTTATTTTATTAATATTATTAAAATATAAATTACTTTTTACTATATTTTGATGAAACGTCTAAATAAAATCAATCGAATACAAAATGCGTCATTCCGTCAACTACATAAATAGCAGTCGGATTTTTTCTAGTGTGTTCTGAAAAATCCGATTCGATTTTGCATTGTAGGTTCATTAGGAAGCGGAGATGGGAAAACTGCATAATAGACCAAAGTTCAAGATAGTCTGAACCGAATTAGAGCAGTTTGCAATTTCACAGATTCCTAATAGGTTATCCCGCAAAGTAGAGCATTTCAAAACATCGGTTTTGTTCAACATCAGTTTTTAGTAACTATGGGTTTAGAATCTTACTCACTTCTGACACTGCTCCCCCACGGGTTCTAACACCAGCGTTAGTGTTTAGTGCTACTAAAGGCGAGATGGAGGAGCCAAGATTAACATGAAATAAAGGTCTTGGTTCAGCAAACATCATAACAATCCTCAGAACTGGAGGGTTTACGTCTCAATCAGGAAAGTTTAAAATAATACGAGAAATAGCAGTAAAAAGTAGAAGAGAGGATTTCGCGGCTATCGGAAGCGTGTTATTCTCTGAGTAAAAACTAATATTTTTTCTCTTTTTGAACACAATAAAATGTCAAATTTTTTAAAATATATATTTCTCATCATCAAATTTATAAATATTTTTTTTTATATAATTAAAAAAGTATTATATTTATATGTAAGTAATTTTTTTGTTCTTTGAATATATTCTGTATATGAAAATATATTGTTTAATTTTTAACAAAAAAGAAATTAATAATTAGAAAACAATTGAATTGAACAAAGAGAGTAGAGAGGATTTCGATTGTGCACTCTCTGATATATAATAATTTCCTTTTATACTTAAATTCTGAATTTAATATACTATTTTTATATGTAAGACACGTTTGTTAATTTAATTAAAAAAAATTAATTATATTTAATTAATAATATTTTGGCTATTTTGTACTTGAAAAATTATTAGTTGTGTGATGCAAGACAAATAAATTTTAGTTTTGTGTCCAAGCTGTCTTTTCTTGAGACGGAGACCGATATACAAATGTATATAGAGAAAACATAAGGATGGGAGTAAACAAATAATATTTGTGCAAAATTATTAAAAAAATAAAATATTATTTTAACATTTCAATTAAATAGGGTACATTTATATAGTATATATATTTTTAATATAAAATAGCAATTTGATAAAAAAATAAATTTAAGAGTAAACGGTTTTCTCGACCCATTCCTCCATACTAAACGTTGCCATATTTGTTCCTTCGATGTCACGTTCTTTGAAGATTTCTAAAATAATTTTTATAATACGTTAGATGGCGTATTTTTAATATCGAGATGGCGTCACTAAAAACTTACCAATCATTGTTTTCATTTTAATGGCGCACATAATAAAATCGTCGAATGTCACCATACCATCCCGTGATCCATACCGATGCGATAAAGAGTTTAGAACCCGATTATTTAGATGATAGCCGGCTGAGTTTAGTGCAGTTCGAAGTTCAAACGCACTTAATTTACCGGAATTATCATGATCGTATAGTTTAAAAACGTCACGCCATTTTTTAACGTCCGTCAATAGAGTACGGAATTCTTCGAAGCCTAATTTACCCGATTGGTCGGTGTCTAACATAGCTACCATGGAGCGGCATACATCTTTTGAGAATCCAGAATAGTCGAGCACTGGACAAATAATAAAATAATTGTATGTTAATATCGTATTGTTTACGGTATTGGTTGATAGATGGCAATGTTTTTAATCATGCAGTTTGATGTTTATAAATTACGCATTCATTTAATACTAAGTAATATTATTTATATATAAAGCATATAGCATAACAATGTAACGTTATGTAATCATAATTTAAAATACCTTTCCGCTTGGTTAGTACAAACAAAATTAGGTGCAAATTAGATTTCACTTTTATGTATATTGTATAAAAAAAAGGAAGCCATTTTGTATTCTCTATATATTCGTCATTGACATTGATCAAATAAAATAATAATTTTGAAAAGAAAGAGACAAATAAAAATCAAATTTTATCTTACTGTGTTCGTTCATAGCCGGCCCCTTATTTGACGGGCCTGTTTGAAATTGTTCATTTAACGGTTGGGTTTGATCATAATTGTTATATCCGTTACCTCGCCCACCACCACCACTATCCCCGCCGTATCGGTCGTTGTTCGTTGGGAAATCAACATGCGGTGGTTGACGAGGACCATAACTACCGCCGCCGCTGCCGGCCTGCCCACCTCGATTATCGTTTTCTTCAGCTGCGCGATTACCACCGATTAGACCACAAATTAGTCCGCACAGTGAATTTATCAGGGATCCAACAACATCCCCTCCCGGATCGGTTTGTTGATTTCCAGCTGGTTGTCCGGGTGCATTAACTTGGGATACATTCGTTGCATACGCTTGTTGCATACCAGCCGATTGCGCCATTTGTGGAAAGACTACATATAACATACATTAAATATATATTTTAGTAATAAATATTATAAATAAATAATATTTCAATTGGAAAATTAAACAAACTATATAAAAAAAAAAAAACCAAAATACATTTTATTTTATATAAAAGCTACGCTGCCATTTTAATAAAATTTGAATTTTATTCATCTCTCCAGTTTGTGTGTGTTTGTGTTTGTGAGTGCGTTCGGTCGACTAAATAAAATGGCCGCCTTTTTATTTTGTGTATTAACAAAACGTAATAAAAATTGTTTGTAATTAACCAAAACCATTAAAAAAGCGTTTTGCAAATTAATAATTATTAAACGAATAAAAAAACAGATTAACATTTTTAAATAATTAAATTAATTAATCCACGACATATTTACATTACTAGTATTAATATTATGAGACGTTATGATTTACATAAAATTATTTTGTCGCGATACTTACAATCACGCATTGAACGATCCAGAATCGATTTCAATTCCATCCAATCCACTTCACCATCGGTGCCCGCCACCTCGATAAATAATCGTTCGAGTGCTTCGCGTTCTGGATCGTTCGGTTTGTATGCCGGACGGGATGGTTCAACGTCACCGCCTCCAATCTAAACCGGCGAGAAAAAAGTTTGAATTAATAAATCGATTTTATAAAATAATGCGAAGTTAAAAAAAAAACTCGGCGAAAGCTGATATATATATTTTAGGCCACAAAACAGCACAATATTATTTATTGATTAAATCAAACTCAAAAATACATTTCATATCTCATTGTTGACTTACACGTTGCCAACCCATACCATTTGGGACATTTGGTACATCGCCGCGAGTCTATATACATATACAATACATTACAACAATTTCAAAATTACAAAAAAAAAAATAAAATTGTTAATATAGTACGACAAAAAATACATCATTACACAAATGAATATCATAGATGGCGGCACATACAGTACGAGTGATATTATGACGTTTATTAACAAAATGACATCTCTGCCGAACTACTCACCCTATCGTCAACTTCACCAACTCCAACTTCTTCGTCATTCTCCTCCATGTGATTTTTACATTCGGAGAAGACTCGAATCAAAAATTCTCCATCCTCGTTTGGATCGAATGTGGACGGTATAATTAAGTAGTGTCCTGGCGGTAATTTAAAACGACAGCTAACTTCACGTAAATTAATAAATGCCGGGGATCGGGCTACCGATGCATTATACTGGAAGAAATGTTTTTTCTGTGGTTTATTGGCTAGATCACGTTCGGTGATCGAATAAATGGCAAATCCGATTGTTAAGCAATCCACGCCAACATTACGACGGGATCGTCGATTTTTTTGCATAAGCGCTACAATAACAGTACAGAGACCATCGTCATCATCCTCATCGGGATCTTCGAGTGAAATATTATATTGTGGATTGTGCCAGAATGTGTCGAGGAAATTACGACAACCGCCAGCGGTTACACCTGTGGTCCATTCACCTTCGAACACCGACATTTCCCATTTCTTTTTGCCTTTGCTGATTTGCTCCTCGGATAGTGAATCGGGACTCAAATTACAAATTTCTACACGATCGAAATGCTGTACAAAATCTCGTAGTGACATCCAAAATTCACCATCGTGATCGAATGTGAGCCCAATCCTTTCTTTAACATGTTCTGCGATGTAGCGCCATTCAGGCGATTTATCACTCCATGGTCCGTTCCATTCGGCCTCGTTACCCCACGGATTACGTAATCGCACCATTTGTATTTTTCCCGATTGATTTGGTGTCACAATATCCATCATTTCGACTTTGGTTACGGAATACGCGTGTCCTTTAATTAAGCCTTGCGGCGTTTCCGCCTCTAGTACACCGGGTTCCGGTTCAATACTGCACGCAATCATAGAATTACGTTCGTAACCTTTTAGTAAAATGCTAAATAGTGATTTTGGTGCTTCTTTGAGTTCGTACATTTCGGTCACACCGCCCGTAAAATCTTCCATGGCCTCGCATGTAGTACCACCCTTAAGTGCTTCGTACGAGCCATGTAATTTGGCATAGGCTTTCTCGAGCAGTGCACTCCAGAATTCATTTTGTTCTGTCGAGTGCATATAAAGTAATTGGCCACGATATGTTGGCAACCGGTCATCGATACAAACATCAACCCAGCGGCCATATTGCCAGAAACGGAAATGGAAAATACCGGCATAGTTATCCTCGAACGATTGGTCCTCGGGTACAACACGGCTAAATATTTTACCATCCATTGTTAGATTAGCGGTGGCAGCGAGCAACCAACAATCACCTAATTCACCTTGTTGCACATCGAAACGGGAATAACCTTCGACGAAAAATTTTGGATCTTCAACCATTTCCATTGGACGGAGCCATTCGACGCGACGATCAGGACGGCGTGAAAACATAAGGGATGAGTCTTGTGCCGGAAAATCTGGATCCTCGAATAGAGTCCCGGACGATAAACATTGTTGTTGAATGGTGGCGAAATCTTGTACTTGTGTACGGGCCCGTGTTCCACTGCCACGCTCACCAAGCTGTAAATAAAGCAACAAAAAAATATTAATATTTTATTTCCGGTAAAATACATTATATTATCGCAACCGCGCGCTACTGATAAAATCGTTGCAATATTAAATTGTTATCAAGTAGATTGTATAGTGAAGCAGACGGGCATGGTTTGAGTTACACCACACCATCATACGGGGAATAAAAGAAAAACTTTATTAGATCTTTCTCTTGTTACCAGCTTTATTAATTATAAAGTTTTAATTACTACTCTGCATGCTATAAAACTATAAAATTCTAGTTTAACTAATTTAATATGTGTATTTTGCACAAACACATATAAACGTCTATATACAGATAGAGATGAGACCAGCACCAAAACAGTTTTTGATTTTATAAATCGCAAGGTGTGTTACCGGTGAAAATTTTGTTATCAATCACCAAAATGTCTTATTTGACATTTCTATGTTATTATTTATCAAGAGTGCAAAAATATTTTGGGCTTGCGATTTATATTAATGGACAGGATACACTACCTAAATCTGTTAATCAGACATAAATTTTGCGACTGCTATATTTAGGCAAACATATGTGGAAGAGGTTACGTTTACCCACATATGACTTGAGCTTTATATTTTTGTATATGCCCTTGAACTAATTTGACGTATGATTTCCAATAAAATTCAATTACCGGGCGTAAAGGTCATGACGTTTGATTTGCCCATTCTTAGATTTACGTTTAGAGAAGTGACCAGCAGAGTTTAATGCTATCAATAAAATTGAGGAAGGTAAATATTTTTTGCGTGTTTCGTCTGTTTACGTTTTTCTCAAGGTTTTTTAAATGATTTATTATTATTCGAGCACCTAAGACCACATTCATTATGTTTAAAAGCCACAAATTAGCATAATGGGAATGGTGTTGCTAAAAAAGGGCGAACACAAAATACTGAAAAGTCGAATCTCAATTATCGAAAGTCTGATGATTATTAACTGGCGGAAAAATAGATTTTTCTCTGGTAAACGATTTTTACCACAGGGTCCACAGCCTTAGTTTGATTAAAATTTGACCGACATACTCGTAATTAGTCTAGTTCTGTATTCTTGTAATATTTTCAGAATCTAACTCTTCTTATTACCACCCAAAAGAGTATATTGTTGAGTGCAAAAACTTCGTGGTGGAAAATATGTATAGGGCGGCATCTAACGTTTGCAATTTAATTTGGCTCTAATTCAAAAACGAATGAATATATTTCAAAGCGGCTTGTTTTATTAGAAAGGATATTATAGATTGCAATTAAGTATGAAATACAATTTGACCTAAATGACTACTATCTCATCAATGGCAAATTCGATTTGAACTTTCAAGTCTGGAATAATCTCTGGTGGCAAGTTGCGCCGTCCTGTTGAAACCAAATGTCAAGTGTTTTCTCCTCTTGAATTTTGGAGTAACACAAACTTGTTTATCGTGGCTTGGTAACGCTCAAATGGACCAATGAAGCCGCCGGTCCAAAATCCACATCAAACAGTCACTCGTTGTGGATGCATCGGATAATCCATGAGCGATAATTTTGCTTATTGACGTAGGCTTCGAGGTGAAAATGAGCACAAGAAGAAAATGATCATTTTCTTCCAATCAAAAAGTGGTCATTCAGGGGATATTTAAAGAGTTGCTTTAATTGACTGAAAAGCTTCCACGAAAACTACAGAGTTTAATTAATAACTTTAGGCAGTTGACCAACATAATGACTTAAACAATTTGTAAACTTCGCATTTGGGGCCGCGCCACCAATTTCGCTTTATGAAGAGTGAACTTCTGATGGTGTTTAACTGTTTCATTCTCCTCAAAACTTGAATTTAAAAGTTAAGTTTCAAATTATTTTCGTATTTTATTTTAATTATTTGGCCGCAGCTTTGAAAATATTTCCAGAAATTCATTAATTTAGCCCAACGTGTTCCCAACGCAGTTATGAATTGACGCCAAAAGGCTCTCCGATTGCAAAGTTTCAACAGATTTGGGTATTTATGATCAATTATGATAATTGCACTGCACCCATCTTTGGGAGGTCTACGATTCCCAAATCTGATGCACTTTGAAACTCCAGCTATGCTTTATCATATTGTGAACTTTCTCAATCATTTACCATATGATGATTAAATTTAATTAATCTGGGCGTTTGGGTGAGAGGGGTCTGAGTCTTCTCGTAAAACCACCATATATGAAATTTTCCATAGGTCGAGTATAACATTTCTTACAGAAAATTTGCGTCAGGATTTCATTCAAATAATTGAGTTAAATTTCATTAAGTTACCAAATAATAATTCACTCATTTGCTGCAACCGTGACAGGCTCAAAATTCTCTTTTTGTTCTAAGATACTCAAATCAAACGATTCCCAATAATTCATATTTTTATTAATACGTACTGTCTTATGTCGCTAATTAGGTAAAATTCCATATAAAAAATCACTCAATTCTCGAACGAAATTAACATTTTAAGATATTGAAAACTAACATAGAAAATTTGCAATATACTATTAAAGAATTATAAAAATTAAGATCTGATTCCGTAGGAATAGAGAAAAAAATATTTTAGTAATTAGAATGTATTTTTATTTACTTTTGAAAAACGACATTTTTACAAACAAGTTTGAGTGATATTTTCAAATCGCTCTATTGAAAAATTAAAAGTTTTGGATTATGTCACTCTCGCAGCAAATGAGCGAATTCACATTGAACTTCACATTGAACTTTTACATATCATAATTTGTCTTTACGGAAATGAAAGAATTGGACTAGAAAATTTAAGTTATGTATTCTAATGCTGAATGGGAATACCTACATGTTGTCGAAACATTCTTCAATTCTTAACACAAAAAATTATATTGAATTATTTAGAAAAAAGATATTTGAGTGAAAATTTTCGAGTGAAACTTTCTTGAGTTAAATTTTAAAATAAATTAAATTGAGTTAGGCTTAACTTAGAATATTTATTTATTTTTTTATTTTATTTATTAATTATAAATGTAATTAAGCTAGTAATTTTACTTTCTTAATAAGGTAAGGTACAATCATACTGTTACAACTTTCGGATATAAAACTCGGTGTATTAACCTGATGAATGTGTCAATGTTATTTATAATCTGTTAAAAATTTTGAGTGAACTTTCAAAATTGAAATTTTAAATATGATTAGAATAATTGGGATATTTGAGCTGAAAACACTGAAAACACCGATATGTGTATGCCCTAACTAAACACGTTGTTTTCACGTCGTTCAAGTCAGTAGGTGAAGTGAGAACCAGATTTAGCATACATATTGTACAGCTTTTCTGCAAGATAAAATTCAGAAAAATTGAAAGTTTTACGAGTGTGAACACATTTCACTTATTTGAATTGAGCCTACAGGAGATCGATAATAACGTTGTATAAGTTGTTTATATGTTGAAATAAATTAACTTACAATTAAACTATTCAAAAAAATTTTGTTTTTTTGAGTGACATTTTTTGAGTGAACTGTTGAGTTAAATTTTTTGAGTGAAATTTTTAAGATGTAGCTATTTGAGTGAAATTACAAATAACTTAAATTGAACAAGGCTTATTGAGTGAAAGGCTCAGACGAGGCACAGTTGCGCCCTTAAGATTAGAGTCGAGTTACAACTTAAAACCCACTCAAACATATGGCTTACCATATACGTGCAAACTTGATTAAATCTTGGAAAGATTTAGCTACAGGACGACAAGTGTACCATACAAACTTTTGGGATTCACTTTCAAATTATGACTTTTGTTTTACGCACTAAAAATTATATAATCCGGATTTTGCATCGATATTCCTTTCACAAATTAAGGCCTTAAATCATATTGATGGATGGGTCTGCAAGCTTACTCAGCATATTAAATACCAATTTTGACCAATAGATTAATGTCTGCACATCAATAAACGATAAAGGCGTTTCGAATACAAGACTAATAGTCATGATTTTTGATAAGCTCTCGAGATCAAGACTTCTAGTCTCCAAAACTTGGGTTATTAAAATCAATATTGATTCTAAAGAAGTACCAATCGTTTTAATGTTTCCAAGCAGCATATTCAACGAACATTTCAAGGTCATGCAACCAGAAGAACCAGTAAATGACTATTCAAAATAAAATTTTCTAGTTTAAATGAATTTACGAAATATTTATCATTGCATTTCCCGCATAAGCGCGCGAATATCTTTGGCATTCAAATTATATTTTTGTTTGCGGATAAACGACTGATAAGGCAAACCCAACTCATTGCCATATACACAACACTAAAACTAAATAGTAAATACACACAATATGGTTTTTCCAAAACACAAGAGACACATACATGAACTCATCCCAAAAATTTGTCAAAAACGCTATACTCGTAAGCTATAATATGTAATTTGAATTTCGTAAACGATGACCGTGCTCCCATCAAAATATAGACGATTACTTATTCGAAAAATTTATCGATTTTCTGTTTTCAGTGTATAATGAATGATATAGGAAAAACAAATGAAAAAATATATATAGATAGGATTTTCACGCAGCAGCGTGCGTTTCTTCTTACATGATAAATCCGTTGTCCATCATATGTTTTCATAATTTTTTTTGGCTCATTTTTGGCAGCCGCCGGTATCGATTTCGGATCCAATTTTGGCGGTACTTTAGTATCCGATTCTGGTGATTTTACACCATCCGCATACTCGATACTATCATGCTGCGCTGGTAATAATTTCTCAAGTGTTTTACTCGCATTAATCAAATTATTCATGTCAACGTTGCATAGATTAAATGCAATACGACGCCTGGGTTGTCCACCCGTCGTCTCATTGGATAATTTAATTGAATTACAATTTTCCACAACGTTTACGGTCACTTTCGTTAGTTTTTCATTTGCCGCATAGTCATCACCGTTATGACCATTTGTATAAATGGTTGGATGAACCGTGCGTATTATTTGTGCAGTGCGTTGTGTACTCATGAGTGGCGAAACATATTCTGAATCAGCGATCGGCGCTTTAACTATCGTGGCATTTTTGGACGAGTCCGATGGATGAGTTTTACGATTTAACCACATTTTTATTTTCTATAACACTATATACTATTAAACTTAATTTTAATAATCACTTTATAAACCTAAACATTTATCGTTAGTTGTATGATAAACTAGTAACACATTTCCGTTTATTTGGTTGCACATAAGTCCACGATACCGATATCACACAATCGCGCGAAACACCAAAAAAAACAATTTAATAATGATTTTATAGTGGAATTCTAAATGTAGATGTTGCTTCTACAACGACCGAGCACAAACTGAATTCAAGCAATCAAAGACTGATATGAATATACTAATATAGATTAATATAGCTTTTGGGATATATAGAGAAGCTAGACAAGTTTTTTGTTGTTGTATACATAATCAAATAGGGATGTGTATCTGTATATAGTAATTTTTTTTGCTTTATGGTTGTGTATGTTCTCCTCTAATGTGCCTGGTTTGGATGTAATAAGAAGCTCAACAGGTCATTTTTTCGATTTAGAACAATATCTTGATCCAGCTGCGATTTGAAAAAAGATGTTTATAATATTGATTCTCTGTAGTGGTTTAGACCTAGTTTTGTTGGATTTTATCCTAGTTTTCTAAATGGATATAGACGTTGGATGCGATTGACCTGATGACAATATAAAAATGAGTTGAGTGTGATTTAGAGAAATTATTTTTTGATTTGGTCAGTTTATCAAATTTTCAGAAATTGAATTGAATTTAAGTTTTTTAATAACGTTTTGAGTGAACTATTTTGAGTGCAATATTTGAGTGAAATATTTTAAGTGAAATTTAAAAATAACTAGAAGGATATTTTGACAAAATTATTTATATCAATAACATGTTTTGAATTAAATGAGGTATCTGAGTGAAATTATCATTTTCAATTATTTGAGTGTTTTTTATACCTTTAGGTAGATCAAAGTGACTTTTTATAATATGGTTTATGTATGATGAAAAATTTTGGAATTGAAATTAATTCTACGTAACAGCGAATAAGGATTACGTTCCAAAGAAAGTTTAGAAATTTGGTGCCAACTCTGAATTTTCATTAAGACGTAAATGTTGAGTTGAATCAGTAAACTTCACCTTAAGCTGCAACGGTGAGTGAAAATGTACAGTAAATTTCATCGAACCTTTGATATAATAGTATTAGTTGAGGACCTATAATTCATAATAACATATCCAAAAGTGTCTAAAATAATATCTCATCTTAATCCTTTCTTCGATTTGCCTTTCGAAAGCTAAGGATGAGATTACGGCATAGACTTGTGATAGATAATTATGAAGCAATATGTCTATGTCGCTCTACGTAGAAAGTTCATACTTTGTTTGAGTAGTTAACACTCATTTTTTATTTTTATTCTCCTCACTCTAATTAATCTAGTTTTGCATTTCAATTCATCGCAGTATTTTTTAAATTATTTGAGTGAAATATTTTGAGTGAAATTTCAAGATAACCAGAATAAACCTTATAAATAATTTGAATCGAATTACAAAAAAATTAAGTCACTTATGTCAGAACCGTTCATTTATGGGATCAATATGTTTTGAATAATTTGAAGGTAATATTTGAGTGTAATTATTGTATGGTATGGTTGATTCGTAATACTAATACGATTTTGGTTTATTTACTGTATAGCCTAAGCTGTAATGTCTGCGTGGTTTGCTCTGTAATGTAAACCCTAAATGTATATTATTTTATTATGGCAATTTAAAATAAATTTTGAGCGAAAACCTAGTAAATTTCGTTGCCCCTTTAATGTCAAGAAGACCTTAAAAGTTTCTTTTAGAATATCTCATCTTAATCCTTTCGCCTTTTGAAAGCTAGGGGCACGATTACGATATAGGCCTATGATAGATAATTATTAAGCAATGGGTCTATGTCGTTCTAGAAAGTACAGAAAGTAGTAGTTAACACTCACCTGACTCGCACTGTAATTAATATAGTTTTGAATGAAATTCATTGCAATGCTTTCTAAATCATTTGAGTGAAATATTTTAAATAAAATAATTGAGTGAAATATTTTGAATAAAATATTTGATTGAAATTTGAATTGAATCGAATTTTGGAAAAAATAAATCACTTGCGAGCATGTCAAAACCATTCATTTAAGTGATCAATAAGTTTGAATAATTTGACGGTAGTATTTGAGTGCAATTATTGTTCTTTTGATTATTTAAATGACTGTGTTGATTCTTAAGGGGGTTTGTAATAACCCATGAAATCAAACGACAAGCTCAATCGAGTGCAGCCAAGTGTGTTTTCAGTCAAACTCCCAAATATATGAATTATATTCGAGCTTTGGTCTTATGAAAGGCAGAAGAGAATTTTTTTACTTAAATTATTAGATTTAAATTATTGGACAATTTTTTTGAGTGAAAGTTTCACTTGAGTGCTCTGTTGATATATTTGAGGAACATTTCTTGATTGATTGAAAGATAGTTACATAGAACTTTAATTATTTGGTTGTGAAATAGAACCGCTTCAATGGAGTGTATGCAATTTGATTTATTGTCAGAACAGGATTTACAAAAAAATTGAATGCGTAGAAACAGAGTTTTAGTTAAATTCTTAAAATTTTATTCGATTCCACAAAACAATTTTATTAGACTATTTGCGATTGCTTGACGAATTTTTATGGACAGTCAACATAATTTGAGTGAGTTTTTCCAAGAGAATTTATTGAATAAAACCGTAGTAAATTTGGATATAAATTTTAAATTTTTGAGTCAAATTTTATATGAGTGAAATTTAGCTTGAGTGAATTTTTAAAATATTTGAAATTACATTTCTTGAATCACTATATCATAAATGCAATTTAATTTTAATTTAGGCTCCATATGTGAGTGAAATTTAAGGAAATTGAGTAAAATTTGTGTTAGTTCGATTATAACAATTCAAATTAGAATAAGGAATTAAAGTAAACCGAAGAATGAATGAACATCTCTTTCTATAACATGGTTAATGAATTTTAATTTATGGAATGAATTTTTAGAGTGAATTTGACTGTGCTTAAATTGAGTGTAATTTAATTTTGATTAACAATTTTAACAGAACGGAGAATGCACACATTTCTCTATTAAGGAATATCGGATAGTCAGAAATCTGCGTTTTCATTGAGCTGGATGTTTTAACTTTATTGGATTTCTCATAAAATAATATTGTAATTTTTTTGAGTGAAATTCAAATTTAGCGTATACTTGAGTGAAATTTAGAAAATATTTGGGGAACCTTCGTTTTTTAGTTGAGCGTCTCTTTTAGTATGCCCGATAGGCCAAGCGGCTTAACTTAAGTGCTTTCTGAGTTCGTTATTTGGATAAAAGACGCAAATAAACCAAAATTTTGGCTAATCTCCTCAAATATTTAAAACAAATTGATTTAAAATTAGAATATTAGTTAAAAACACCTAACTTAATGGAGGACTCGTAGAAATTATTGTCTTTTAATCTTTTAATTTTACTCGATTTTCCATAAAACAGTTTGAGTGCAGATCGAACTAAATGTATATCATTGGAGTAGTTTTTTGAGTGAAACTAAAATTGAGTGAAATTTAAAAAATATTTAAGAAATATTTCTTTAATGGTTTTAATTTTTGCACGTTTGAAGTTGATAAAAAAAGAAATTTGCGGAATTGGACATTTTAGTTTAACTAAATTTACTTTAAATTTCCCGCAAAACAAGTTAATTACAGGCTGTTGTAGAATATTTAAGAGAAATTTATAAGTCTGGTTTAGTCTTCAAAATTTGAGCGGGTTACTGAACTAATTCTTGTTTAACATCGTAGTTAATATTAAAATAAATGTTATTGAGTGAAATTTTGAGGAACATTTTTTGAATTGAACCTTCAGTTAAAATTGTAATTTTGAAATAAATTTAAATTGTTAGAATAAGCTTTTATGATTGATATATAACTAGAGTAAGACTTGAACGATTTAATGCTAATTATAATTTAATTCTAATTCAACTACGTACAGACGATAGATTCAAGCTTAAATTGAGCTTAACTTGAGTTAGATTGAAAAATAAAAATGTATTCGGCTCGTTATTACGATTAGGCTAATTATGATAAAAAAGTATGCATACACATAATCGGCATAAAATAATAATTGAGTGAAATTTAGCTTGAGTTTTAAATTGAAAACCTTTTGGGAAAATTATACATGAATGGTCGAATTATAATGAAATACAAATTAATTTAAAATTTACTCATCTATCATAGAACCAGTATGCTTAATTTGAGTGAATTGTGATTTAGTAGAGAATTAAATACAAAATGAAAAATATTCGTATTAAGAACTGCCAGGCTCGTCCTTCAGATAAAAGATACAAGTAATCTGGTTGTATTGTAATGATTAATGAGAGCTATAACTTATGCGAAAGAGAAGACATAAAATATTTTCAAATATTTATAACACCTTATTGAGTTGTCAAAATTTATTAAAGTATTAGAAGATTAATTAGAAGCACCAAGTGATGGTATGGGATGTTTTAAAAGTGTTCCAGAGGATCTGCATTAATCAACAAAACTTAATATATGAGTTACTTTTACTTAAAAACGTAGTCAATATTGAACTAAATTTAAATCATTCAGGTACATTTTTTTGAGTGAAATTTTAATTGAGTGAATCTGAAATTGAGTGAAATTTAAAAAAATTATTAATTTAATGAACATTTGGTAACTGCAATTTAAATTTAATTTAACTCAAAATGTAAGATGCAACTACAGTCTAAATTGAGTGCAATGAAAGAAGTTAACACCTCCAATTGCGAATTTTTTGAAGTGAATTTATCATATATGTTGCCTAGTTTTATCCACCCTTCCACATTTTAGATTTTTAAATTTATCAACAAGTGAAGAATTCGAAAACATAACATAATTTGTTTAAATGGACATTTGAGAGTGGCTTTCGTATAACTAACTTCAAAATTTATTTTTCTAAATTGGCTTTTGGGGTGTGCTGACTCAAATTTCACTAGTTTTTTTAGTACTGTTTAGGAATGGACAAAATGTCTAGATTTAAGAATGAATACACACCTTTAATGAGGAAAAACATTTTATTTAGAATTTTTCGGCGTTTGATTAGTGTTCTAGGGAGTCTGCGTTAAACGTCTACAAAAAATTGAATGGGTTCACCTAAGAGTAATTTTTAACATAAAATGGTAGTATATTTTAAATTAAGTATAAATAATTTAGTTTGAGTAATTTTTGAGTGAACTTTTAATTGAGTGAATTTTTTTTGAGTGGAATCTAGCGGTTTGAGGATTGTTCCAGGGAGTCTGCAGATTAACTACAAAAAATGTAATGGAGAGAGTAATTTTTTTGCATAAAATCTTAGTATATTTTAAATCAAGTGTAAATAATTTAATTTGAGTAATTTTTTGAGTGTAATTTTATTTGAGTGATTTTTTTGAGTGGAATTTACCTAAAGTGAAAATTTTAAATATTTGAGAAACATTTCTTGAATTCATGATAAATTCAATTTGATTAAAAATTTCAAAAAAGATTAACTTATTACGTACAATGCGAGCAGCTAAAAATGAGTGTAATTTGAATTAGTTCAAATTTATCGTCACTAAGAACTGTTTAGTTATTAAAATGATATATAAATAGACCGAATATTGGGTTTAGTTGTGAAGAGGGATGGGACCGACAAGAATTTATTAAATTAGTTTGTGATTTAACATCGACTTCTTCGTAGAATTGTGTTAGATTTATACTGCTTAGCTTGAAAAAAGAATGTCAGTAGAACTTAAAGGTTATCGCAAGGAGAAACATGTAGAGGATAATCAAAAAGTTAGGAAAAATTGTTAACCGTGGTTTAAATTGAGTGACATTTCAAAAATTCGAAAATTTAAATAGCAGTACGTACTGTAAATACTGTAAATACTGAAGTGCCATGAAAAGTGTGAAGTTCAATTAAATGAAATTTAAAATTATTTGAAACGAAAAGTCAGAAGTGTGGCATTTCCCAATATGACGTTTTATATAATCCATAATAAGCGCAATGAATTAAGGACAGCAATTAAATCAAATCAAACTTGGTGAAAAGCTAATCGTGAATCTAAAGCGACTAAAATAAAGATCAACTGTCAATCGATTTTCTTCGCTCATTTGCTGCAACAGTGACACAACTCTAAATTCACTCATTTCTAAGATATTCGATTCAAACGATTCTCAATAAATCATATTTTTATTATTTTATATCGAAACATCCTCTCTTATGTAGTTATTTCTAGCAAATTAGGTAACATTTCATATTAAAAAACCACTCAATTCGCGAAAGAAATTAACAGGCTAAGATATTGGAAACTATCCTAAGAAAAATTGCAAAATATTAAAAAAGTATAATAATTAAGATCCTATTAAGGATGTAGGAATAGGAAAAAAAATATTTTACTAATCGAAAGTATTTTTATTAATTAAAACGCCGTTTTTACAAACAATTTTGAGTGATATTTTCAACTCGCTCTAGTGAAAAATTAAAAGTCTTGGATTATGTCACTCTTGCAGCAAATGAGCGATATAATTCAATAATACCTTATCAAACAATAGGTGGCTGGTTACTTTTGTTTACTAATTTAATCGATAAATTTGTCAAAGGCTAATGATAAAGATATAATTGTTTTATGGTACTTATCACGATGATTGCACGGTGCTTCATACAAAATTGAGTGAACTACAGTAAAATTTAAATTAATCATCAGGCGAGACACGTCGAACTCAAAAATTTCACATCAAATATTTTTGGCGCCGAAATAGTGTTACATTTTTCCATTTCGCTAACCATATTCATTCATCTCTCGCAAACGCTCATCCGATGAGAGTGAGCGTTGCAAAATCATCCTCCTAAGAAAATCGCTTACATAAACAAAAATATTGTAATGTCTATATATGTATGCATATATGCGGTTATGAGGTGAATATCCTCCCAAATACCAAAGCATAAAATGTATGTACATAAACCACCAAGGCATAACATCTTTCGTGTTTTAACTACTTTAGTTCTAAAAAAAAAACTATTTTGTTTAAGGGTGCGTCAGTTTTCCATATATTCCGTCTATCCACATTTTTTGCTATCGTTAGTTAGAGAGTAGCATGGTGACCGAACTAATATTCCCCATTTGAAAATTTATCATCCAATTCAATTACATAAAAGATAATGGTTTTGTGTTCATTTAATGACTGGATGAAATAATGTTTCAGTCTCCTGGCTAATTTATGCATTAGCGAAATATGTTTATATGCACCAAATAATTAAATTCACAGCTCCACTGCTATTTTATGGCTTTTAAATGGGTATGCTATGGTAATTTTCATGAAGCAATTTTTTACCAATGATATCATTTTGTGCCGTACCCTTAATAAGTTAGACGGAATAATCTGGTTTCAACAATATATGAGCCTCCTAAAATATTAATTGACCATTTGGGCAGTGATTTAATATCAGTTTATTGTCTATATATCAAAATTAAAATAAGACTTCCGCTGATTTGTAGATTTTTTGTAATTGTTGGTATATGGTGTCGCCTCTATTTAAGATTTTTTTTTCGCGGTCAAATACGCAAAATATCGTGTTAGGCAAAGTATTGGATATACATACGAAAACGTTGTGTTTGAATACTAAAACTATAATTTGGAAGTCAAATCAATGTTATCGCATTATAATATTATGATTTCTTAAATTTAAATATTTACGTTAGTATCGATGTTTTTCAGTGAGAGCGAGGAAATCAGTATAATATTGCTTTCATTGGCCAGCTCATACTTTACATTACGCCCCTACGGTTAGTGGGTTAGGACTAGTTCAGCTCATTTTTATCACCAAATTTTAGCCACTTTGAAATTTCACTCAAAATTCAAATTTCACTCAAAATATGAAAAACAAAATCACTCAATTCGTTCAACCGTCATTAACTTAATTGAACTACGAAATTTAAATTATAATTTTATTAGTAAAAAATTTCACTCAAAATATTTTAGTGGCTTGTAACATAACTTTTTCTTAAATAAACATGAAAAGCTTGATAAAGTGGTAATGAGCTATATTGCATATTTGAACAAATTACTTTGCTGTTGCTTTCCATAATCATAAGAAACTAGGAGCTTTTACGAGTTTTAGAACTTAACGGATAAGACTGACCTCCAACTTCCAGTTTCAATGAGCGAATTAGAAAAGTTTAGTTCAAGTGCATATTATATACCTTTTGTTGTGGTGAAACAACCGGGTGAGTAGTTAATTAGACAACCGGGTTAATTAACAACTAACCCAATCGTTCCACCGACACCGAGTGAAAGGACAAAATTCGAGAAACTACGTGAAACGAACAAGCTGAGCTGTCATTTTTAAATGTGATTTTAAATGTGAAAACGACGTTCACTAAAAATGAAAACGCAATGAACTTTTTAACGAAAAGTATAGCTATAGAACTTAGTGATAAGTGTAGCAACGAGATGTGGTAAGTCGTTTTGGACAGTTCAATTCGTTCACTATTAGGGGATATATGTCCACACTCGCATAATTTCCATCACTTATAGGAATGTCTATAAATTCTATGACGCTCAAATGAAATATCATGGATTGAGTATTACCTTACTAGAGATTCCCGAATGACTATCAATTTCAAACTTAAAGGCGATTAACAAACACTTGTGTAATATATCGTTGGATTCCTTTAAGTGTTTACTGTCACTTCTATGGGTATCAGGAACATTCTATGACTCACCCGTTTTTGACGGTTGTTCCATTTTTGGACACACAACTTTGCGACAAATTTTCATTAGTTTCTTTACTAAGTGACACCTAATTTTTAATAAAATTTTCACTAAATTCCATTTATAAAATATTAACAGTGTAAATCACCAATACTAAAACAATTCAATATGGCGGCTATTGGGATCTTTATAAATCCAATAAGAATTCTGTTGCGCCATGTTTTTCAATTGGAACCGTATAAAGTATACTTGTTATTTTTTTGTTAGAAACTTCACGGGCTCAGGGGGATTATAATCAAAGATATGTGCAAAAATATATTTTTTACTTCATATTAAGTATAACATTTGAATATTGCGAGTCCAGAAATGGAACAACGGTATAAATTACTTTTTTTAGATGACTAAACAACAATATTATACTTTTGCCGAAGGGTAGCAGAAATGGAGAGGTGGATTGAAGCAAACGGTGCTGAAGAGAAGACGCCTGTTATGGCAATTTTACTTCCAGAAGACCTAGGTAGAATAAGTGACGAAGAAATTGTGGACGATGATGTTCTTGACGCTAATAACTTTAACGATGAATTTATAGGAACATTTTTATTGGTCAGTAGGAATCAATCGATTATGATTTTTAAATAATCCGAAATAAATACCTCGTAACATGTTTTATAAAATAAAATCAAACTTGCCTTTACTTCTTCATTTACTTTATTACTTCAGAGATTTTATAAAGTGCGAGCTTATTTGGCATTTTTTCAAACAACTTGTCTCGATAGAGAAACCAACGTGGCCTTGTCACGGATGTCATAGTTGGTTGTAAAATATTTAATCGCACAAAATCAATCAGATTTGGTTACGAAATTTTGTGTATGGCATCTTCAACGGGATTTGTCTATATTTTTTTTTATATGCTAGTAAGAATGAATCCTTTGATCGAGAAATGGGTCTTGGTGAAACGTGGTACACCATCTTTTGCAAATTATCGAAAGGCCAGGGAATCATCGGGGGTATATCGGGACACTGAAAACAGAACTGATAAATGTGTATTGGTCTGTATGAAAGATTTTATCAAACTGCTTTTGATGATCATAACCAACGTCTTGGACTAAGATGGAATATTATTCATTCATTCGGTTGACATTTCTTTCCAACTGTGATAAATCAGACCCGTGGCAACTAGTAAAAGGTTTTCGCAAAAACAAGCGCTTTGTACATAAACCCTGCCCAGAAGTGGTTAAAGAATACAATAAGGGAATAGGGGGAGTATATCTTTTCGATAGATTTGTTTCGCAGTATTGAATCAAAATAAAAGGGAAGAAGTGGTGGTGGCCTTTATTTGTAAATGCCTGGTGTCTACATAAACTAGTATCAGTGAAACCAAAAGCGCTATTGGAATTCAGTTTTGAAATATTGTAACTTTGGCATTGCTATCGACTTCCGTCGATCTCAACTTCAACTCAGAAATAGTCGGACGTATAACAGAAAAAACCATAATGGAAAACCTTAAGCTATTGAATAACATTTGTAAAAAAAACCCGACTTTTAAATGTTCATGGTGCTCCACTAATAGTGTTGACATCCCATTGCACTTGAAATGTTCTCCGAAGTTTCTCAGCAAAAAATAAAACTGTTTTGAAATTTTAAAATATGTTGATTTGTTAACTATTTATTTGTTAAATATGAATTATATTGCTTTTTTATGTTAAATATTTATTTTATCAATAAAAAAAAATTAAAAATATTTTACAGTGTTTCAGCAGTTGTTCCAGTTTTGGATTCAAAATTAGATGAAATTTTCAAATCGTATTTAGATGACCAAAATGCGTTAAATTTGAGAAAATGATCACAATTGTTCAGATGATATAAAACGTGGTATAAAACGGGCGGATGTGTGGTATAAAACGGGTTAAAGAAAATATCATAATTTGAGTATTACTTTATAAGCTATTCTAGTATGGCTGTCGTATAAGTAATAATTAATTTAATATTTTATTGTAATAGAGTTGCACTTGATCTTGAAACGTACTCTCAAATTTACATAGTGGGAATTCCCTCAGTCAGCACAACTTCTCATTTGGCATTGGAGACGGCCAAGTAGGTCCAAAACACAATCGCATTGAGAAATCGGCAGACCTTGGCACACCTATAGAATGGTGGTCATACTTAGTCAAGAATTTAACTATAGCAGCGCATCGGCCACCCGTTAAAATGCACAATGAAACTACGAGTTTCTGCATCATTTTGATTCTAAATAATTGTCAGCGGCAAAAATGGAACTCAGGATGTGTTGCGTGACCAGCAACTAGTTTTACTGGTAAAACTGCTGGTAAAACTCAGCAGCCATGACCGACCACGATATTGTCAGGAAATTATAAAAATTATACAATAAAATTATTTCACAATCTTAAATCTATATAGGAAATCTATTTAAAAACTACTTTATTGGCCTAAAATGATATAAATTATAAATAGTTTAACGGTTTGAAGACCCCTAATGTTTCCAACCACCTTTGAGTCTCCTGTGGCCCTATTCTGGGTTTCCCTGGGAATAAGAAATTGGGAAAAACATTTTCATAGCATTTTTGTCAAAATTATATTTTTCTGGCCTACTACGGGAATAAGTTTAGTGTAAAACTTTTTAAAACAAAGTGAATTGGGAAACTTTTGTTCCACAAAATTTGTATAGGGAAAAATATTTTCCCATTTAACTTTGGTTCGAAAATATTAACACACAATACAAACATGTTTCCTTAGTAGGCCAGAAAAATACAATTTAGATAAAAATGCTATGAAAATATTTTTCCCAATTCCCTATTCCCAGGGAAAGCCAGAATAGGGCCACTGAAGTAAAGCTTCTATGATTTGAAATATAATTTGTTAACATATATTTCCATAGGGGGCTACGTTGGAATCACGGAAGAAACACGCCAAAAATGGGTGTGTAACGAAATCTCGGTTTGTCAAAATTTCGGTTTTTTTCTAAATCTCAGTTTTCAAAATCCCGGTTATCAAAATCCTGGTTTTCTAAATCCAGGTTTTCAAAATCCCGGTTTTGTTTCAATTTGGCATGTAGGAAAATGGGACTCTGATTTTTTGACAAAATTCAAAAATGAGTTTGCGATAAAGTTCTAGAAAATGGCTAATAGGGATGGAATTTGGATGGAGGGCTAAGTGCCCGTGAGAGTTATCGAAGCCGTCAGCCTCTACAATTATTGCATTTCAAAATGTTGCATTAACAAAATATTGCTTTTTTTATTAATTTTTCAACTACAAAATGTGATATTCTGATGTTATTTTTAAAGTCCATCCACCAGGCTAGCAAGCTGGTTTCCATTTAAGCATATTATGTAATCCCAGTCAGTGAAATGACAATAAATCGTCTAAAAAATTTTTATTTTTGGTCTAATAGCCTTTTGCGAAAATATCGAAACGTTACTTATTAAAAGTCTAGAGTCTAAGCAAAGAATGGTTCATGCAGCCTCGTATTTTTTTTAAACTTAACAAAAAAATATACTTAAATGATGATTACGTGGCAACTTCGAACAAAGCTCGACCATTTTAACTATTTTAATTTGTTTGAAAAATTTCGAGTTTTAAATGAATTATTGTTGATGAAGTTCTAGAGATCACTACATTTGATAGAAATATAAAAAAAGTGTTAGAACACTGGGGGCTATTATGAAAAATTCGACATTGCATCCGAAGCCGGATTTTGCGATTGTGAAAATCCGATATCGAAAAATCCGACTGCTTTTTAGTTGAATTATTTCATTTCTTGTTATCGAATGTGTCTTTCTTCAACTATTTCAATCAATATATTATTTTTACGAAATATAAAATCTAAAAAAAATAAATTAAACAATGTAAGTAAGTGTAATATATTTAAATAAAAAACATTCATATTTAAATGATAATTATAATTAAATTATTTATTTTGAATTTATTAGGACTACAACAACTGGAGCATTATTGCTAACTTCATGCTTAAATTAAACAAATTCACCCAAACAATTTCTTAATAGGAAAATTCGCGGCGGATCGAATTTTTCGATATCGGATTATTTCAAAATAGTACCCCTGGTCTGAATACTAAAAACATTGAAACGCAGCATAAAACTTCGAAAGGATATACAACTAGATTGGTCGAAAATTAAAGTTACAGACAAAAATAGCGACAAGGGTAATTTGCCCTAAGATAGATATCATTGACTATTATACTGAAAGGTGATTTGTCAGATACCGATTTGTAAAAAAAAGGTTAAAGGTATAGTAATTTTCAGCCCAACACATTTTCAAATTGTTTCCAAAAATGCTAGGTCCAGCTACCGACGTAAGAACAATAACGCCTAAAACCCTAATCGACATTAGAGACCTGAATGAACTAACAACTGACAAAGAAGTGCTGTGTTTCAAATAGCCAGTTCGAATTCCCATTACACAGAGTTTTCGATGAAATTTGCAAAAAATTGATTAAGGCTAGTAGATTAAAATCGATTTTCTCGAATAATAGAAAAACTACGTGCTCTCAGGTACATATTTTTTATCAAGTCCATGATGGGATAAACAAATATCATGCAGCAGGCGCAGAAGGAATGGCCCATGTTATCAGAACACTTCTCTACATGCTTTGCAGTGAAATGACTACACAATAACTAAATTTTAACTACTGGGAAGCGGTATAGGCTATTCTAATTATTTAAAAACATCAAAAATAAAGTTCCAGCCTAATAATTTTTAAGAGAAGTCTGATGGATCCTTCACCCTTCTTATATGTTGTTGTTGTGCTGTTCTAGTTCTTCTTCTAGCTGTATAGGATTTTTAATTGGTACCTAAATGAAGATTGATATTATCCTCAATTAGTTTCTGAAATTTATCCCACCGGGTTTTGTTATTTGTTAGCCAATGTGGAGTAGTTTTATTAACAATGAACACCTGATCCGACATAATCATCTCGGGTTTTGTTAGGTACATGTAGTTTTCGTATATACCTTTGGTAATGAAGTAGAGTAGTCTATCCGTAGGCCAACATGTTGGTTGATCTACAGAATGAAATCCGCCACTGCATAGTCGTCCTGCTGCCAACGGCTCTCTTCCCTTTTTAGTGATCCTGCATCATTTTGCACAATTCGCATAAGTAAGTATTGATCCTCATTAAGTATTTTATGCAGTAAAATCACCTTCGATTAGGGAACTTGGTACAACTAATTCAAATAATTTGCAATTTCTTCAATTTTAAGATGTACGGGTATAAAGTGTTTGATGTTTCCGTTCATTCTTTGGAGTACAACTTCGACAGTTCCCTTTGAAATAACTAATTTTGGAATTGCAAGTATCGCTTTGTTTCTCCAGTTTTATTTGAATGAGGTTTTGGTTCCTCCTTATGGTGAAAGTTTGGTTAAGTTTTACCGGTATTCCTGAATTTCGCGTTTGGTTTCTTAATCTTTGTAGCTCCCTATCTACTTCATATCCTTTATATTTTTGCGGGATGTGGCTTCTTCCACTTAACACCTTTTGCGGCAATATCTTTACTGACCGGGCATACTTGAGTGTGATGTTTTCGGACACGCATTTAACGCATCTAGGCTCTCTTTGGCAATACGATGCGTACGATTTTTACCTTGTCGTTTTTGCACTGCGGTATTAGGCCGCTGTTTTTTCTGATGTACATTTTCTATTTTTCCTTTGTTATTAAAAGGGAACATAAATAGTGGAACCTCCATTTTGTTGATTTAGAATCCGTGTTCAGTTTTAATTGTGTTAATGACCCTTTTGCTTGAGATCCTCAATAATTTATTGTTTTGCGCAGGTAAGATGAACCTCTAGCCATAGAGTCATTGATTAAATGACCATTTTTGTCCTCATGCAAAAATCAGATAGATGTCCCTCGGAATTAAGCTTTTTGAATTAAGCCTACGATCTGACTCTGAAACCTAGCAATATTAATTTTTTGATGGAAAGGACTTCTCTTTTACTTTAGCTGGTTGTTGTTCAGGAAATAGAAAACACTTTTGAAGTGGATGGTAGAGTTTCCGGCATTTTCGGTTTAAGAGCCAATTTTTCCAAGTTATCCCACTATCGTTTGTCTTTGATAGCGGATCCGCTCGAAACGCGATATTTTAAAACGCGATATTTCAAAACACGATAGAGTACAAAACGAGATATGGTACAAAACGTAATATTTCAAAATGCGATATTTCAAAACACGATATGGTACAGAATGTGCAATGCGAAGCGACGGTAGCGTACCGACCCGATTTATACCGATCCTATATACTCTCGCTCCTATCGATTTTTAAATTCCTATAAACTGAAATTTAATTTCCCCTTCACCCGACTGATATAACCCGATCCTAAATTCCCGTTTTGTATCATATCGCGTTTTGTACCATATCGTGTTTTGAAATATCGCGTTTTGAAATATCGCGTTTTGTACCATGTCGCGTTTTGTACTCTATCGTGTTTTGAAATGTCGCATTTTAAAATATCGCGTTTTGATAATTCGCGTTTTAAAATATCACGTTTCAAATGGAACCCCTTTGATAGTACTGAAACAGAAAACTGAAAGAAAACTAAATTTTGCCATTTGGCCAGCAAGCCCACTACGCAAAGTCACATATTATGGTTGGGGGAGGTCCGATGAAAGAAATGGTTAAAGAAAAATTTGCTATCATTACGCCTTTATTTTGGCTAATATATAAGATAAACTAAGGCTCAATCTATATTATCGACTATCCGAACTTTGTAATTTTGCAGCTCACCAAACTACCTTTAAATGAAACCTATGTACAATCGAATTTTACTATTGATCTGCTTTATCGACATTTTTGGTTGTTTATTACAAATACGCTTATCGACACCTTTCGGCTGGCTATTGTAACAGTTCTTCTTTATCGAAAGATTCTTCTTTAAAGTTCTTCTTTAAATTATTATTTTAAATTTGAAATACTAAGTTTTTTTGCTTAGCCGCTTTCAGTTGTTATGACCAAATTTTCATTACCGACATTTATTGGACAGATATTAAAATATATCTTCGTTACCAACATTTTCCGGTTAATATATTTATATGATCGAATGATCGATCTATATCAGCAATGGTCATAATTTTGTCCATTTTTGTGATTACAACTAATTGGTGAAAAGTTCATCAAAATGTGAACAAAATGAGTGCAAAATGTCATAAGGAAGGAATTCATAAATTAGCGAAAACTTTTATAGTAATAACACTAAGTAGACAAAACTAATTAATCGGCTGGCAAAAAATTAAACAAAATGTGAACAATTAAAATGCAAATCTTATATGCCTCAACCAGCGAATACTTAAGAGGTTAAGTTGCATGCTCTTTGTATCATTTCGGTTAGTGCTATAATCACCAAAATTGTATAGGCTTCTCGTCTCAAATAAACAACTGACCTCTAAAATTTTCGTATGCTCCCCTAAGTGGTCCAAACGGAGCATAA
Source organism: Nephrotoma appendiculata (assembly GCA_947310385.1). Classification (NCBI taxonomy): domain Eukaryota; kingdom Metazoa; phylum Arthropoda; class Insecta; order Diptera; family Tipulidae; genus Nephrotoma; species Nephrotoma appendiculata. Next base: position 42,979,629 of record OX371223.1, read on the forward strand.
CTTAACCTCTTAAGTTTTCACTGGTTGCGGCTTTAATGCCTCAATTAATTGACATTTTGGAGTGGTTCAAAAACATTTATATAAATTAGTGGTAAAAACAAATTAATTGGTGGGAAAAATTGATCATTAGTTAATCAAATATTTTAACTAAAACCTCATTATTGATTTCCTAAAAACGGAGGAAAACATAATTAATTAGTGATCAAAATCGATTGGACTTGCTTTTCTAACTTTTCATAACTTACCTTATTCCAAGAAGCTGAATTTTAGTTATATAGCTTTGGATTGCGATACCTTTAAGAATTTGCCAAAAGTAAATAAAGGGTGAGCAGATTATAACATACCAATTTGTTTAAATTTGGGGTGTTTTAGTTCCAAAATTCTTATTTGAGGATGCCGGCGTAAGTTTCGCTCTTAGTATTAAATTGATTTTTAAACACGGTGAAAATTAATTATTCGGTGGACAATACTATGATGTCAAGGCAGTTCGTTGCTGAAGATGAGTGATGTTAATATATTTTACATATTCAGTATCCACAAAATCAACAAGTCAGAAAGTAAGCTTTGGTCAAAATGACAAAAGCTCTTAAACAGCTTTGCTAATCAATTTTGCGGATTTGTGAACTAGTCACTAAACAAAAAGCTTTGTTTTAGCAACATTCAAGCAAACCCAGAATAAATCAAAATTTAAGAGATTTTGATTGGTTATTAACTTGAAAATTTTGGAAAATTACTGTGCTTATTAGTCGATAAACGAGTTTAGAAATTTCTTCGACTTTACGCACATAAGTTTTCACAAGAGTGCACTTTTACATATTTAATTATTTTCTTGTTACCTGTTTAAATTGTTCAATACATGGTAGCAATCTTGCAAATTCTCGAATAATCTTATCGTGTGGCACCTCCGAAATCATTTCGACCAAATCAGTATCAAACTCGCTCATATTTTGACAGTAAGTTTATATAAAATTGGAAACTTTATAACACTTTAAAGTTAGAGGTACGACTAAATCTTGAAATAAAGTCATCACCAAGACAAGGCAGTAATGAAGATGTCACGAGTGGAACCAATCGTGTTAGTACATTTCCGTATTAGAGCAATGTTGTTTTGAAACCTAAAAATAGTTTTATGCGTAACCACATCCAATATAGTTGGTTGGTGTAGGTTTTTAATAGTCGCGTAAATTTTTGATTAGCATCTTACTACTAAATGTTTGAATTGACGAAATTAAATAAATTTCGAAGGTTAGTTATATTTACTAAATCATGTTTATTCAATGTAACCCTCTACATTTTTTGCAAGATTTTTGTATTTAATCTTTGGTTGTTAGACTAAGATGAAATATGTTAGGTATCATAAATGAAAAATATGTTAAGGGCAATTTGCCAGAGAAAATCAAGAATCTCCGAAATCGATAAATATTTTGTATGTGCAGCGCGGTGGAAATTTGTCGCCGAAATAATTGTCTGCGTATTAGACACGACGATAGAGGATGGTGCGAATACATGGAGCGAATTACATGCCGAGTTTACATTGAAATATAACGGGGGGCTGATTTACGACATTTTTATTTGTTAAATTGCAGTGTGAAATTTTATTGCCTGTGTTATATTCCATTTATGACTTACGGTACACGCATTGAGTCACACGCCGTCTGATTTATTTTAATCGTAAATTCAGCGTGTCGCACTAAAATATTGATAAACGGCAAATTATGATCTATTTAAGGAACCAAACTTCTAAGCTTCAGATGACTATCATTAAAGGGTGACAATAATTGTGAATTAATCATCTTTGACAACAATCAACAATCTGCTTAGTTATCAACTCGCCTTCTTTTCTAGTTTTAATAAACTTATTACGGTACTGAACAGATCTCAAAGCCATAAAAATAATAGCCTCAACTACTCTATTTAATTTTTAAACTGTAAACTTGTCAAGCGATACATAATACATCACGTTGGTGAAATCTTGAGTGAGATCCATAAGCCCCATAATGTCCTAACGCCCGAACTTAATAAAGACATCACCCCTCCTCCTAAGTAAATTTTTCTTTAATTTAGATAAAAACAACTTCGGTGTTAAAAGGTAGACCATGTTTTTAAAAATTACTTTGACCTAAGGAATACTTACAGTTTAAAACTGAGACCCAAGTGAAGACGGTGCCATGAACGTATGGTCCAAGAGGTAGCGAAGAAATAAAATATTATGAAAGTAATTTTAGGGTGTAGGATTTGCTCCATTATTGACGATAGTCATTTTTAAAGATTAGTGCGACATCTGTTGCTGAGGGGTAGAATTTGTAGGTAAAAGTTTGTTGTTCGTTCGATGACTCTCGTTTCGAGTTCAAGACTTAAGCGAAATTTATTTGATTCTGAAGCAAAATTTTCTGCAGAAAAATTTGCTGCAGTTTGAAGTGAAGTTAGGAATTTATTTTTGTTAAGGTGCCTGCCTTCAGCAAATTTAACTACAGAACAAATAATTTTACATAAGTTTTACAAAATGAAATGTAGGGGAAATTTTGGTTGATTTTGCTCTCTCTCTCTCTTCCATTTTTATTCTCCAGCAAATTTTTTTGCAGAAAATTTTGCTACAGAGTCAAATAAATTTGGTTTTAAACTTGTAGTACATATGTGTGTTGTTTGTGTTTTTAGATAATTGATGATTTCTGAATTTACTTAATACTGGAGGTAGAGATTCTCATTCTGGAAATGAATGATAATAGGTAGAAAATTGTGAGAGGTGTAATCTTACAGTGCTTTGCTAGAAGGGCTTCTTGATGCAAATTTAAAATCATAATTTAAAGGCTACAGGCTGAAACAGTCAATTCGTATAAGATACAGCTTACGAAGTTTTACATAAACAGTGCAAACAGAGTACAATACGGACAAACAAGTTCAACCTTAAGCAGGTTCAGCTACATATAGGGTATCGTGGTTTAAAGCTTTACTATAACTTTAAATTGTCCTAGTTAGGACTGCTCGCGTGTGTTATATAAAATTTTATTGAGACTCGTGAATTTCAAACGTGAGAGTTAAATATGTCAGCAAATATACGGACGATGAGTATTGTTGGTCAACTACGGTAATAATCAGTAAAATTACCAAACAGATGTACTTTGAATAGAAGAACGATAACGGTATGCAAAGGTTATAGGCAAAGTACCAAAATGGTAAATGTATTGACAAATACATTGCTCAAAGGCTAATTGCACGAAGGTTTATACCATTTTTAGGATCCCTAAAAACACAATTAATTGAAAATGTAAGGTGACAACTAAAGCAAATCTTATTGAATAAAGGAAAGAAGGGTTATTTATTCAATAACGGAAGATACAATTACCGGTGTGCGGTGAATATTATTCCAAATTATTGAACGGTTATTATTAGTGAGAACGGTTTTTACGTGTTTCGCCACGATAAAATCTCCCGAATTACGATAAGAATTGATCAATATATTGACCAGTTCTCCACCTTTAGGATCATGTTACGAATTCGAAAAATGGTTCGGCGGAAAGATATAAACAAAAACCATTTTGTTTGACACCCGCCCGCACGCCCAATTCTAATCCCCGCATTATTCAAAACCAAAGACATGTACATTTTGGGCTAACGGTTCCATTTTCAGAAAAATGTGATTCCAAAGAATTGGTTTACAAGGAATTGTTTTTCAAAACAAAGTTTTCGAAGAATTATCCTTACATCTAAAATATTTGTGACTGTCGTTTAACGGATTTTACAAAACATACCTATTACAAAGTGCTGATTTTAAGATGAATTTACTAAGCTAATTTTAAAAAGAATCTCGGTCTACATTTTAAAATTGTGCTTAATTAATTAGGCTTCATTTCCATATGGTACCTTGAAAAGTCCAACTGATATTTATTTTTCGAAGCGAAGTAAGGGCGACAAGTTTATTCCCCGTCTAATAGAGTGCGATAGGGGGGAGGGGAAGAATTGCAAGTTGAAATCCAAGACTCTTAGTCCTTAAAACAGGTTTGCATCAAAATTAATAAAATGGTTTAAAAGCCATTATGCTCTGAAAAGCAATATTCTCTATCCACATAGTGGCCCAGAAGATCTGAAATACGTGGGGAGTTTAGTACAAGATTCAATTATGGTAGTCCCTAAAAAATCCTGTCCAAAAAGGTTTACAGAGATTTGTTTTGAGCGCCTATTACTTGATTTGTCTTTGAGCCCTTTATTGCTATCCCTGCTATCGGATTTGGGTAATCAATCTTGTCCTTATGCAAAACTAATATTTGGGAAGTTGGTGAGTTCCATATACTCTTGTGAATCTAAAGGTTGGTTCCAAATTATGAGATTTGTCGTTCGTCAGAAAAGCTACGGGTACTAATACTCCTCTTTTACCTTATTTAATTTGTAACAAATTTGTGATTCTGTCAACTTCAACACATTGCTTCTCTTTTAGATATTTGTTGTCTCAAGCAAAAGTGATGAAATAGGTTCACATTTTCTTTCGTAATTTGGACTGTTTAATTCACTATTTTACAAAACTTAGTACTCAGAACCCATAGCCTATATAGACTCATTACGCCAAGGAAAGTAAAATTTCTAGTCCAAAACACTTTTAAAACAATATTGTCAGTTGAACCATTAGCCTTAGTAGAAACAAAATTCAATTATAACACAGTTTTTAAAGTCAAAATTGAAAGGCTTTCTTAACGTTTTCCAACCGTCAATTCCATTCACGAATTTCTGTTGGGTTTCAAGAGTTCCGTGTTCTATTTTTAAAATAATGGTTCATAATTGAAGTCTAGGTTTAATTACAGATTTTCACAAACCAGAATCTGAATCGATTCTGCCCTGAACGTCCTTAATCAATTAGTTTAGATCCGTCAGAGCAATATACTGTTGTGGAAGATGTTGGGTACCTTTAATATTTCGTATTTACCATATAATGCTTGAGCAGGGTTTCCAAAAATGTACTAACTAAAATCAATATTTTCTAAATTTCTTTGAAGCAAATGCAAAAAAATTATGGAAGAAGGCTGTATGATCTAAAATATAAATTAAATTATTAAGTTGTCTAGAATTGAGACCAGATTTGAGGGGTAGTGGCTTTGAAATTGAGCAATGAAAATATAGAGGAGACATTTGTAGCATGTGTCAATTAAATTTTGAGCCGAAATAAACTCAAACAAGACTGTGCTTTGTGAGGTCCAATGAGTTTAAGACATATTTAGCAAAAAAAATCAAATCAAATCATCGAACACGAATGTCTACTTTCTGGAAGCGTGTGTTAAATGAGAAACAAAACACAATGACAACCTGAATCACGGTCTACATCAGGAATCAAACCTTATATAACTGTCCATGTGGTTTGAACTAAAATGTATCTATTGCTGCAATAGTCAAGGTCTGAATTGTCTCCTAAATAAGAAAATGTTTAGGCGTAAAGAAACAAAATCCTGAGCATACTGTGCTTCATGAGCATTCTGTTCTTATGTTATTTGCATCCGATTCTAAACGTTTATCTTACCATCTTCTCACAAACCGCAATCTGTGGCATCTAAAAAATTGACAAGTAACATTAAAAATCCCTTATTTTAGAATAAAATTAATTTGTACGAAACCGAATCATCAGCTATAGTGCCTCTCGTACAAATAAGAAGGACGCACGAATTTCTCAAATTACAATTTTTCTAAGTAATTTCCGAAGAACATAAATTCTGAACAGGGGTTGAAATATTTTTAATTCTTCTCATGTCGATGTATTAGGCTGGGCCTTAACAAGCATCAATAATTTAACTCTTTAAGATAATGATTTCTGGAATCCATTTTATTACAAATATTGCCTTTTATTTTAAGGATCGACCCATTAGATCGCCCAATTGGGAATTTCATAGTTAAGACTATTTCGCAAACCATTACCGAAGTGAATGGTAGTGAATTATGGGTATTTGCTTAAATCAAAGATCCTAGGTACATTTATCTATATATGTATACTTGGATGCAAAATAATCGCATATTGCTCAATTGTCCACAAAAGTTCAAAAATATCAAAAAAAAATCCAATATTTGTTTAATTTTTTTTGATGCAGATTCAAAGTCTATTTCAATACCTATCCAGTGGTACCTTTTTGTATTTATACGTGCCATCAAACTGATTTTTGAGGGCACGTTTTTGTGAATTTCTTAGCATGCAAATTAGGGGTAAAAATTGAATTAAAACATGGAAAAAAACACAAAAAAAAACAGTTTAATTAATTAGAAGTATTCCCTTCCCTGGCCTAAATGACCGCTTCCATTCGATGCATTGATTTCACCAAAGTTTTCACAAAATCTTGAGGTATCGCGTCCCATTCCTCTACGATCGCCCGTTGCAGATCCTGGAGACTCGTTCGAGCAACATCTCTGGCTCGAACCCTAACTTTCAATTCGTCCCATAAATGTTCTATGGGATTGAGGTCCGGGCTTTGAACTGGCCACTTCATAACAAGCACATCCACATCTTGAAGGTACTGGTATACTACACCAGCCGTACCGTATGCGGTCTCACATTATGCTGCATAAACAAAAAAAATTCACCAATAAACCCGGAAAAAGGTACGACCTACTCCTCGAGTACTTCCTCAATGTACCGTTGAGATTTCATTCCTCTTGGTCGACAGCCAGTATTGGCTCGTGTAATGAATACAAGAGCTGTCTTCGCCTCTAATGATATGCCTCCCCAGAACATGCACGATCCACTGCCATACGAGACACGTTCTTCAATGCAATATTGTGCATATCGCCCTCCTTGTCTTCTGTATACTCTTCCGCGTCCATCGGTGCCATATAAACGCATTCTGGACTCGTCAGAGAACAGGACTGTTCTCCATTCTTCTTCTGTTCAATTCAAATGCTCTCGAGCGAACTCAAGACGGGCTCGTCGGTGGGCTGCGGTCATTTTCGGCCCATTTGCTTATTTGTAGGCAGTCAAATTAATTCTCGTAGTCGTCCTCTAACTGTCCACCGACTATCTTCGACTTCATTCGTACGGTGATTTCGCAACGAAGTTGTTACAAGAAAGCGATCATCACGCTGTGCTGTAGCACGAGACCGGCCATTGCCGTCTGAAGCCACCAGTTTCCTGATATCTCTGCCACACTCGACGAACGGAGAATCGGCTCAAATTTAGTTGTAGAGCCATTTCATTTTGGTGATGCCCCGCATAAACTAGTGCAACCACTTGTGCGGCTACCTCTGGTGTGGCATCCATTTTTTTGCTCCAGTTGAAGGCGTAATCAATAGAGGATTGTTCAGGCTAAGCGAGATATTTCATGGCATGCTATTGTATTGATCTTGTTGAATTATTTTTAGAATTTAATTCGAAAGCCTGCTATATGCATTTGATAAAAAATCACTTTATCGGCATGGTACCAGTACAAAAAAGGTACCACTGGATATGTATTGAAATGAATTTTGAATTTGCATTAAAAAAAATTAAACAAATATTGGATTTTTTTTGTTGTTGATATTTTTGAACTTTTTTGGAAAATTGAGCAATGTGCAATTTTTTTGCACCCAAGTGTATTTCACAAAATTTTCATGATGTAACGAGAAGTCAATGGCTAATTTAAACCATTAATACAAATTTGATAATGAAACATTCAAGGCACAGAAAGCTATAAGGTTATTTGTTATTAACATGCCTAATGCAGCATAAATCCATGCGAATAATAGACAAAATAGAATTTCTTTCCTAATAATCGTATCGATGATGATAACCCTAGACGGCGAAACTTGCAAAATTAAGAGAGCGCAAACGTTCTACTGGACACAAGCGATACGCTAAGTTCACTCTTGTACCATTTCAGGTCGTCGCCGCTTTTCTGATACTCGTACGCGTTAGCCAAATAAATGCATTGTTCACTGAAGCGATTGTAAGTTTCTATTAGAAAGCTTACCGAATACTTTTGTTATAGCCTGCTGGCCCGGCGAAGAATATCTGAACAATGGCTTTGAATCTGTGCCATATATTCAATGGTTAGCCTTTAGCACTATTTCTGTGTCCGTTCGATGGCAATTGGGCACCAGAACACACCACATCGATCAATGCCGAATCTATATCCAATGCCTAGCACGTCTGGCGCATCACCCCGATATTTGACCGGGAAACAAAAAGGTTAACAGCATGTCTTATTGTTGCTTGGTTTGTGACTCATCGTCCGCTACTAGCGAATCGAATAAATTTAAATCTCTCCTGATGTTATACAGGCGATACAGAGTCGAATTTTATAGTCTTTTAAGCTATACTCTTATGGTTCGCTTATTCACATAGACAGCATCGCCGGAACACCTAAGAGTTCATTTATTACTTGGAAACAATTTCGGCACTAATCATTCTGCGAGTATTTCTTTTTTTTTGAAGAGTGAGCAAAACGGATTGCTTCGACACTCAGTCGTAAAGATAAACCATTGAAGCAAACTCGTTGATTTTCATCGTTCTTCTAGTTGATCTTCAAAGAGGAAACAAACGTGAGCCTGACCTATGTAATCTATGAATTGGACCGGGTATCCGGGTTTACGAAACAGTTTAATTTTCCCATACTGCCGATTTTGTTGCTAATCAATGCAACTGTGAACACACAATTCACACGTCCGTAATGGAATCCACAATCGATCCCAAATGGAGTACTCGAAGTTGAAATCTTTTCAGTAAGTTTTAGACATCAGAGTAGTGCTTGGACGGAAGCTATTAATGGGGCCGATTTTCGGCATAAAATTCATGTTGGGTTATTTTGATTTCCCGCTTCCTATTGCAATTTGTAGCGAAGTAAATCGATCAAACTAATTTGATAATGTCCCGAATGATGAATCGCGACAAAGGACTGATATACACGCAATCGTATATAGGTTTTCAGATTAAATGAAACGTTTTCCAAATTAAATGAAACAATTTGCAAATAAATTGAAATCCATAGAGTTTTCCTTCAACACTTCCTGAACGATAAGAACATACCTTCTGTTTTAATTTTATAATGGATACATTCACATATTAACATTCAAAACAGTGCTTCGTCGTTACAGACAATTTTTTTTTTGTAACTATTGCCAAAGACCATTATCCATCATAAAATAATATCAAATTTGACATGCAATGGAAGTAAGTTTTGTGGTTTTCTCTCAGATTTAATTTCAAAATTGGATGGTACTAATTATTATTTTATATTGGATAATGCCCAGAGTCATAAAACGTCAGAAATAAAGGAGCTGATTGAAATATCCCAAAACCACATCCAGTTTCTTCCGCCTTACTCCCCGATATTAAATCCAATACAAAAGCGTTTTCAGAAATTAAATCAAATGCTCGAGATTTGTTAGTTTCTATAATAGACCAAAATCGTGTCGATGTGATTATACAGAGCGTAAATTCTCTTACAGACACAGACTGCTCCAACTTTATTTCTGATATGCTGATGACACTCCCATCAGCAGCAGCAGCAGCAGCAGGGGAAATGCTGACTTAGAAGTTATATAGTTAAAATGATTTAAATTTGTTTCGCAAAATGGGTGAAGGTGATCTCGTATGGAATGGGGTACATGTCTAATTATTGTATATATTAATTTAAACAAAAATTACTTTACTTTAATTTAGAGATAAAATTCTATGGGTTTCAATTTATTTGCAAATAGTTCTGTTTAATTTGCAAAAGGTTTCATTTAATGTGAAAAACCTATATTTGAAATTCAGAACTGCCTTACACTTAACGAGGAACTTCTAGGAACACTTACATTTGGTAAGTCCTGCAGGTGATAGTGATAGAGAAAGCGGCTTATAAGAGCTTGAAAACGATGATATGGTTTTGCACTCCAAATTCAACCTTTTGCAAATCATGTTCATCAATTTCCAAATAAAATTCACCTTTTTCCAAAAGACTTTTACCCTTTTCCAAATCAAATCAAACTTCAACAGGAGACAACAACAGGAGACGTTATATAAAAAACAGAACCTATTTAATTTAATAAATTTATTGTATTTAAATTCTAGATTCAAAATAACAAGTTTTTTTATTTTTTAATCTTTGCAATCCGTTCTGGGGACGAAGCACTCCCAATTTCTCGCGAATCTGTTTTCACGTCCTACCTTACGCAGTTGCCTGCCATAACAAGTTAATAAAGTAAATTAACCTTTACTGTGTGTAACCAAAATGTTCGATGTTTCATTCAAACTAGCTGCGTCTTGGTAACCTCACCTTTATGTGAGGCTGGTTCTCAAAAATTTCATAGTTATTCTGCTTTTTGAGTACAATTACTACAGTTTCGAAGTAATGAGAATGAACTAACAACAATTAACCATTTACATATATAGATAACAGCGATTTTTGATAACAGTAAAATTTCGACTGGCAACTGCGTAAGGTAGGACATGAATAGCGAACCACGAAAGAGTCGAGAGAGCTTCGGCCCAAGAACCTATTGCAAAGATTAAAAAATAAAAAACTTGATATTTTGAATCTAGAACTTAAATAAAATAAGTTTATCTTAAATTAAATAGGTTTTGTTGGTGTTATATCTTCTCCGGTCGAATTTGATTTGGAAAAGGGTGAATATGTAATGGATAAAGTTTGACTTGAGTTGGAAAAGGAAAGGAAATTGATGAACATGATTTGTAAAAGGTTGAATTTGGAGAGCAAAACCAATATAAAGAACAAAATAAAGGTTGAGGATAACGGACACACCTAACTGATATTCCACAGTGAACTCCTTAATTTACGTTCTCTTTGAACATTTTCCGAGTGTGATGATTCGAGGTTATAAATTACAAAATCAATAAAAAATTGTTGATGACATATTTGTAATTTTGTTGGCAAGATATTCTCAGAAAAGAAAATATTATAAATTTGAAACTTATTTTGTTCAAATATTGATTATGAGGAAGCGACAATAAAAATAAAACTAGGACGTCGTCGCATATACAAAATTGGCAAAAAAAATATGTACAAATATTTTATAGCAGTAGACAAATCGCGGTACTTACAATTTTCATATTCTTCAGCGTCGGAAGTTGCCGTTTAACTTCCGCATCTTTTTTCACACACATAAATTCATTAATTTTATCGTCAATAAATCCTTTAACCGCACCACCAATCGCTTCGCCGGCTTGATTTAAAAGCGATTGTCCTGCCCCTATGAAGAGGCCCTAAAATATGAATACGTAAAATGAATTATTAGAATTATGCGTCTGATCATAATGCCAGAATAAGACAAAATATGCGTTATACCTTAATATCATCCATCTTGATCTTAAAATTGGTTTTTGTTTACTTAACAAAAATTTTCGTGGCCGTGTACCGAAAATCCACTCACAAACTCGATATCAATTTTAACACCTATCCGTTTTTATGAGTATTTTGTGTAAAGATTCTTAAAGTCTGTAAAACAAGTAGATAGGTAAATACATATTATTGTGATAAGTGTACATATACGCGGCGAGTGTGATTTTATTCAAATATTTATTGTTATAAGTGTGACTCAAGTGAAGTGTCTCATAATAATATACAGTTTCATTCATAATTCATATAATTATAGTAATTAAACGTCATTTGCCGTGATTATATACTCGTATGTGTAATAAGCGCTTTGATATATACAAGATTACGTTACATTGATTTCGAGTTAAGCGAGCATTTGTCATCGTATGCGCAGCGCATTCCAATTGTCTAATTAATTCTGAATACATATCTAACTTCTTCATATATTCTAGGTCATAAAACTCGTAAAATTGAGGAAGCTTGCTTACGTCTGTATATATACAATATTATTGACTATGTCTATATGTAAGACGGTAAGTTGAAGAAACAATATAGTTATATCCTGGATAATTCTGTTAAAATTAGGCCATAAGTATATGACGTATAGCTTCAATATATTAGCTAAACCATTAATTAATTTTATAGCAATTAATTAATTTGGTTCAATTTAGTAGTGTTCTAGGCGATCTCGATGTGAGCGCGCATTCTAATTGAAAACATGTAATAAAATATTTTAATCGCGCGGCACAATTATAAAAGCGATGGAGTGGAAAGCCGCCTTCGCAACCGTTTGTTATGACATTTGTGCTAATCACATGGGCGAATGTGGGAAATGTGTCAACTTCGATAAAAGTGACGTGGGTGATATAAAAGTAGGGGCGATCATGGCGTGTAAAATTATACAAAACCAATAGTTAAGGAATTTCGAATTTCCAAGTTGTGATGTTTTCCAAACTCCAAAATAAATATAATCATAACCTACGAAAACCATTTACCTCTCCATGATCGCATGAGGGGGTAATGAATCCTTTTAATAGGCGTTTATTCAGTGCTTCAATCCTCCTTATGTGTATTCTATGAGGGACCAAATATGAGTTGCATATACTCAAGTGTGGGTCTAACATAAGTAATGTATAGTGTTTTTGAAAGATGAGTCACGAAACTGCGTCGACCAGTGCTTAATATATGGTAAATATGAATTTGCTTTATCGATCATATGATCCTATTGCTTTTCAAAATCTAGTTTCTCGTCGAGAGTAATGTCCCAGTCGCAAATAGTATCATTTCTTGTAAATTGCTTACCATTAAGTATGTAAGCGTAGTCAAAAATAGTATACCTTTTTTCCTACATTACTTGACCCTTGGCTGCATTCAGCTCGAGGCCGTTGTTGTTGCATCCAAGAAGAACCAAATGAGAGCCCTGTGGCACTCTGGATGTTGTTATTTAACTTGTGGGCAAGGCGGACCGTAAAAGTACTTTATATTCCCGGTTACTCAAATAAGAATCAAGCAATTTTAGACTGTGACCAGCAAAAACCATAAGCTTAACGCTTTCTTAGAACGATACTATGAGGAATCTTGTCAAATGCCTTGCTTATATATCAGCTCATATATGCATCTAGAGACAAAAGAAACTAAATTGATAACGGTACTTGTACCTCTTTGGAAGCTGTGCTATATTTTTGACACGTTCGAAGAGTTTTGTTGGATAAGACATAAAGTGATATCTATCAGATTTACGCTTAGAATTGTTGAATTTGAGGAATTGGTGCGGAACCTTAAAAATTTCAGTTTGAACTTTTAAGAGGTTCGGATTTCAACTTAAATTCATCGAAAAATTGAATAAATTTATAATAATCAGATAGGCCCCAGGACCTAATGTATATAGGTTATGCCACAGAGGAGATTGAATGCAATTTTTACTGCGTATGGATGGCACAGATCTGTGAGAACACACAAAGACCTTGGTATAGAACAGACCTGCACACGTACCAATATCGGGAAACGTCAGCTGGTTCAGAAGATCTAAGTTTGTTTTTCTTAAGTTAAACCTTATAGAATATTCGATCATCACGTCATTAAAAGTGGTATCATAATCTTGTTTATGTGTTTCCAGATCGTCTACCACACATATAGGCAGACTTACGATCTTTATTGAACACCTGAAAAATCTGTCGCAAATCACATGATTGAAACTATCAATGAGAAGGTATTTATAGGAAGCTGAAACTTCAGTTGCTATTGTAGCGTCTTAAGCCGCGAGTCGCGACCAAATTGATATTGCGCATGGTAAAGTCGCCTAGAGGCTACAATGGAATTAAACAATCAAGTTTATGATAGTGGCCAGCTTTGTCTAGCTGAGCTGTGAAATGCTCGAAAAGACATAACAGTACCGAACATAAACTCTCTTAAAGTTGACAGAGTTCCTTATAATTTAAACACAGATAATCTCAAGTAGTGGTAGTCTTCATCATGAGTATTAGAAGGATCTCTCAGGTATACTTCAAATTCCACCGGACGAATCTCTTGATTAGAAAAACTACCATTCAACCAAGACCTCTTACGTTTTCGTAGAATAAAATATTACGAAGCGATAGAGTAGTTTAGGGGCGCATTCAGTCTAGCTACATATACTCCTTCGCAAAAACGGAAAATAGCCAGCAAGTTGGAGTTACTTATTACGGAAAGGGGTCGTATGAACCAACATTTTGAAAGAAGAACAGCGCTTTGACGCAAGTTTATGGCATTTTATCCCACACGAAGTAATGTTGACTTTAAGTGTGTTCTGTATATGAGTAATAACATCGTCCGAAGTGATACAGGTTTCGAGCCTAGAAGTTAGTTCAATTGGTAGGATTAGGATGTGGTATTATTTGCAGTGTAGGATTTTTTTTCTTTTCTTTTTCTTAATAATTTTAATGATCGGTATGTTAGGTAGAGGTGTTTCTTCTATTAAGGTAGCACGTGGATAGTCGCAAATAATAGCAGGCCTTCCGTTATTGACAGAGAAGTTTATTTCAACCACGATGGAAAGCATTGACGGACATTACCCACTACTTGCAATTGGCAGCTCATTAGGTTTAAGCTCAGAAATAATGTTGGTCCGTGTATTAAAGCATGATCTAATCACTTATTATTTAGAGCTAAAATCACATAGAGGTTGCTAATGTACTTTTTTCTAAAATTTCGTTCTCTTTTTATAAACCAAACCGGGCTAGAATCGATTAAGAAGCGACCAAGTTCCATTCTGATGAGTAAATTCCTAAATTTCTGGTAAAACTTATATTAAAATTGCAATTAGCTCTATAAACCAAATTATTGTTAAATATGGCTCGTTAAATGGCCAAATTCTAAATTTAGTCTAAAATTCATGATAAAATCCCAATCCAGTGCTAAAATCCAAATTTGGTTGTGAAATAGTTTCGTTTCGTTTAACACGACCAAACACATGAACTTCGTTCAAAATTCTCAATTCAATTCCAATCCAATTCTTTATACCAAGTTTAACTGTAATTGATTATGAAATGGTTTATTTCCAAATAGCACAAAATTCCTAAACTTCGTTTGAAACTCATGTTTCTGGATTGGAATTTATCCAGCTTTATAAATTAAAATTGGCAATAATTTATTAAGAAATAGCCTAGACGGTACAATTTTCAAACTTCATTTAAAACTCAATTCCCCTCTTAAAACCAAATTTAACTATAGTCAGGTAAGAAATGGATTAATCCCATTTACAACGGCCACATTTTCGAGCTTCATCTAAAATCCACGTTAGAATCCTAATAACATCACCGGTGATCGATAATAGTTAAGAAAGAACTGAGTTGCGAATTTGCGTAAAATGGTAAAATCAAAGAGGACATCTTGTAAATTTTCCACGAGAAAAGTTGTTAGAATAAATATTTAAGAGGTGTGGCAAAATGGTGCATTCCTTTGTATCAAATCGACTGCTAGAATATCGAAATAGCTGAGAAGATTAAAATGTAATTTTTCTAGTTATCTAGCTAGTTTTGGTTTGGTCAAATTTAAACGGCAATGAGAATGACTCCAAAGTTTTGCAAAGAAAAACTGTTTACTCCTGATGAGTTTAGTTAAGAAAATATTCTTAAGCGAGTTGATTTACAATTGCACAAGATGTAAGATTAGAAAATCGTTTTTCGTGTTGTTTGAGAATCAAAGCCAACTTTCACTAACAAAAATGAGGTTATCGTGGTTCAACGATTCAAGACTCAACGATACCGATGAACAATTCAGATTACAAGTTCCGGTGAAAACACAGCGATTTTATTGCATTTACAATGATTCCTAAACCTGTACATCGTTCGATATCTATCGCAGTGCCAGACGATCGTTTCGAACCAGAAAAAGATTACGACCTATAGGACGCCATTTTTATTTTGGGAACAGATCAAAGTAAGGTAGTACTAAATTTGAAATTCGTTTCGCTGTAGTCGCCTTACTTTCTCTTAATTCCAACCTATGCAGATTACAATATCAAGACCATTCGTCAGGGGCCTCGAAAGTGATTGTCCTAATGTTCCTTTATTTTTAGAAGGTTCAAGCACGACACACACAGCACGACCCGAAAGTGTAATACTTTTGAAGCGAAAAATAATATCAGCCATCAGGAAAATGAGGGATTCCTGATGAGGAGTGGAAGAAAACGGTTAAAATAAAAAATAATGCCTGAGGCCCATACGATTTATAGCGTTTTTTCCGCTTAGACAATTATGACTGCTAAGCTGACTAAATTTAGGGTTTTTGTATAAAAAGCTTACAAAGAAATCTGAAATGAATCTTATGTGTCCCAGACTTAAGTCACGGAATTCTGCAAATATCCCAATAGCACAACGTATAAATCGATCGCCCTCACGCGACTTTTAAAAATGAAAGCACAAATTAAATGAATTTCAACAATTCAGAGCGGACAACACGAAATCGCTCATTGATACGAACCAAAAAAAATTCTTAATTATTTCACCCGTAACTTTATGCGCCTTTAAGGTTATGCGGTCGTTGTCTCAATAGAACTTTCAGCCAACCTAAATACAATTTTTGAGAGGCTCAAACAAAGTAAACAAAGCTACTACCTCGTAGTAGCAACCTAACAAGCTATTACTACCTCGCATTGTCATTCTGATTTGTTGAGTCTTAAATTGTTGCAAATCAATTTTTAAAGAAATTAACTTATGAAATTCTTCCACTTAAACCCACATTAACCCACAAGCACCGGCTTATAATAAAATAATGGTTTAGTATATTTCTTAAAAATTTTGTTAGTTGTCGGTACTTAAAGTCAATTTATTTTGATTTAAATCGCTATTTTTAGTAATTAGTGAATTACACATTTCTTACATTGTTTTGCATTTCTTAAAGTGGTTGTCAGAATAAAACGATTTAAAAACAATTTTATGATCTCATAACATATTTGGCGGTCAGATTGAAGTTTAGAGATGGGCATTTCCACAAAATTCACCTTCTATGCTGGGTCTGAATGCAAGATCAGCACTCATGTAGTGCCTTCTCACGGCGACCATTGGTAGCTACTTCTTCAAAACGGTAGGCTAAATGTGTGACGGCTGTGGTTTCTATAGTTTTGGTTTGCGTTGAGTTAACAACCCAGCCAAGAAAACAGCCTAAACCACCCGGAGGGCCTACGCACTACAGTGCTGGGATGTTCTATCATCCTTTTCGATACTTTATCGAAGTCTACAGCACTTTTTGTTAGACCGAATTTGAGGACTGTTTCGTTTATCAATTATTTATTTTGCTCTCGTCAATAATTTTCTTTAAATCAAAAAATTTAAAAATCGTATAATTTAAATGAAAATCTTAACACTGCAATTTGTAAAAGTTACTCGGATCAACTTCGAAAAAAGCAAATCAAAAACTCCGGGCACCCAACCTATACTCCATTCTGTGGAAGAACATTGGAATATAGGTAAAAATAAATCTGAATCTAGAAATACGGGGCTGGATGAGAAATGACTTCTTATCTTCAGTGATTGCGTGAGTAAGTGTAACCTCTCTTAACTAAGAATGCAGTCAAACAATGTCTACGTTGTCGAGAGAAAACAGTCCAACCGACTGTGTAAAAAGACCGTTAAAGGGACAGATTTACCGATCAATAAGAGAAACTGCCACCGACTTCCATATAAATAGTAGCCCTATTCGAAATAAATCCGGAGTGGACTAAAAATGTAGCAACATTTTTTCTGCTCAATATTAAACAGACAGACAGCAGACGCTATCCTCTATCGAGTAACCATCAGTAACCATCTACGTTGAAGTTGAAACGTTATATCAAATATGAAAAATTACAAGACATCTGATAAATATGTTGTTTATAGCTAAATGCTCAAGAACGGCGGATATTACCTCTTTTACCGTTTCATCACAGATAAAATTCCAGAGTGGAAAATAGTACTAATCTGTCTGGTTTATACAAAAGGAGATGGGTAGAATAGTAACAACTACAACAGAAAAAGTCTGCTCAACACAGGTCAGTAGTTTTTGGCAACGTAGGCGTAGACAAGTTAATAATTAACAGCGAGTATGCATTTTAAATGACTACCACTGCGGTTTTCCTCCAAGCTGCTTCATAACTGATTAAACGTTTTTTCTGAAGATTGTGTAGAACTGCTATGGAAGCGTTTGATATTATTTAGGAACATATTCTGGAGTATTTTGTCACTCTGGACATTTTTCAAAAAATTGATACTGAGGTATTAATGGGTGGTCCCAATAGCTCAAGTTCTTTTCAACATGCGTACTTAGAATATATCATTCGTATCTCTTCAAAGCACAATGTACATTACACGTGCAGAGTTATAACATCGTGTCTTCACGATGGCAAATGAGCAAAACTCAATCTTAGCAGCAGGCTGTAGGGCATTCTACCCTAACATTAATATTTTTAGGTCTCGCACAGTATATCGTGCAATGTTAAATTAAACGTCTGCAAAACACCGTTTTTGAGCGCAAATTAGAACATTTGATGCTAGGGTCTTATTATAGAAGGAGAAATGTTTTGTATGCGAGTGAATCTCAAAGTCAAAAATGACACGTTCTTTGGTATTAAAATCAAACCATAACACTTACTCTGGAGTAGGTGCCAATGGAGGCAAAATCTCGCAGATAACCCCTATTCTATGAACAGAACATACAATAATTGGTTACTGTGTATGGCACCCTTCTGTGACGCACCGAGTTATCTGGAAGTGTATTACCAGAAAGGAAACGAGACATTGACGACATGTTTTGGAGCACCTGCAACAAAACTTAGTTTGCTTTGGATATATTGAAATCTTTTGACAAGCATTTGTAAGCTTGAAAAGTCTCATTTGTAAGCTTGTGTATAAGGGCCGGATTCTATAGTTTTCCAAATGATAAAAAAGATCATTACGATGATCGGAAGATCGGCGTATTCAATCGCTTTGTTCAGTTTATTACCGACTGCGTCACATGACATTCTTCCATCTCGTATTCTCATAGAAGCAGAGTCAACTATTCAGATTTAAAAAGTAACGATTAGAAAGTTAGCATATACTTAATTTTTATTTACAAGCACAATATGTGAGTGGGATGAGAAAGCAGTCACAACAAATACTCAGAAGCTGTGACACAATTTGACTATTTAGTGTTAAAAAAACAATGATGAATGAAGACATTGTTGCGTTAGAGAATTATCATTAAGGAACCTCGAGTTAATTAGAAGAGGCGGAAGTTCCATTAAACCGTGTCAAGTTCTCTAAATTTACAAGACTTTTATGAGACCATGCTTTGAGTATTACTGTCAAGTCTAGATGGGCGCGTATAGCCCTCTCTGCGTGTTCTACATACAGATAGACAAATCAACCAACTAAAATATCTTAAAGTACAAATCGCCCTTAATTGAGTGTGAGTCAAATCATAGTTATACTACTTTTATTTTTTAAAACGAGTATAACGTCTTAACGGTAATCAATTTCAAAAACCGAAATAGTACAGGTGGTGAGGACGTTGACAAGTTTCAATTTAAGCTCCCGAGAAAATTAAAAAAATAAAATAAATTGAGCTATATTATCAACGTTTTACAAGAACTTTTAAACCGGATCCGCTCGAAACACGATATTTTAAAACGCGATATTTCGAAACGAGATATGACAAAACGAGATATGGTACAAAACGCGATATGGAACAAAACGCGATATGGTACAGAATATGCATTGTGAAGCGACGGGAGCATAGCGACTCGATTTATACCGATCCTATATACTCTCGCTCCTATCGATTTTTAAATTCCTATAAACTGAAATTAAATTTCCCCTTCACCCGACTGATATAACCCAATCCTAAATTCCCGTTTTGTACCATATCGCGTTTTGTCCCATATCGTGTTTTGAAATATCGCGTTTTAAAATATCGCGTTTTGATAATTCGCGTTTCAAATGGGACCCCAGCGGCGCCAGAATTGTGGATTTATGACCTTTCAAACAATATTCTACAACATTATATCGGAAATTAAAAATGAATCTGCCTCCAGCGCCAAAGCGGCAGTTTTATGTACTAAAATGCAAAGTTAAATTTGTGACACATCAAGAGAGATCATTTATTAAAGAGACTGTAACGTCATGTTGTGGTGTTGGATGATTTGGGTGATTTTCCACGGCAAGTATACTCACCCCCGATTGGTGTATACCTCCTAAAAGCTTTTCAACTCCTCTAATTAAAAACGGAAGGAGATGGACCAAAAATATTCAAATTGCAAAAGCCATTCTCATGATATCAGAGGTATAGACATGACATCCAGATGGACGGAGAGATATCTTTAGCTTTTTGATTTCGAGGATCTTCATAAAAACGAAAATAGTGATTTTTAGAACTAGTTGTTGTCAGGATTTTAAGCCATTTTACAATGAAGTGTAATAAAATTTAATATTTACATTTTAGATGAACTAGATGAAACACCACTTTCCAACCGATTCTGACCAAATTCGGGCTATATGGTAGAAAAGTTTTTGTAAACGAATGTTTAGTGCAGTTCTGGATTATGGGCATGCTATATTAAATTTGGCCGTTGTTTGTGATAAAATTCGATACGATGGAATGAAATTAATCAGAATTTTTATTAAAGTGCAAATTAATCGGTTTTCATTTGATGGTGATGAAATTCATTATGTATGATGGAATGGAGATTTTAAATAGAATTTTTTGTGAGGTTATGAAGTACAGCAAAACTGAATGAACTTTGATAATGTTTAAATTAATTTAACTATACTTTGGAATCGATCCAATTTTGCAGTTCTTCTAATAATGAGAGTCATGTTTCAGGCCACTGAGTTTTTCGTCCCTTCTTTGTCAGATTAATTGTGGTCTACGTAACAAGCCAAGCGCAGTATTTCTAAAATAATAGGAGCTCCCCTTCTTTGTGTTTGTATTAATGAAGTCTAATTTAACAGACGCTAAGTACCAAAATATATCTTGGGTCTTAATGTTTTTATTTTTCAAAAAATAATATTCAATGAAGATCTTTCATCAATATGGATTCGTTCGTAGATACGTTCAATGTGTTGGTGCGACAATATTGGTTTGTTAGATGTAGAATACCGATTATGCAAAATTCGAAGTTTTTCAAAGACTGCTGGTGCTAGTAGCCACCGGTCTGATGAATTTTATCTAATAAATCGGGCCAATGGCCATATGCAGCATCATTTAAAAGCTAGAGGAAACTGAGGGCTACACGAAACTACATTGCAGTAGTTATTAGTTACACAAACTGCAAGGCTGGGATGCTGGTTGGCTAGGATGTTAGTGAAAAATTGATTACAAAATCCCAGCCTTGAATAAACATGTAATATAATAGCCCAAACACTCTTCAAAAGTCTCCGAATTTTAATTAAAACACGTTTCGGAATAGATCAAACAACTTAGAATTTATGACTAAAGCAGACCGCCATATGGTTTACCACTAATATAAACAGCTCACCACTGATATAAATGACGGGCCATGTGCCTTTAAAAATTTAAGTAATAACCGAATGCAGTATTCTTTGTCTCAAAATTATATGCAACCGCCCATACCAATTATATTGGCTCATTATGTTGCGTGTAAAAATACAAATTTGTTGTATAACGACAATATCCATGATTAGTCAACATATACATATGACTTGCCAGTTATTTATTATATTTGCACCTCGATTATCTAGAATAAAGGTTCGATATTTTGTAGTCCAGATACGTCCCAGAACAAATAAAACACCTTGCTTTATTTTCTTAAAAAAAGTACAAATACAAGTTTATCGCAATTATTTTGGTATTATGAGAATGACTAATCCCCTTAATGAATGTTTAAGCTATTCGTGTCAACAAATTTGGTCTTTCTTAAAAAAATATAAGAAAATCGATTGTAATTTTATCGGTTGGACATAATATAGACCGAAGAGTTCAATGCACCTTATTATCATCACAGCTCGTGATTAGAGAAATAATTTTGACATTGTCACTCAATTGGTTAATAATACAATAATACTGTACAACACGATTAATTGAATTAAATGACAAATGAACGAAAAAAATTATCTAACGGATATTCACTTGCATTACGCCCAAACCTGTATGAGTATATAACGTAATATTAGTTGAGGGATAATTTTGCACACCCAATCCGCCCGATAACAATACGCAGATTGCGCTTACCAGACCCACAAAACAAATTAACATTAATTTAATTCCAATCGTCATAAAATCACACATAGTTTAAACTTATGTTTACTTTACCAACCAAAAAACTTGTAATCAAACATTTAAAATACCCGAATGACATAATCTCTATTTCGCATATGACTAGGATTATTAATAGTAGCAGCGCGAAAAACACGCCTTAGTAATCAGCAAAGAGTAAAAGATGGAGACGAGCAAAATATTAAGAATTTAATTCATGCAACCACAACACGGGGACGGTGAAGACGATAATTACTACACATAAACAATGATAATACACGACACTGATTTCACATGACATTGAGAATTTTATGTGCCTAAGTAAAATCGGAAGTTACAGCACGCACTCCATAATCATAATATTTTTTTTGTTGTTGCAAGAACCAGCTGTCAAATATTTCCAGCTGTTTAATCCATTATCCCTTATCTAGTACACATGAAAATCTTGAAGACAACAATTTTTTTTCTTATTACACACAACCACACATATTTTTTTTTGTATCGAGTCATCAACAAAATATGATGACTTTATACATCAAACTATATTAAGTACTGTATTATGACGTCACTCTTATAACAATAAATTTATGTACAGTTCGTTTCATTTTATATACATTTTAAGTATGTTTTACAATTTATGAACCAAATTACCCAAAAATTTATATAAACATTTTGTATGTAAAATTACACTTCCTCCGCCACTGATCCAGTTCCAGGGATAAAATTCCACAAAAATTTGTGTCCGCTAAATTTCACTGCATGCAGTTTACTTATTTACTAAACACAAAACTATTTTTATCACTGATGGAACTCGTTCACGTATTATTTTTATTAAGTTGTGACCTGATGAAATACACTCTGTGGATTCGACTGAATGTAGAAATTCTATTTCCATTCCAATTTGCTTTGCAAAGTAAAAATATTTTTTTCTTCTTTTGTATTTTGAGAAATCGTCGAAAAGACGAACGCGACTGGTAATAAGACTGAGTCGTGTTGTGTTGTAGTGTAGTACGTCTACGCAAACAAGAATATTAATAAGGGGAATTTTAACTATAATACGAGTAATATACTGTTGTATTGGTTAATAGTTTTTTAAAAACACTAGTGATCAGTGCTTTGTAACATTGTTGACGTGGACTGTTTTTGTTCTCAGTGCGATGTACGCATGTTTGAGAAATTCTTTTTTTTCAGGAAGTAATTTTTATATGGAGTGTGTCTGGTTACACCGTATGGAAACGGCATTTGGAGAATGGGTATAGGATGAAACTATATGTTAACTACTATTAACATTCCATATGTTCGACTGTTTATTGGTAATGAAAATGAAGACATACATTACTATAAAAATTATTAGACCGTGGGAATTCACAAAACTGAATGATGGCATTCAAATAGGTTTGTTTATTTTGTGCTTACTATGGCATCTCGTTTAGTAAAATTCATTGATTGATGTTCGCAGTTTGCTGTCCAACGATGACGTAAACTTCACATAGCATAAATGTGACTTACCCGTGTTTAGAAATTCATGGCCAGTTTGAATATTTCTTATTTATTTATTTTATTAACGATTTTCATAGATATTGGCGAGGGGGTTTCTAACACATTGAAGATGGTATGTGATGAAAAGCATAAGCATAAAAACGTGAAATCACGTTATCCTTCTTCAATGTGTTAAGTGCCAGAAATCGATTCCGATGGGTCCTTATTCATGAGGATTCTTGAGTTGACAACAAGACGCAACATTATGGAACATCACACAACATTCCTCAATGAGATACAAAATCAAGCAATATCATGCAGCATGGTTCAATATGGTGCAACATGATGCAACATCATACCAACACCATGTTGCACGATATTGCATGCTGATGCACCATGTTGTAAGATGTTGCACTATGGGAGAGGGACGTTGTATCATGTTGCGTCATATTGCATCATGATGTGTGATGTGGCTTGATATTGTATCTTGTTGAAAGATGTTGTGTGATGTTCCACTATGTTGCTTCATGTGGGCTTTCTTTTAACATTTTATTTGGCTTGAGTGATTTTGATACAATTTGGCGGGACAGAGTTTTCGAACACCAGGAAACGACAAGGAGTTCTGATTTCTGGATAATTCATTTGGTTCTCCAGATGAGTTATCATGTTGTGTGATATAGCAAAATTTTGCGTTTGATTGTGTCATATTACACCATGTTGCGTATGTTGGTTGCTTCATGTGTACCATGTTGCTTGATGTTGCACCGTGCTGCGCGATTTTGTACAATGTTGCGTCATGTTACTTCATGTTAGGTCACGTGTTTTTACGTAATGTTGTGTTGGTTGCGTTACGCTGGCATTGTATGGTTGCACTAATAACGTCTTTTTGAAAATGTTGTTATGAGTAACAATAATGATTTGTAGCATTTGCTTTCTAATTAATGATTTGTCCCTTTCACATTTTCTTCGGCCTCAAACGGTTTTGACGCTGTCTAGTGGGGCCTTGGGTTTTCTCTAATTAATTCACTGAGAGGGGTGTTTTTGAATATCAGAAACCGATTGTAAAGGATCCTAATTTCAGGAATCTGGTTTCCCACATAACTTTTCGTTTTGCACGATTTTCCCATTTTATATTTTTTGCCAGGAGTTGTTTGCGATGGGCGCTAATTTCACGGAAATCCGTATAGAAGGTAGTCCGGTGGGGCCCGCAGGAGCATTTTTGAGTACTAGAAATTGATTGCGAAGAGGCCTAATTTCGAGAAAATTCATTTAAGAGTCATCCGGTGGGTTTGCGCTCCATTATTTATTTTTTGGCACTCATGATTTTGATAAAAATTGGTAAAGCAGAGATTGCAAGTGCCAAGAACGGATATTGATTGGTTCTAATTTCGGGAAAATTCATTTAGGATGTCTTTCAGTGATGCTTGGGACCCTTTTTATTTTTTTTGGGCTCATTTTGTTCAAAATTACGATACAAGAATGGATTGCGATGAGGTGTAATTTCGGAAAAATTTGTTGAGTCCATATTCATGAGGGTTCTTGGTGGGACTTGGGCCTTCCTTTAACACTTTATTTGGCTTCAATGATTTTGATAAAATTTGTCGGGACAGGGTTTTCGATTAATAGGAGCTCTGATTCCTGGATAATTCATACAGACGCCCTCGGAGTCCTCCGGGTCAGCAGGTCGCACAATGTTGCACCATATTGCACAATGTTGCATTTTGCTACTCCTCCATGTTGTGGGATGTTGCATCACGTTGCGTCATTTTGCAATATGTTGTGACATGTGTACCGGAAAAATATGTTGGGTTCATATTCATGAGGGTTCTTGGTGGGACTTGGGCCTTCCTTTAACACTTTATTTAGCTTCAATGATTTTGATAAAATTTGTCGGGACAGGGTTTTCGATTAATAGGAGCTCTGATTTCTGGATAATTCATACAGACGCCCTCGGAGTCCTCCGGGTCGGCAGGTCGCACAATGTTGCATTTTGCTACTCCTCTATGTTGTGGGATGTTGAACTATGTTGTGGGATGTTGCATCACGTTGCGTCATTTTGCACTATGTTGCGACATGTGTACCAAGCGATTTTGTACCAAGATGCGTCATGTTGCTTCGTTTTAACGATTTTTATAAAAATGGTTGAGAAGGGTTTTCGAGAGCTAAGAATCGATTGTGATCAGTTTTAAATTCGAGAAATTTGTTCAAGAGAATCTCAAATAGGATACGAGTCTTTATTTAAAAAAATCAGCTCGACTGATTTTGATAAAAAAAAAATTCAGAACGGATTTTTTCGAGTGTCAGGAAACTATACTACAATGGATCATGATTTTTGGAAGTTGGTTAAGAAGTGCTTCGGTTTAGCCGTTATATTGTGTCTTGCTCCGCAACAGAACTGTGTCATTTCTGGGTCGAAGGAGATAGAACTCAGATTAATGATGAAAATGGGAATCTAATATAAATTTTGGGCGTGCCCCTGGAAAATTGTCAATTTAAATGACCCTAAGTCATTTATTAACCAATTAGGATACAACTCTTTTTATATGTTAAACATATGATAGGTTTCGAATATGAGTTCCGGATGTGATTTTGAGAAATGAGTAACTTGGATGGAACGAAGACCTTTCTCAAACGAATATTGGGGAACGTGGTTGGTGCTCTGAAAATATCCAATTTGATAGAACGAAAACCGCGGGTGCTTTAAATTGAACAATACTAAGCCTTTGCTTAACGAAGTGTGGCATAATTATTTCTTTCTTTTACAAAGTAAAAGTACCTAAGTATCAGTAATCACGAAAGTTTTCGAGTTCGAGATTTTTGCAGATTTATTATTCGCTTCGGCAATATACGAAGCCGAAAAAGTGTTTTTGAGGTGGTCCCATCTGACCGTCCGTATCCTCTGTGATGGTTTCACTAATTTGGATGAAGTTTCATACTTAAACTTTTTTCATAAATTGAGAGGGCCCAGTGACATTTGGGAAATATTAGCCCGTCGGGAATGGCAGCTTTTGGCGAAAAATTTGTAATGAAAGTGGTATAAAAAATGTTTTCCAAAAATTTATGCGGAAATAACGATTTTTGATAATAAATTGTACATCCCAAACAGGTTGAGTGATCGGCATAAAGCTTCATACTTAAGGTTTTCGATAAATTGGCAGATTCCATAGAAATTTGTCG
This sequence comes from Nephrotoma appendiculata, assembly GCA_947310385.1. Lineage (NCBI taxonomy): Eukaryota > Metazoa > Arthropoda > Insecta > Diptera > Tipulidae > Nephrotoma > Nephrotoma appendiculata. The sequence goes on from OX371223.1 coordinate 43,006,253, forward strand.
GAAATCAGTGTATTAAAAGTTATTTACGAAAAACTTAGCGAGAACAAAAATGTTGTAAATTAAATGTGGATAAAAAGTTGTTCCTGTTGATTTTCTGATAGTTAAGCGGAAATTACGATTTTTGATAAAAACATTTTATTTGAACTTTTTAGTTTGCTTAGATCCGGTAAACTACTATTTCTAAAATAAATATACTGACTCCCTAGAGTACAGCATAGAAAAAAATGGTGCATGAAAATTGGAAAAATTTTCACATTCAACTACACTCTCCAAATCATTTTAACATGAAAGAAACCGGTCACATACGGCTCATTAAATTTTAAAGTTATTTCAATCATAAACTTACTCCAGAGATTCTTACAGTTGATGAGAAATCTTATAGTATTGTGTGTTGAGTAGACTTACCTAGAAAGATAAAAAAAACAAATTGAAATTATTATATGTTGCATTATAAATTACTGAAACGTAATAAATACAAATTGATTTATAATTACACAGGTATTTTTCTAATAATAATGTATTAGGTATTTAGATATTTAAGTGTCATGTAAAATACATTTAAAACCCGGAATATTTGATTTCCCTACTAGATTTTCTAGTGAAGCTAATTGCAGGATCGATATGCTAATAAACTAGGCGGTTGTTTGCCTAATTAATCATCGAAAATAAACGACCTCCAATCATCCACAATCGAAAGGCGTGGACGAAAGATTGCATCGACATCTGTTGACTTCTTTTAGAGATCGCGATAATATTGGGTGCATAAATTAGTTTTCAGGATTTTCTAAGAGATGGCGTAACTTTAGTACTAAACATTTTTTTACAATGACGCCTACGGCATTTGAAAGTGTTGACATTCCACATTAAAATTTAGTTTGTAGCAATAAAGCAGAATTTCCGGAAAGTTTTCGCTTGCTTCAAGAAAATTATGATGAATAAGCACCAACTCAACAGACTTGCGAAAATTAGTTTAATTACGATTCAAAAGTGGTGGTTTTGATGTCAGTGACAAAGAACGTTCTGGTCAACCAAAAAAAACCGAAGATGAAGAATTGGAAGCATTATTGAAGGAAAACTCAGCTCAAACAGAAAAAAAAACTTGCAGAACAGTTAATTGTTACTCAAGCAGCCATAAGCAAACATTTACATGACATGAAAATGATTCGAAAAGAAGGAATATGGGCACCACATGAACTGACTAAAGCCAATATTGGAAATCGTTTAATGGTTTGCAATTCTTTGCTTACAAGACGCCGAAAATAGCATTTTTTTATCTCAAATTGTGACTGCCGATGAAAAATGGATTTACTACAATAACCCTAAACGCAAAAAATCATGGGTTCATCCAGGCGAACCATCCACATCAACAACAAAACGAAACATTCATGGAAGTAAGGTTATGTTGTGCATTTGGTGGGAACAGAGCGAAGTGGTATGCTATGAGCTGCTAAAACCGAACGAAACTAGTACTGGTGAACGTTACCAGCCAATAAAAGCGTAAACTGATTTTGCTGCACGACAATGATCGACCACATGTTGCAAAACAAGTAAAAACTACGCTGGAAGTACTTAAATGGGAAATTCTACCGCATGCTCACTATTCACCAAAGACATCTTCAAGAGCAGCACTTCAGAAACCACGAAGAAATTAAAAAAACGGTCGATGAATGGATCACATCAATAGACAAACATTTTTTTTTCGATGGAATCCATAAATTGCCAGAAAGATGGTTGAAAGTCATAGATAACAATGGAAAATATTTTGATTAATAAAATTTACCATTTCTTAGAAATAAACGTGTTTTTTTGCAAAAAATACAAAAAACTAAGTTATACTCTCAATACAATTCATTGGAACTGATAAATTCTAAACCTTTTTTCACGAATTCACGAAATAGCCAAAGAAGTCATTAAGTGCTCACCAGCTGAAATGGTGTATTATTAGTAAACCATCAAACTACGCGAGTACTTTATCTAAATCTTAAGTATCACCCCAAAAAATTATATCCAACGTACCACTCGGCAACTATAGAAAAACCGATATATTTATCACCAAATCGCTTGTAAATGAAAATTTCCTTAATTAGGGTTATGCAATTTTAACTGGGCCATTTTAACTGATTACGGGCGAATTCGGTTCAAAAGATTGGATTGCGATTCCAAGATGCAATAATATTTTTGCAATGCCAAATAGATCCACCATTTTGTAACGTAGTTCAATCTTACTCGGTTTGCTGGGGGTATTGTGATTCTGACATCTTTTAATCGATTTGTTGGAATATTTAAATTGGGTAATTGATTTTGAAAAGGTTCTAGGAATTGAACCGGACAAGTGGTGCAGTGGTTAAAGCTTCGGCACTTGGACCGGGAGGTACTGGGTTCGAATCCCATCAGAGGCTAGATGCAAATCAAATTTTCATCATCGATTACGATCGGTGATGTTAATAAACACAACTAAGACCCTCTGATGGAGTGCAGAATTCAGCGCCGACCCACCGTCCATGTCAATGTACAGGTTGACATGGAGCTTGCAATGTGCTGGTGGTAATACTGTAGTTGTGTGAGTAGGTGAATAGGTGAATGGGTTAATGATGTAGCGTGAATGCGTGGTATCACAATTGGCCAAAAATGGCCTAAGTGTCAACCACTGAAACCCTAGGAATTGATTATGCAGAGTATAACCTCCCCACTACTAAATCAATTATAATCAAACTCTGATTAAAACGTGGAATTAGAATTCTAAGAAGAATTTTAGACGAAGGATAGGAAGTTGATCAGACTAAACAATTTTATTTTCATTTCCACTGACAAGGAAATTCTGTAGTCTGGCTATATACGCTGAATGCAATTCGACCATGCTGAATAAAGTTGAAAATAATTTTATCCGGTTTGTAGGGTCAAATGATTTATAAAGGTTGATTTGTAAGGTTGTGTTTGGAGATTAATACCACAAGGTTTTAGAAATAGTTTTGTAGGGCGAAATTGGGATTGTGACTTGTTTGTTGTTGATGTATTGGGAACTAAGAAATCTCTTAAATTATTACTGTGTCATTTAGTTTATAGAAAGAAATTGGTATCTCGACACGAATACTTTTCTTAATAGACTATTTAGGCCAGTGTTTTGCAATGAGGACCATACGGCCCCCTAGGGAGGTATACCATATATCTGAGGAGCCATATGCTAAATTCATAAATTAGGGGGTCTTGGACTTAAACAGGCCAAGAAAATCATATAAATTAGAAATTAAGATGTAAACAATAAGGTTGAGAAACACTGATCTAGGCGATCAATTTCGGTTCGAAGGGCAGATTTGAAAGCCTAATAGGCAAACTACAAACGTATATAGTATAGAAATACAATTACGCATTTTTCTGTTTCGATCTGAACAAAAAGCTTTTCTAAGGCTTCGAATGAAATTAAATACCTAAATTGGAGTTGATTAATCGCAACTTTGCTAATCACAGGTCGGGTGCATAAAAATAGCAGAGAATCGGATTTAGCACTGGGCTTGAATAAGGTATTAGCCTATTATGCTGATAAGCGGCCAGGTTTGGCTCATTATAAAAATCAGTTTAGTCTCTAGCGGTGTAACGGATACCTGGCGCCCTCCAGATCAAGAAGCCTTATCTACGTATGAGATATCTATGCATATATGGATACTAAATAAAATAAATAAAAATGAAAAGTCTGGCTCTCTAAAAAATCCGGAAACTACTGCCGAGGGAACCTTGTGCCTTAGTCCAGCCTCCAAGGCGTAAAAAACCCGGGACATAAGCAGGAATAATAGTGGCTCCTCAAAAACCAATAATGTGGGAAATAACACATTGAACGCTGGTCCTCATGCTCTTAACCACTGAACGAGGACAAGAGCCTGGCGAGCTTTAATAAGAAAGTGGAAAGAATCACTAAGGATAATAAAATCCAAGAATGGGATAAAATGATTATGGGACCTGTGCATGAAAGTTTATCTGGAAACATTCTGTCCAAGAGGCAGTGATCTCAAAAGGCATTGATTACGGCTACGAAAAGATCAGGTTGCAGGTAATGGCTATTTAATGATATCTTTGAAGTAAAGATGACCAAATATTTACCAACGGTCGCTATCTCAGAGGAACTCCAATCTTGAATCCCAGAGGAACTGAGCGGTCCAAAAGAGATACTGGAAATGCTGCAGTTATGCAATACAGACGTTCCATTATCCAATTAGTAGAACATTGTTAAGCGGAAACAGCAGAAACTTAACTGCAGTCGCACTAAAGGTGTTCAAAAATGACGTATGTGACAAATAGTGAGCTGCGGAACCAGGAGAGGGTATATCGAATGGTATTGATGATACACGATCCAAATAATTTAAATCCGACGATTATAGGGCTAAGTGTTAATATATGCAAACTTTTATTATGAAAAATAAAACGAATTTTTAATTTATTTTTATTTTAAGGATTCAGGTGCCGGATCAAATGTTTTGACCATGAGCACCTGACAACAGTGAAATACATGAATTCGCAAATGCCAAAATAAACAACTTGCAATGACGGTTGAAAGTGGACGACGAAATATGGTACGAACAATACTAATTTTATTTAAAATTTAAGATGAGTTGTAAAAAACATTGTAATGGTTTAATTAATTATTTGGAACCCTTTTTTGGTAAGTGAGGAGCTTATAATGAGTGGTATCCAGTAAGTTCATGATAGGCCGACCATCTCTCAGGATGATAGTCAGTCGAAGAGTAGACCCATTGGAAATGCTCTCGGCCGAGTTGAGACTAATAGGGTGACGTAACAAACCCAAGGAGGATGTCTAACTTCAAAGGGTCTGCCTAAACATCTTCTTGCTGTGCAGACTGTCTTAATCCAAAAACGCTGGCTTATTAGCGACTGAGTACTTGGATTGAGGACCGTAAAGTATATACTTATACATGCAAAGAAAATGCTTCCCCATGCGGGGAGGATATTCCATCTCTGAGATTTTACCGTTGATTTTATAAAATACAATGTAAAAAACTGGATATCCTTTTCTGATCATTGCTATCTCTAATATGAAATGGAAACAAAACCCGCCAGTAAAACTCTCTTTAGGGACAAGCGGAAAGACCGTTGAAATACCTTCAGAATTATTTTAGGGAATAGAATACGCGTACTGGTTTCAAAAGCCTCTGAACCCATGGATATATAGAGGAGGTTAATGGCCTAGTAGATAAACTGTTTGATGCTTATAATAAACCCAATGTAGTGCGTGTCCTTGAAGTACCTGTCAAAAATGCAGGTAGTTAGAAAAACCAAGAAAACAAGAATTACTGAAGCCTGAGTCCTTCAGAGTTATTTAGACTTCGAAAAGTACTAGCTACCGGTCATACCATCTGAAGTGATCTTCAACGACCGCATGGGCTCTAGACCGCAACTGGGTCCAGTTTCCAGTTAGGAATTTTTCGATCTGCTAAAGAAAATTTAATTTGGACATGGACTAAGGATCACTAGAATACCAGGCCTCGTAAACTAATAATAGACCAGAGGAATATCCTATGTTCAATAAACAGTTTTAAACTGTTGAAGTTGGCAGGACCTAATGACATCATCCCGATGAATAGGTATATTTAAACCCACCTTGAAACTTTGTTGCGTCTCTAGCAAATGGATTGAAATAAAGTTTATATTTATACTTTGACGGGGAAATCCTAAATACTGCTTATTATATAAGCTAATCCTGTTTCTCCCAAAACATTTTGAATGACAAATAGAAGCTCACATCAAATGTTCGATCAGGCCGAATAGCTGCCGAAACCTCAGTCTCCACTCCCCTATTTGTCCTATAGAGAAATCTCTTGAGTGAACTTTTTTTGATATGCAGGGAAGTCGAAACTCACTTGTCTGGGCCCCGACAAGTCGCTATTAGGCTGAAGACGCGCACAAGCCTAAGTTGGTATTTTCTCTATGAAGTACAAGCTACTCCAGGTTGACCTATCCTTCCACTTTAAATGGGATCATATTCCGACACGTTCATTGAACCCCGAAATAACCACTTCTTCACGGATGATTCAAAGTTGGAGTATAGTAGAGTGAGGTGTTCTATGATGCATTGAACCATTGATTAATTATGACTTCAGATAATACCACTGCGAATTACAACAACAATTTTTATTTTTTGTTGCTTCTTACATATTGTAAAAGAAGAACGCAACTCACTTCATGTAGGTTTAAGAAGAACAAAGATAGACCTAATTAATGCAGAGCAGCTAGAAAGAAGCAAAACATATTTTTAATTTATGTTTACCCACACCACTAAATATTTTAACAAAATTAAAAAAAAATTGAATCAAATATATTTTCCTCTCTCTCAACTGAATATATGAAATATATATGACAAAAATAAATAGACAAAAACAATGAAATTGTATTTATGTCTTCATTCTGTTTTGATTTTTTCAGTCGTATTCCAACCATGTGAGTGGAGGTTGTTCATGACGTTTTTACAAATTTTACAGATATGACGATGGGAATTTTTTTATTTGCACTGCGACACAATTTGTTTGTTATTATTTTTTTGTTGTTGATATTTTTCGAAACAAATTAAAACTAAGGTTACTACGTTCAACCATATATTTATTTTGTTACTGATGGTACAATTGTATGTAAGAGTAAGTGAAATAGCAGTCATAACATTTCAGAATGATATTTTTTTATGTAATAAAAAGTTGATACACAATACAAATGCAATTTTTATATGGGAGAAAACAACAGCAATTAAATTGTTCGGTTTTTATGTTGCTAGAAAGAAAAAACCACTCTCGCACAACAATGCCTCTATCTATATGTGACTAGTAGAGACATTAACCAAACGTAGCGGCAAAAATCCGAGTAGTAATATCTTAATGTATTCAATCAACGATTGAACTTAAATTTCTTTTTCTATCTTCCCGACTATTGTAGCTGAAGGCTTCGATTAATGCACGATTTACTTGTTCCAATTTTTTTTTCCAGTAAAAAATGAAAGGTTAAGTATATTACGATTTTCGTTTGCGAGAGGAGCACAAAACAAATTCCAGTAAAATAAAATTGGATTTTTTACTTTTTAATTTGAGCAAATGTTGGCATAAAACTGGGAATGTTGCCATAAAATATAGTTTCTACGAGTATTTTTATGGCAGTAAAAAAAAAAAATTCAAAAAAGTTTCAAATAAACATCAAGCAGCCATAAACATCATTCAAACAAAACGAGCAAACATGAGCGGTAATTAAATATTTTATTTTTACTTGCAATTCGATGTTGTTCGTTATATAATTTAAACGCAAGCTGTTCGAACTGTCAATATTTATGGGACATACAAAAAAATTATAGCATTGCCTTATTTGTTTATATTGCTGACTCTTTTTAACTAGTAACTGTTTTTTATATGCGTGCAGCTCTATTTTTCAGTAAAAAATTTATTGGGAAAAAAATTGGAACATGTAAATCGTGCATAAAGCGCTACAATCAAATTTCCTTGTGCCTAAAGTAGCTCAAAAGTGTTTTTAATTGTTGATTGCTCAAATTCGAAAGTACTGTGAAGTTGGCAATACGATTTACTATAACCGATTTGAAGGGAGTCGGGGTGTGCTAGAGGGGAATGGTGGCTCCATGAAAACCGTAGCCTAACGAATACAATCCCATATTCAAATTGCAGCTTAACGTGAAGTATGAACAATATCAAAAGTTTTTTCTGGTTAGTGATTACTTTATCCTTATATACGTTTTAAAACTATTTTTAAATTATGGTCCGAAGAAAAAAAATGCACATGACTATTTTGATTGACGAATGATGCAACTTAAATTCATGAGTCTCAACATATTACAAACTTAACTGATGTCATTAGTTCAAGGAAACAATTCTTAATTGGAACCATTAGCATTAGTTACCTGACTTCTAAATTTAATTATGATCTCACCATTATTTCTGATCAAAGCAGCGCGCATTATTTCGAAAAACTTATTAAACCCTGCTCTCAATTTTCTCTACTCATACACCGCCAATTATTTTGGTTAGTATCCAAAATCCACAATAAATAATTTTGTTGCTTAAAGTAAAAAAAAAAAAAAAAAAATTTTATCGTAAAATTTCGTTTGTTAAAAATAAATTGGTCCATTGCGATCGCAAATCTGTTTTCTTGGCCGGTAAATTAAAATTTATGTAAGATGCTTATTTATTATTTATCTTAATAAAAATATTAAGATAAACAACAATTGTTTATATAGAAACTTGGTTAAAAAATTTAATTGATTAAAATGCGAAACAGCGATATGATCTTGATGTCTTGAATATGGCGAGGCAACATCGTTTAGCATAAATACGAGTTTGCTCACTTAATTAACCAACCAAACCCAGTTTATGTGTACCGATCTTATCAAACCTGTTGCGCTCACTTTTGTTGTTATGGCAAATAGTGACGTACGCGATCGCATTGTACATTCCATTCAGCAAAATACTTTATAGATTCATAATAAACAATATTAGCGGTTCTAATATTGTTTGGTGTGTAAAGTGGGGGGAAGGTCGGTTGTTTTCTTGTAGATATGTAAGTAAACGCATTTTATCTGTCATCTTTTCATAGAATTAGTACTGATCGTTTCAGCAATTCGAAAAAGAGTGGGGCTGGGGAATAGAGAATACGTTTTAGGTGTGGTAGTTTTGTGAAAAAACTATAATTTATTTTTTCAAGTGTCAGATGGCGCCAACCTAGAGCAGTTCGATATATTTTTTACTTTTGCATTACATAAAGACTATATTTAGGCGAACTCAATATGATGTTTGGAGAATAATATTCAATTCAAACGTTGTTGTGTAACACACTTGTATGAAATAATATAACCTTGTGAGGTTTTCTTCGTATTATAGCATTAATATGACGTTAACCTTAAAAATGTCGAGACCAGACGGTGTACTGGTCTCTCGAATTTGTTAAATTTCTTAAGAAAGCAAACGACGAAAACTGTGTCACTAACCGGTCTCAAAGATTATTCACCAGCATTGCTTTATTCTGATACTTGACTAATTGAATTATTTTTTGTTTTATGTTGGTTTCCGAATTTATTTGCGATATCATTATAGTTATGTGTTTCCGAAACATCACTTAGTGAAAGTGTTTTTGAATCGTTATGGGACCACGATGCATGAAAAATCTAAAAATTAACAAATATTAAATTTGAACAAATTTATGTGCTGCTACACTATGGCAAAAGAAGCAGAATGTATTGTACATCACCGTGCGCTATCTGATTTTTGCAGCCGGGAACATATAGTACCAGTCGAAACCATATAAAGCCAGTCGGGACCATGCCAGCCAGAACCAAACAAACTATGGTATTGTGAATCATTTTGTACTATCTGATTTATTAACCGGAATTTTTTAATTATTTTTATTTAATTTTATTTTAGAAAAGTCTACAAGTTTGACTTGAAAACATACAAAAAAATAAATACAGAGAAAATATATTTTGTTCGTTAAAAAATAATTAAATACTCGACTCATAAAATGTTTTCAATTTATTTTTAAACCCGTCTTTGCCTAGACAAAAGTCCAAAAGATGATCAATTTTGTTAAAACTCGTATACATCATGTGTTCACCGGTTCGTGCTAACCATATTTATCCTGTGTATATTTACTTGAAGAACTCAAGTAACGTCGGTGAATCAATTCATCCAGTAAGATGTTTTCAATAAATGAACACTTTAGAAGCTCACTTCTATTTTCCAGGGTTGTCCGATTATAAGTTCCACATCCAGAGGGGTATGGTGGTAGGTCTTGAAGGAATCAATATTATGCCAGCCAAAACCATTTAAAGCCAGCCGGAAGTATTAGGAGCTTGCACAATTAGTGCAATGCGCTTAAATGATGGTGCAACATACATAAACTTTCAGTCGGAACCATAACAAGGTCAGCCAGAATCACTATAATGTAAGCCGGAACCATAACAAGCCAGCCGGAACCAAACCATATGGCAAAAGCAGGATAATGCATTGCGCATCATTGTGTACTATCTGATTTTTCAGCCGGAACCAATGAGAGGCCAGCCGGAACCATATAAAAGTCAGCCGTAACCATGGCAGCCGGAACCAAACAAACTATATAGCACAAATATCGTAATGCTTTATGCATCATTGTGCACTGATTTATCAGCCGGAACCAATATCAAGCCAGACAGAATCTTTTAAAGCCAGCTCGAACCAGAGTTTTATCAGCTGGAACTATTAGGAGCTCATACCATGAGCACACGCGCTTAAATTTTTGTGCACAGTTTTGTAATATACAAGTTTCCAGCCATCCATAACAAGGTCAGCCGGAACCATTACAATGTCAGCAGGAGCCACATGAAGCCAGCCAGAACCGTGCCAGAAAAACCAAACCAACTATGACACAAGTAGCACAATGCATTGTGCATCATTGCACACTATACATGATTTTTCAACCGGAATCAATATTAAGCCATTTGATTAATTATGGCTCAAGAAACACAATACACTGTTCATCATATTGTTCACTATCTGATTCATAAGCTGGAAACAATGTTTATCCAGCCGGGACCAACTAAGTACAGCCAGCCGAAACCAGAGTTTCATTAGCCGGAACCATTAAGGCTTGCATAATGCGCTAAAATGGTTGTGCAACATATAACCTCTTAGCAGGAATCATAACACGGTCAACCAGAACTACTGCAATGTCATAGCTGGAAGCATATGAAGCCAACCAGACACAGTTTTATCAGACGAAACCATCTAAATGATTACGCCTGAAACCGCAAATAGTGTACAATGATGCACAACACATAGTGTTACTTGTGCCATAGTTGATTTGGTTGCGGCTGGTTGTATATGTTTTTAGCTGAAACTCTAGTGGTTCCGGCTGACCTTGTTATGGTATCGGCTGAACGGTTTTATGGTGCACAAGCATTTAAGTGCATTCCGACTGATTTTAATTGATTCTAGCTGGTGCTTAGCCTTAATCAATAAGGCTGATAAATTAAATAGTGTACAATGATGTACAGTGCATTGTGCTACTTATGCCAGTTTGTTTGGCTCGATTTATGTGGCTCCAGCTGGCACCAGAACTGGATTCGGCTGGTATGGTACCGGCTGATTTTATATGGTTGAGGCTTGTTCCATATTAGTTCCGGCTGGCCCGATATAGTTGGTTCTAGCTGGCATGATTCCGGCTGGCATCATATGCTTCCGGCTGTCAATGAATTGGTGCCAGCTAAGCTGGTCTTGGGTCTGACTGAAAGCGTATATGTTTCACAACCATTTCAGTACATTGTACTTATTGTGCAAGCTCCTAACGATTCCGGCTGATCAAACTCAAATTCCGGCTGGCTTTAAATGGTTCCGTTTGGTAAATCGGATAATGCATTATGCTACTTCTGCCATAGTTTGTGTGGTTTTGGCTGGCATAATATGGTTCTACGAGGAATTATATGGTTTCAGTTTACTCATATTGGTTCCTCATGCATTGAGTCACTTGCACTGCTCCGGCTGACATAGTGGTAGTTCCGCTTGACCTTATTATGGTTCTGGCTGATCTTGTTGTGGTTCCTGGCTGATAAAACTCTATGGCCAAACATGATTCCGGCTTGCATTATATGGTTCCGGCTGAAAAATCATGTAGTGCATGCACAATGAATCGTGCTCCTTGTGCCATAGTTGGTTTGATTTTGGCTGGCATGGTTCCGGCTGGCGTGACGGACTCATTGATTTAGCATATAATTAACACATTTTAAAATTGCAACAGCAAATTTAATAGTTTTAAGGCAATAAAGCAGTGATAGGCGACAAGGCAATAATAATACGATAAAGTTAAAGCCAAGACTAATTGGCTATGTTTCCAGAGTTTACTTTTTTTTTGCTAGAAACTTCTTGAATCATACGGCTGCTGTTGTGTAGATGTGGCACAGTTTTATAAACTAAAACTTGAATGCATGTATCTGTCAAACGAGTACCATGTACGATCACAATAAATTATCACATACGTTTTCATATTCTAGCGAACCACCATTTTGTTAATTTAGGATTAAAGTAGTAGTTTAGTTTAATTTAGAGTTAATTTAGTCACAACTTTTAGACTAACTTTCTATGAACAAAGAGTCCAAGTTCGAAAAATCATCAAAAAATAAGTAGCCGCGAAACTCCGATTGACGGAGTCGTGGTGAAACGCGACCGAAAGTGGCCGCACCGGCCAACGTAGAAGACTAAAACCAATACTTTCTAAGAGAAACACTGACACAGGTAAAATAAAAAATAATTATAAGCGAAGAAAACAAACATAAAGAAAACAGCTACAATGGATTCTAAAAAAATTAGACAAAGTATGCTTCTGCCAATAAATTCATTGGACGAACTGGTAAGCAGATTAGTAAATACGTATGCAGGCTGTCTGAAGCATGTCCCTCAGACACTATTAGGCAATAAATAATGAAAGCTTTCTTTCAGCTTGGTACAAAGCTATTCTGGAAAACAAAATAATCTGTCACAGTATTAGTCTATTCAGTAGTGGATAGTTAGACTTACCACAAAACCACACAAAAACGGAAAACCTGAATGGCCGAGTAGTAACGTCGCAACATATCTCTACCTTAGGTATGGCAAACCATCAAATCGAGGTACCATCAAATCTAGGTACCATCAAATCGAGGCTCCATTAAATTGAGGTACGCCGACATGATCGATATAAAACGCATTTAGCATCGATTACGGACATTATGAGTTTCTAGGAAAATCATTAGGGATGAAACTCCCAAAGGGTTTCTGGAGCCATTCTTGGTTAACAAGGATCAAATTGCCTACCTGGATGACATAATCGGTTACGGTCAAACCAGCCGAGAACATTGCGAACCCGAGGCAGTCAATTTCTCGACGTGCACAAGAGCGAGGTGGTAACCAGGTGGCAATTCATCCAGAAAAACTTACCGTTTTACCGAAAATGACGTTGATGAGGCCATCACAATCAACGGCGAGCGCTACAAAACACTACAAATTGAACGATATGGTGGTAGACGACATGTGTTTCCAGCAGGTCGGGGCTACGTGCCACACAGCAGCCGCAACGATGGACATTCTGCATGAAAGATTTGAGGGTAGGTTATCTCTCCCAGAGGTGACGTGAATTGGCCACCAAGATCGTGCGATTTGACCCCGCTAGATTTTTTCTTGTGGGGTTTTCTCAAGTCGCAGGTCTATGTCAATAAGCCGAAATCGACCGATACCCTTAAATCCAACATAACCAATACCATTGCTCAAATTCAGCCGGATCTATGCGGCAGAGTCATTGAAAATTGGATCACTCAGATCCATGCCAGCGTGACAAGCTGCAGCCGCATTTGAATGATGTTATATTCCATAAATAATGGCATACATAGGCCTTTCAAATAAAAAAAGAATTTCGTTAATACGTCAATAGCTTGTTTTATTCCATTTCAACATCATTCATCAACATTGCCCAAATTGAAAAACCCTTTTCTTACACCCCACAGGTATACGAGAAATTATATGTTTAATAGGTTTAATTTCTCGACAGTCGCTCAACCGTTCTATAGACTGGCATGAAAGAACCAAACGTTCATTGAAACGATAGTAGCAGAAAAAGCGTTCAACTGCATTATAAAACTAAAACTTGTCACCCTACGAACACTACAATACCCAGATAAACAATTTATAGTTACAATAGACGCGAGCGAATAAGGTCTATAGGGACTATATTAAGCCAAATACAGAAAGGGACCATTACCGGTAGCGTGAGCGCTAAAAATCGCAGGGGAGAAATTCGCATTAAGTCATTAATTGAACAGGAAATGCTAGCAACAAAGTGATCCGGTGGTTTGGTAGGACATTTACAATTAAGACCTATAATAAACCACTAATTAGTAACCACTAAATGCTTCCAAAAGAATACTAAAATGGAGAATACAAATAACGGAATACGATTACCATAGACAGAAGCTTTAATTAGAATCAAACAAGAGGAGACAAACAAAAACAAGCGTTGCGCGATCCCTTTAATTGGAGACAATGAGGTGATACAAACTACCGTTAAACCGCAAATTGAAGTATGTCGTGTGACATTAAAATCGATTGGTTTAGCTTCCAGAAACCGAGATAGCAGTAACAGGTCCAGATTAGGACTTTGAACCAGGTGAATCATATTTCGCATGATTGTTGAGACAGCTAACGAAAGATGATGGGTATTAGTCGCTCATATCTCACGAGACTGCTGAGAAACATAGCAAACAAGCTACGAAAGAACATAAAAACATGGTTAAAACGAAGATACGTTAGGTGTGTTCAGGTAATATCTGATGAAGAACGAGTAGATTTAGAAATCAGAAGCAAGCAGTTGCAGGACTAGGATTAGTTTTTATAAGGACCGTCGGCGGTATCTATGAGTGCGAATTTTCGAGATCTTTATACATACAGTATAGGTTCAACAAGAGCGTGTACGGCATAACTGTAATTAAAACTATTGGAACACATATGGCCGGTGCTAAAATCGGTTTTCTATTGATTCCTCTTGGACGCTCTACAAAAATTAGTTTAACTGCAACTGTTTAGCGGATAACATATATGAAAGAAATGAATGCAATTTACAAAAAACCGTTTTGAAGAGGTTCAAGTGAACATCCGAAAGGACCGAAAATGTCGGTTGCCAAAATATATAAAAAAAAATCGAAAACATTCGTACAGAAGAGGATTACGCATTATTCAATGTATAAAAATATTGACGATTTGCCAGATAGAACCAAAATTCCGAACCACAACAAAAAAGGAGGATGAGGCCATCATAGAGTTATTTGATGCAAATTATTCGTTGACCTGGCGGCAACTGTGGAAAAATATTATTATACTTTGAAATATTTGGCCAAATCACTAGTAACACAAAAATACATTGAAAAGCGACTACTGTGGGCAAATGACCGTAAAAACAAAGTTTGGACGAATATTGTGTTTACTGATGAGTCATCCTTTTAGAGTTTTAATGTTAAAAGGCGTGTTTGGTCAACTAAGTAAAAAAAAGGGATTGTCCAAACTGTGAAGCACCCGCTCCAGGTATGGGGCTGCTTCTCCAAGCAAGGTTTTGGTAAATCAATCGTTTCCACCTGGAACCTAAACGTACTTTTCATGAATAAAATTTATTTGCGAGGCATGTTACCATCTGTTTTTAAATGGTTTGGAGCGGGGAACTCTAATTGGATCTTGCAAGAAGACAACGATAGAAAACACTATAGCATACTCTGCTCGGAATTTAAACTAAAAAAGGGCATCACAACATTGAATTGGCCATCTCAGTCACGCTCTTGTTGCACATATTGTATATACCTGTTACGCTGAACTCTAATCGTAGACTAACCTCGAATACCCAATAAGCATACTTAGATAATATTAATAAATTTCCCATTAAAGTTAATTTTAATAGTTGTCGTACTAGTAGTTCGGCAATCATTTCTAACGAGCCGAGAGCGTTCGGAAGTAATGTGTTTGCTCTTGAGATGAAATAAGCCCAGTTTCCTAAAATTCACTAAAGTAGGGAGGTTTATAATTTTTGCAAGTTATTTTTAATTTGTACAATTTGGTGTGAAGTTAAATTTTTTTTGTCCATAATCTTTGATGTTTGAAAAGATTCCAATTTAAAATTATAAATAGCCAAGCACAGCTGGTACTACCGTTACTACTGCTATCTATTAAAGACAGGTGTTTACTTACAAACACATTAACAATTTTTATTATTCAGCATAATTATCAATTATTTGGTAACGACATATACAACAACAATTCCTTGTGGCTTGGCGATTAAGATTGCGACTATTCCATCATCAGGCGGGATAGTCAGTATCTTACGATCTTGCACCTACCGGAAACATATGACACTATAATGTTTATTGCCAAAGAGGTCCATGTTATGTTTTGTGCAGGGATATGGGAATAAGGAATGAGTAGTAATCTAAAGGCATTTAGAAATATTAAAAAAAAATTTAATACATTGATTGAAATCAATGTCTATAAGCTTTATAGATCGTTCATCTAAATCATTAAAATAGTATCCAAGGTATTTGTATTATTCTAAATTGAGTTTGTAATTTATGAATAATAGAAACGTGGATTTAGTCGTCTGAAACAAATCAGGAAATTAATCATAAGACCTTGTAAATTTTTAGTGTCATATACTAAGCTAATCAAGCACCTGCATTTGCATTTTAATTTAATTAAAGCGCCACTGCTTGCTTTATAAAGTGTGTAAATGTGAATAACTGACCAAGGCCAGACGCAACCAACACAAATTAATGTATTTCATCGTACTTTGGCAAAATAATTCTTGATAATATTTTCAAAAGATTCTATGTGATAGTGACAGCTCAAGTTCAAGGCCAAAGCATTTAAAATAGATTTTATTTGTGTATTCTTTAGTTGAAAACGATAAATCTTAAACAATTTAAGTTTTGGAGTTTAGCTATACGTTTTAATAACACTATTACAGTATAAATCAGCGCGAGTCGAATTGCATATAATTAATAGCCTGTGTGCTATTTAATGACCACGTGTTGTCGTTACGTATTGGAAGTTTTCACGAATCGTTTGCAACTTTTTTGATTACTTATGAGTTAGTGTTATTACTTGTATAAGATGAACACTGCATTAAACTCGAAATCTGTTAAAATATTGTTATATAAAGTATAGAATTAAACAAAATAATTTTTGTCATCGTACGACTAATAATCAAATATTTCAATAAATTTGGTAAAATAAAAAACCGGGGGCCAAATAATAGGGATTGAGCCACATAGTAAATAAACAGTGCAATATATCAAAACTGTGCAATTTCAAAAATATATGCCACATGCCAATGTGAGTCCTCAGGATGTCACACGTTGGCCCGTTTTTATCGAAATTATAATGAAAAAGTCGAACAATGAAAATTCTGTCGACGAAATCCTGAAGATTTACATCATGAAAGCTGTATAATAGCGAGAGAATACACCCCATGTGTATGCGGATATCAAGTAGAGTGTATCCTAGAATTCTGTGGAATGACTTCTGGAAACTATGGCACATAGCCATAGTGCAATAAACGAAGGTAGTCCAATTTCGAGAAAATAAGCCACTTGTTTATGAGAATCATCTATAATGACCAAGTTCGAAACTAATAATTCTGCGGGGAGAATACTGGCAATAGTTGACAGCTGTCAAATTAAAAAAAAAAATAATACGCCACATATCTATGCAGGTCGTGAGAGTGCCCCATTTTGGGCGATTCACTTTATCGAAATTATAATGGGAAAGTCGGGTGAAATTATAATGGAAATTTTGTGGAGCGAATCCTGAAAATTTTGGCACCACAGCCATCTATCTACAAAATGCAATAGATAAAAGCTGTCCAATTTTGAGAAAATACGCCACATGTCTATGCGGATCGTCAGGGTGCCCCATTTTGGTCGGTTCGTTTATCATCATAAGTATAACGAAAAAGTTCGTAAATAGAAATTCTATGGAGTGAACCATGGACATTTTGACATATATAGCCACCTACATAGGGCATTAAATGATATCTTTTACTTTGTTGTTTTATTCTAATGGTTTTATTGTGATTGTTCCTTATTATAGTATATTTTAACTACTCTCGAATTAAATACACCATGTGATGAGAAGACTGATTTTTTAAAATCAATAATCTCATCCGTTCGAAATCGATTGTTGTGATTTTAACAAATTTTCCATCTATATGAGTCAAAAATTCAAATCATTAGATGATATCTGCCTAATTGCGAAAAAAATACGCCATATATCTAAGTGGATCGTCAGGATGCTTCATCTTGGCCCACATAAATTCAAATTTCGAACTTATTCGATTTGTACTCGAAATTGGAGAGCTTGCACTAAGAAGATGGCTGTGTGTCAAAATCTCCAGGATTCGCTCCACAAAATTTAGATTTTTTGACCTTCCCATTATAATTTCGATAAAATGAATGGGCTACGGTCACGGTGGGACACATTGACGATTCAAATAGTCACGTGGCATTTTATTCGATATTGGGTAGCTTTCATCTTTTGCTCTATACAGATGTGGCCAAATTATTATCACCTTATACAAAATTCATGGTAATATGATTTTCAAAGGCCGAACTGCAATTTATTGTATAGTTGGCACGTCATTATGGTACATATCGACCAATCCAAGGAATTCGTGCAATAAACATTTATTATATCCACAAAATACGCGTTTTATGAGTAATTAATACCTGTGAACCTTTTTCGACAAAATATGATTTCCGAGTATTTATTGTCCTGTTACACAGAAAAAAAAGATTGCTCAATTCAAGTGAAATATGTATGAGATTATGCATAATAGTTGCTTCAATATGCGCTAAGTAAAACTATTCTCAAGCTATTCTTATTTGAAGAATTAAACGAAAATAATTTGTGCACTTTTCATATACTGAAATCATGAATTTATAACATGACATGAGAAAATGTAGTTTCTTATATTCAGTATATTATACTTATTATGATAAATTTATTATTTAAAAAATTGTGAATAATTTTTAAAACTAAACTCAGTTTGTGAATATATTTTCTATTCTCGAAAATATGTTATTCAAAATTTAAGAATAATGTGAGTTAAACCTGTTAAACTTTTTTTTTAATGAAATCTCAATTTGTGATGAAATATTCCACATTCGAGAATATTACGAGTTGAAAATTGTTTAATTTTTCTAAATTAAAATCACTTTGAGACTATTTTTACTACTTTCAAGAACATGATATTAAATAATATACTTTAAACAAGAATAAATGTGGTGAAAAAGATATTTTTTATTATTACTTATACTCAAGTTAAGTATAATTTTACTATTATTTAGAATATAGAGATCAGAATTATTCTAGTTATAATACAAATATTCTCGATAATATTTTAAAATAATTTTGAATTAAGTATAATTATTCTTAAATTGAAACAAAATATTCATATATCGAGAAAAATTTAGTGTATAAAATGTGTTGTTTGTGGTTAATAACTCTCATTTTGAGAATATAGGCAGGAGGGCGCAGGATTTTTTTTATGTTAAAATTCCACCAATCTTAAAATAAGAAACTAAAAGACAATTTTTTTTAATATTTCTTTTATTTTTTAATAAAAATAAATATAGTTATATAATGTACATATTTACATTCATAAGTACCTAATTTTGAATTCGTCTTTTAAAATTCAATATAAATTAATTAACTATTAATTAATTTCAATAAAATTGCATTGTAATTTATTTATTATGTAGTATAATTTAAATCAAAATATGTACATCTTTAAATTTAGAGTAAAGGTAATTTTGCGTATAATTTTCCTTGTTGCGTTTTTCGCAATGTTGTTAACGTTAATCTAATTTTATGTAAATCAAAACATTCGAATTCTAATAAATCTTTTCCCACCATATAAACCTTAAAATGGTTATCAAATTTAATTACTTGTATATTTTGTGCAACTATAATTAGTTCATTGTGTTCGACCAAAATATCGACAATTTTAAATATTTTTTTTTTAATTGAACATTATTTTCTACAACAAAGTATTGATCAAGTTTAAAATCTGCATATTTTGGAGTTTAAAATTTTTATCAGACTTATATCTAAGTTCGTTACATTTATTATCGGTTTGAAGCTTAATTATCTTAAAACTATTTTTTATGTGCTTGCTCATTAAGATGTAAAATATAAATTTTATGTTACATTTTTTAGCTATGGAAAATGGTAAATTTACCCTAGAAAAGTTAATATTAGTATAATTTTTTATTTCTCGATGCTTTGATTCAAAGCGCATGCACCAAAACAATCGTAAAGGTCCAGCCATTTGAATCATTCTAGGGTAATGAATTAACATATGGTGTTTTGGTTTCAAGTTTTCGTTGAAAGTTTCTAAATAAAGTATATTGTGTTGTGAAACAATTTTTTTTAATTTTTCTATATCAACAATTTTATAAGAATGCAATAGCATTAACTCTACCATATCATGTAAAACCGAAATATATTTCCACACTTTATCGCCCCGGGGTACTAGATTGCCAAGCCAGCAAGTAATATAATTTAACAACTGAACTGCTTGTCTTGCGGATATTTTCAATTTTCCTTTTTTAATACATTTTCTTTAAAAATAGGTACCCGATTTGCACTTTCGTTTTGCCCATAATTAAAATATTGAATGCAAGAGTTAAGAATTGTAATAGTGAAATAACCCTTCTCAAAAATGAAGCATTGCAGTGCAGGCAAAAGACCATATAAAATTACTCCCTCAAACACGTCGTGCATTACATCAACGCACATGTTTTCAGTCACATGAAAACTGGGGATCTCATTTAAAATAGAACTTTCCTTGATCCCAGTTTTAGTGTATTGATCTTGCTGTACATCTTCGTTATAATTAGATCTATTGCGCAATTGAATCTTGTCTTCACTGTGAATTTGATTTAAACAGTCTTTATTTACTTTACATATTCTGCAAAAGTACTTATGGGAGAAAGACTGAGCAAACCCTAAAATTGAATTTAGCCCTAAATTATCCCCTACCACTAAACCTAATACAAAATAAACCGTTAATTCTTCGTTCTCTACAATAATTTTGATACCTTCAGTTTCCATTTTCTTTAGTATGTCAACCAACGAATATAAACATTTTGTGTTTCCATACTGTTTAAAAATTTTTGTCTTTAATAACATGATAACAAAAATATTCTCAAGCGATGAATTACTAACCGGAATTGTTGGAAAACTATAATAGAATCCGGCAATCGATTGATTTCCCGCTGAACTGCCCAAAGGATTGCCAGTTTCAAAGTCATCATAGTATAGAAAATACGGAATTACAGTTTTGTTTTTAAAATCTAAAATTTTTTTTCGCCACAGATGTCCTTGAACAAAGTTTGAAATTCCATGTTCATCTAATTGCCCGGCTAATAATTCCTGATTTGCTAATGTTTGTTTCAGCATGCCAGGAATTTCAAAAAGTTTTTTTATATGAAATTCAACCGGCATTAAAACTCCGATATCTAATTTTGTATGAAAACCTGGTTTACCTCTTTTAATTTGTTCTTGAATTTTAGTATTCACTATAAATTTAGTAACAGGAGAATACATACCAATTTCATTTAATGTTTTTAATAACATATATTCAGATTTAATAGTTTTAAATGGGTCTGCGCAAAAATTTATAAAGTTTTCTACTGACTCTTTTTCTGATATACTGACTACAGGTAAAACAATTTGTTTTATTTCGTGCATTATTGTAATTAAGATAATATCCGTAAAATCCACGATTAAATTTTCGATGGCTGAATTTGTAAGTGAACTGTTGCCAGACTGCTTACAAAAAAATTCTAAGGCTTTCGAAGATATTAGTTTTGTTGCTTTATTTAAAGTTTGCTTCAGAATACGTATCTCGTCCTTTTTTACAGATTGATCTAAATTTGAAACTAAACAATTCTGCTCGATACTTAGGGAAGAATTTAAACTTGAAACGGTTATATTGGTAGCATTATCAGCACTATTATTAAAACTACTTGAAGTTTCAGGAATTGGATGTGAATTCTTCAAATGCCTTTTATAAGAATTCATTTTCGAAAATATAATTGGGCAATTATTTTGAACGCATTTAAAATGACCGTCATTATTTAACATATGATAGTTTTTCAAATGAACGAACAATAACTCAATATCACAAAATTTTGTAGAGCAAACAAAGCAGGGATACATGTTTATAATTATGAAAAGTGATAAATAATCAAAGCGAAAAATTGAAGATTGACCAAAACGAACTTACATATATATTATAAAAATTTATTGCAGAAAATTTCAGTAAATGTTTTAAAAATAAAAGTGTAGTTTAAAGTCAACTAACGCAAATAATTCGAATTCAGAAAATCTTAAAATATAAAGTTGTTTATAATGTGCATGGATTAATACAAGTACTTCCACAGCAAAAGTATAATTTTATTTCAACAAAAATAGATTGCAAAAAGTATTAAAAATAAAACTAAATAATTTGGAATAACGATTAATAAGGAAAAAATACTAAGTAAAAAAGTTTTAAGACAAAATATTAATTAGCACAAAATTTTATAAAGATTTTAATTCTGACAGTAAAATAATTAATTTTGAATCTGTAACATCAAATTTGGTTACAATTTCAAAAAAGTATTGTTGGATAAATGTCCATACTTTATTTGACTCCATTGGATACTTAATATCGAATACAAAAAACAGTTTAAAGCAGCAATCTACCGCTGTCAATAAATTAGTAAACTTATAAATTATATCGTCAAAGACGGTAACATATTCTTTGTTTTCCTCCCCAACTATGATCACCAACGGTTGCAAATTTAAACCGTATTCTAAATACTTCATCCGAATTTCTAATAGTTTTGGTGCAATTGCATCATGGCTGCCCAATTCTAAAATAAATGATGTAATCGAATTTTCTATTGACGGTTTCCAGATATGCCGTTTGTTTCCAACTTTAGAAGCTCTGGACGTCGGCGGTAACACGTAGTGCAATAGTTTTAATAATTTTAAGTTTTTTGAATCTGTGGAAATTCGGAAAAAGTTTTAGTGTCAATATAATTTTATTTATACAAAGTCACCATTCCCACCTGAATTTTCTATTGACCGAAGCTTTAAAAGATCCTTTTTAGCATTTGGATCTCTAATATGATTCAGCAGTATTTGATCGGCAACCTGTATAAAATTTGTCCATTTGGTCAAAAAAAGCAAACTCTTTCCATTATGGAGGTGCTCGAAATCTTAATCAACCTAGGATTTATTAGAATTTTCAAAAATAAACCTATTCAATTTTTATATATAATATATGTATATGTAGTTTACCAGTCTAAATCCATTTGCTGAAGAAAATAATCGCCATTCCTTTAAGAAGTTTGTCGTTTTATCTTGCGGAGATTCAATGCAGCTCAATTCATTTCGTCTACCTTCAAATGTGGCACACCATTTTACTTCAAGAATCGCCCATGGCTCGAAAAAACAATTTAGCCAACTTTTGTTATCTGCGTAATTTTCATCCAATGTAATGATTCGACTTTCCACGCTGTTTTTGTCTGATAGATAACAAATTTTTTATTATTAAATACTTTTTATTAGCATGTAAATTAATAGTTTGTTACCTGAAGATTTTGATGAAGAACGACGCTTTCTACCGGTGAATATCCCTTTAATTCGTAGTCTACTGGAGCTATTTCTGTATTTGTTATACAAATATCCGGAAGCAAATTTGTTTTGATCATTCGGCGGTTTGAAATAAAATTCCTAGAATATTGATTAAGAGAAAAAATAAAATAAAAAAAATAGTTTATTAAAGACTTCTAATGCTATCTCTTCAACTGAATTTTAAATATTTGAAGACCAATTGTAGAACTTACACCGTCTTCCGACTTGAATGTGTCTGTTATTTGTTTAGTGATTTTTCGGAAATCTGCTAATTCCATACATAAATCTTTTGCCATAAACTCATGAATTATGGAGTTCACAAGGAATCGTCGGCCTTCGTCTGTTAATTTTGGAGGATTATGCGTATTGTAGATATTTGAAAGTTTCTTTCCTTGCGATGATTGCATAAATTTTGAAAAATCCTGAATATTAATGATAATGTAATGGTACATGAGGCTTCTCATAAATGCAACAATACGTTTTACAAGTCGTATCAAATTATAAAGCATCATAATACTATATAAAATGTACTGTAATATTTGTATTCAATCGAGGAATAATTGCCGTGTTTCTTGACGCCCATTGATCCGGATCAGTTCAAATTTTATATGGGAAACATGATCCAAATTTTGTTTTAGATCACAAATTATGATCTGAAATCTACCAAGCGCCTTTGTGTTCAAGCGTCAAGAAACACACCTAATATATATATTATATATAATATAAATATATAATATCTAATATAATTTTATATTTTTAATTTTACGATGTGTGTTAGGAATATTTTGAACTTATAATCGCCCATTAATTTGAAAATATTTTGTTTCTGGGGTTGGTCAAGCTAATGACCAAAATATAAAACAGTGAATACAAAAAAGAAAAATATAATAAGAATTAGACTCTAAGTTGCAAATATGAGCTGTATAATTAGTTGGAACAAACGGTTCTATTTAATTTTATTTAATACAACATCCTATAGTACCATGAATTTTATAGCATGAATTATCTGGCTTTCTGTTCAAAGTTACACTAAGGTAGGGAATGTATCCTCTGTTTGCATCTTCTTAACTCTTTTAGGAAACAATAAACTCTACACTTACAAAAGATTCGTTGCTATTCGACTCGTCGATTCCGGAGGGGATGTTAGTGTTTTGCACCCATTTCACAACATCTTCATTAGTGCCTCTGCTATTAGTAACAGTATCCGTTATTTTGCCGTCTAATTCTGAGTAGTTCTGTGAAATAAAAGATAACATTGTTGTATTGAATAGACTACATCGTAATAAGCAGCATGCTATGTATCTACATTTTCTTTACGCCATTGGTTTAATTTTTCTTCAAATACTACTCGACATCCCAAATGCTCGTCTAAATGAAAAATTTTGTCGAGATGCCTTAATTTCAGGATCGGAAAAGTTGTAACTGTTATGTTAAACCCTATTATGAAGTAATCATATATTTAGTACTTATTGAAATTAATATTGGTTATAAAACTATAATCATACTGTGTGTTCACAAACCTATATTCGACAGCTAAGACGTACTTCTAAGCTTTTAAACCACATATAAGCAAATATGTTTGAAAAGTGGGAAAGAAATGTTTTCGTTAGGTAATAATGGTACAAACACATTTTGTTCATGCTGTCAAGTCAACACATAATGGGGTTTATGAACACACAGATAGTCATCCTGGTAGCGTATCTTAAAGTAACCCAAGTGTTTATTCTAGTTAAATTCTTTTATTCGTTTGTATTACTCTAAAAGGGGCGATCTCTTAGGGCGACCCATTTTTCCTCGTGTCTGATTTTCTACTGGGCTCAAGGCTAAAAATATTCGTTTGTATTAGAAGACCTCATGCAAAATTTCAGTTCAATCGGATCACGTTTAGGGGTCGCTCAAATTCATGTTTTGCCAAAAAAGCACTAAAACGATCGTTAGGGACGTTTTCTCCTCCCTTTCACTTCAGCTCGTTCAACTAATACCGGTTTAATATTTTCTAAGTATTTTTGAGTATGCCGAATCTAATGAAATGATAAAAGAAGGTGGTTGGCGTAGTAGAAAATTAGTTTTCGGGCTGTTTCTGTCAAAAAAATTAAAACTCGTGAGTTCCAGCTAATTTTTAAAATAGTACCTATCATGTTTGTCTAAATTTAACTATTTATAGAGCAACGAAACACGAAAAAAATGAGATATTGCACGTCATCATAACTAAAAAAAAACAATTTTATAGCCATTAAACGACCAAAAGGTCGTTTGCCGTGCATATATACAATGCGATTCATTACTATTTGTGATAGGAAAAAATTTAGAACAAAAAAAAACAATTTTATAGCCATTAAACGACCAAAAGGTCGTTTGCCGTGCATATATACAATGCGATTCATTACTATTTGTGATAGAAAAAAATTTAGTTCCCATTTTTGTTTGTTTTAATATAAAATTAATAAATATTTTTTCTTTTCTTTTCATTCTTAAAGCTGATTTAAATAAAAGCAGCGAAAATAATAAAAAGAAAATATTTGTTAATTCTGTATTAAAACAAACAAAAATGGGAACTAAATTTTTTTCTATCACAAATAGTAATGAATCGCATTGTATATATGCACGGCAAACGACCTTTTGGTCGTTTAATGGCTATAAAATTGTTTTTTTTTTAGTTATGATGACGTGCAATATCTCATTTTTTCGTGTTTCGTTGCTCTATAAATAGTTAAATTTAGACAAACATGATAGGTACTATTTTAAAAATTAGCTGGAACTCACGAGTTTTAATTTTTTTGACAGAAACAGCCCGAAAACTAATTTTCTACTACGCCAACCACCTTCTTTTATCATTTCATTAGATTCGGCATACTCAAAAATACTTAGAAAATATTAAACCGGTATTAGTTGAACGAGCTGAAGTGAAAGGGAGGAGAAAACGTCCCTAACGATCGTTTTAGTGCTTTTTTGGCAAAACATGAATTTGAGCGACCCCTAAACGTGATCCGATTGAACTGAATTTTGCATGAGATTGTTTCTAATAGAAACGAATATTTTTAGCCCTGAGCCCGGTAGAAAATCCGACATGAGGAAAAATGGGTCGCCCTAATGTATATATTCTTGGCTACAGGAATCAAGTTTATATTCTTGGCTACAGGAATTCATTGAATTAAAGTTTGTTGGATTAACTAATAAAAGGGTTGTTAAAAATGGGTCGACTAGGCGATACACTGAACTACCATAAAGCGAATATATGAAATAAGTCGCAGTCCATCCGCTGCCATATCAGGGAATAATAACCAATAATTAAAGCTGTACCACAAAATAAACATTCAGAAAGTTACAATTACTAGAGCAAACAATTTTGTGTTCAAAAAGATACTTATGGATCAGCGACATATTTCATGTATTTGCTTTGAGATGAATGCTTTAATAATTAAACAATACTTTTTAAAATCGGCAATAAATGAGATAATTGCCAAATTTCCAAAATGGTTTGTAATGGATCAATCGACTCGGAAAAGTCATTTTCATATCCTATTGCTTCATAACTTCTATCGTCTATGTTTGGATTCATAATATCGTGAGCATTAAAATTACACTCAAATTGCGACATTGTCCTTTTAAAGAAATAATTTATTTAATTAAATCACTATTAAAATTTTATTAAAAGCTTACCTTAAGGATTTAATCTGCGGTTAGAAGACGAACAAGTGCTATAATTTACACGACTCGATTGCACTTTTATGAGTAAAAATAAATATTCACGTTTTTCCGACTATTTTTAAATGTATGTATTTAATATAGGCACAACACAATTCGATTCTACACTATTAGGTGCAAAGTACACTATATACACTTTAAAATTACACTTTTTAAACTCAAAATACACTGTATGTTAATTTTATAATATTATTTAGAACAATATGCACGTCTTTCCTGCGTAAACTTTAACACGAACTGACTAGGCAAAAGGTTAAAACCAAAACGTTAAATAGAAATAAAAGTATAAGGATTTAAGATCTTATCGTGAAAATTATTCTCAAAATAAGCAAGCAAAATTAGCATCAATCAGTTGTTATGTTCTCAATTTGAGCAAATCAATTAAAAATTGAAAATGAATCCGCGTCGTATTCTCATGTTAATCTCAATATACACGAATTAAGAACAATTTTACGACATAAATTGCTTAAATCAAAAATAACTATTCATGATTTATGAATTTCAATGTTCTCATTTCTTGTTCCAATTGAGCATAATATATATGAATTGAGTATTAGTATAGTAACACCTGAATTAAACCGTTATTTTTTTTTTTTTTTAAATTTTTTGCAGCTGCGTGAACGTGAACCCATTAGGTACTCGTATACCACAACTACACACTATAGTTTTCTATAATATTATTTTAATTTCATTTAGCACGTCGTCTTAAAAAATCCGTTAAGTTAACACAAGCGGCAGTCGTATTCGATGATTTTGTAAATCCACATTGATGATTAGAAATAATGTTGTTTGCACTCAGGAAATGTTCTTATCTGCAATCTTATTTAAAACTGTAGAGAATGACGAAAGAATTGATCTAAGTCTGAAACTGCTGATATCTAACATAATGGGGTAGATACTCGATCGGCTAGCAAGTAAGCAATTTGCTAGCCAAAATCCGGACACCTCAATAAATTATACCAAGGAAATTTAAATTTCGCAATACATTTTTTATAAAATTTTTGCGTTTATTTTTGCGATGTTACAGTAAAATTTACGGGTTCAAAAATTAAACAGCAAATTTTTGTGTTGTTCTACTGTGCAATCGCAAAAAAATAACAGAAAGCTTATTGAAAATATAATTTAAAATTTAAATTACCTTGGTAAAATTGAGTAGTCAGGATTTAAGCTAGCAAATTGCTTGTTTGCTAACCAATCTTGTATTGGGGTAGATATCTGCTAGTTATCTGCTTTATATATTGGGATCACTTTACCAATTTAGAGAACTTCAGGAAAAAGGCTTCCTTGGTTCAAAGATTCGTTTATTAGCTCAACAGGTTTGGCTACTAAGCAGGCAAGTGAAAATTTAAAGAACTTCGCAGAAATGCTATCATCTTTTGCTACATTATTGTCTAAGTTTAAGATGAAAGTGACTATTTCCGTTTCGTCAATGGATCAAAATCAAGTGGTTGATTGTGTTGGCAATGTGTTACGTAAAATCAATATGTTGAATACTGAATGCAACTGATACATATAATTCATGCGACAATACTGTTGAGCTAAATGTGATTTTTTCCATCGGCGTTTCATGTCGATACAATATGTAGGTATCATAATTTTCATACAGCAGAATATTCAATTAAATAAATTTATCACACAAATTTATTAAAAATTTTAATTAATAATTAATATTGAACTAAACAGTTCAACATTTTGTGTTATATACAATAAAAAAAAATTTCTCCAACCAAATTTCGAAACAATTTGCAATAATGGTCAATCAAATGCATATAGGTTGTATTATAGTACATATACGAGTACATATGTAATTTTAATATAATGTAGAAACAAATTTTGTTCGTTTATTGATATCATTAAGACTAAATTTGGGTTCTAAACACACATTATATTCAGGTAGCATATCTCATCCTCATTAAAATGCCTATTGTTTTGTACTGGTTAAATTCTTTTATTTATTTGCCTCCGTCTAAATATAATTGATACTCGTACATATAACTAAAAAGCGATTTCCGGTTTGTAATATTGAACTGACGATATTTTTTATGATCATCCGTTTATCGATTTTGAATTTTTTTTAAATGAAAACTAACACTATTTCAAATTTTTTTTACCCATGTATATAAAGCGTTTTTAAATACGTATACCATATATCTGTGGAAACAACTAAAAACCACTTATGTACGAAATGTTGAATTTTCAGTAGAGCAAAAACAAACTTTTATATCATTTTTTAAATATTATTTTAAACTAAAAGAAACGGTTAACATTATTAACCGTTTCTTTTAGTTCAAAATAATATTTAAAAAATGATAACAGTTTTTTTGCTCTACTGAAAATTCAACATTTCGTACATACGCGGCTTTTAGTTGTTTCCACAGATATAAAGAATTTTTTTTCTATTTGTTATTCACCTCTGTATTGAGACGAACAAAACAAAAACAGAATAATCCAAATCGGCTGAGCCGTTCTCCAGTTTTTGCGAGACAAACGCACGGCAACAACCACTACATCACTTGTCCCATACAAGATTTCCGTGCAATATTCAACCCCCCCCCCCCCCTCCCCCGCCTACAACGCAAATTTCGATTTTTCTCAACTTTCCGGTTCTTCCTTTGGGTTTGGCGAACTTTCGTTGATTTTCCGGTTTTTCATTTGGGATTTTGCGGATTTTCTTCGAATTTCCGATTTTTTCAATTTTCAGTTTTTCTTTGGGTTTTCCGAATTTTCTTTTTTCCTAAACCAGCGCAGTATTAAGACGAAGAAACCAAAAAAAGAATCAACCAAATCGGCCGAGCCTTTCTCGAGTTTTTTGCGAGGGAAAATTCTCCCCGTTTCAACCCTCGTTCTACAACGCAATTTTCGATTTTTGAAAATTTTTTGGTTTTTCCAGTGGGCTCTTCCGAATGTTCTTAGGGTTTCCGATTTTTTAGATTTTCCGGTTTTTCATTTGGGTTTTTGCGGATTTTGTTCGATTAGCCGATTTTTTCGATTTTCGGTTTTTCCTTTGGATTTTTCCGATTTTATTTTTTCCTAGACCACCTTTAGTATTGAATCGAAGAAACCAAAAAAGAATAATCCAAGGGTTATCGAGTTTTTTGCGAGACAAACGCAATACAATATAACCACTGCACCACATGTCCCGTGTAAAATTTCCATGCAAAATCCCCCCCCCCCCCCCCCTACAATACAAATTTCAATTTTTCGATTTTTTCAATTTTTCGGTTTTTCCTTTGGGTTTTGCGGATTTTTTAGATTTTCCTGTTTTCCATTTGGTTTTTTGTTAATTTTCTTTTTTCCTAAACCACCCCAGTATTAAGACGAAAAACCAAAAAAGATTCATCCAAATCGGCCGTGCCGTTCGCAAGTTTTTGCGAGAAAAACACACGAGAATAACCACATCGACGGCAATAACCACATGTACCATACAAAATTTCTATGCAAAATTTGACCGATTTTTTTTGAATTTCCGATTTTTTATTTGGGTTTTTGCGGATTTTTATCGATTTACCGATTTTTTGATTTTCGATTTTTCCGATTTTCTTTTTTCCTAGACCACCTTAGTATTGAGACAAAGAAATTAAAAAAAGAATCATCAAAATCAGCCCAGCCGTTCTCGAGTTTTTTGCGAGGCAAACGCACGACAATAACCACTGCATCGACGGCAATTACATGTCCCATACAAAATTTCCATGAAACGCAAATTTCAATTTTTCACAATTTTTCGGTTGTTCCTTTGGGTTTTGCTAGGTAAACTTTAACACAAACTGACTAGGCAAAAGGTTAAAACCAAAACGTTAAATAGAAATAAAAGTATAAGGATTTAAGATCTTATCGTGAAAATTATTCTCGAAATAAGCAAGCAAAATTAGCATCAATCAGTTGTTATGCTCTCAATTTGAGCAAATCAATTAAAAATTGAAAATGAATCCGCGTCGTATTCTCATGTTAATCTCAATATACACGAATTAAGAACAATTTTACGACATAAATTGCTTAAATCAAAAATAACTATTCATGATTTATGAATTTCAATGTTCTCATTTCTTGTTCCAATTGAGCATAATATATATGAATTGAGTATTAGTATAGTAACACCTGAATTAAACCGTTTTTTTTTTTTTTTTTTTTAAATTTTTTGCAGCTGCGTGAACGTGAACCCATTAGGTTATACCACAACTACACACTATAGTTTTCTATAATATTATTTTAATTTCATTTAGCATGTCGTCTTAAAAAATCCGTTAAGTTAACACAAGCGGCAGTCGTATCCGATGATTTTGTAAATCCACATTGATGATTAGAAATAATGTTATTTGCACTCAGGAAATGTTCAAAATTCCTAAACCACCCTAGTATTGAAACGAAAAAACCAAAAAAAGATTCATCCAAATCGGCCGAGCCGTTCTCAAGTTTTTGCAAGACATACACACGAGAATAACCACTGTATCGACGACAATAACCACATATCCCATACAAATTTTTCACGCAAAACTCCCCTCCCCCTACCATGCAAAATTCGATTTTTTCAATTTTTTGATTTTTCCAGTGGGGTTTTCCGAATTTTCTTCGATTTTCCGATTTTTTTTGAATTTCCGGTTTTTTATTTGAGTTTTTGCGGATTTTTATCGATTTACCGATTTTTTTGATTTTTTAATTTTTCCGATTTTTTTTTTCCTAGACCACCTTAGTATTGAGACAAAGAAACCAAAAAAAGTCATCCAAATCAGGAGAGCCGTTCTCGAGTTTTTTGCGAGGCAAACGCACGACAATAACCACTGCATTGACTTTTCCGATTTTTTAGATTTTCCGGTTTTTCTTTTGGGTTTTTTGCGGATTTTCTTCGATTTTCCGATTTTTTTTTTCCGATTTTTCGTTTGGGGTTTTCCGAATTTTGTTTTTTTCCTAGACCACCTTAGTATTGAGTCGAAGAAACCAAAAAAATAGTCATCCAAATCGGCTGAGCCGTTCTCGAGTTTTTGGAAGACTAACGCACGCTAATTGATTTTTATATATACAAGTCAAAAAGAAGATATCTTACATTAAGGCTGATTAGGATAGTTTTTGAATAGTTTAAATATTTGCTATGATTTTTCATTTCAGCGTAACTAATTTTTGCTTTATTGTGTGATTCACGTTATAATTCCCTTTTATGTACTAGTTAGTGAGTGAAGAAAACATTTTATATGATTCATCATTTAACATTTTTTGCATTTTCAAATAAAATTAATAGTTGGTAACAAAACAGCTGTATTAAACTGTTGTCAAATTGAGAATAAATGTTAAAAAATTTAGAAATAATATGTCAAGAAAATAATTATCTCCATTTGATTCTAAATTTTTTACTGAATTTGAGAGTAAATATTACACAATTTCATCAAAATGTTGATAACACAATTTAAAGCAGAAAGTTCTTCAATTAATTGAAATAGACATAATAGTAGCATAAATTATTTAAATTTCGTAACTTCTAAATTAATAAAGTTGAAAATAATAATCTTATTTTATAAAATTGTTTAATTACTCAAATTGATCTATTTCATCATAATTTTTGCACTAAATTCTATTTTCAAGTATTTTCGTATCGAATTTTTATCAATTTTGATTTTAAGGAATTGAGAATTATTTCTGCTTATTATTAGAATACGATTTCTCTCAGTGTAATTAGTTTGACCTCCGAATTGTTTTGATTTTATGACAACTATGTAGTATTTAAGAATTAGTATTTTACGGAAGAATTTCAGTCTCGTTTGTGACTTTGAAAAGTGAAAGTGAAAGTGTTTTTTGTAATAGTAGTGAAATTCATTATGGATAAAGCAAAGGACATCAGTGCTGTAATCAGAGCCAACATTTCGACGTATTTGGAAGTAGGCCAGTATACGCATGCGTAAATAGCCCAGAAAACAGCAGTGAGCCGATCATTCGTCACCAAATTCTCGCTAAAATTAACATCTCAGTCTTCAACAAGTCCCAGAAGAAGAGGAAAATGTGGTGGCAATCCTTAAACAACAGTCAGGCAGGACAGATTTTTAATGCGGAAAGCTAAAGAAGATCGAACGTTACCCAGTAAATCTCTGAGGAGTACAATGCGTATCGTTGGTGCGGAAATATTGAAGAGAACAGGGAGACGGAGACTTTTTCAATATGGGCTATGTGCAAGACGACCTAGCAAGAAGCAAAGGTTAAATGCTAGGATTATACAAAAAAGAAAACATGAGCAAATGGACATTTTACATGGTTTCGAGAGGGCTGGGAAAAGGTACAAACAATAAAAGTCCTTCCTTTAATAATATTTTAAAGTTACACTTTACAATAAATGTTTCTTTTAACTTTTACTTTTCTATTTTTTGATTAGGTTGTATTCAGTGACGAGACTATGATGACTTTGACACCAGCAAAGTCCTGGACCGTTCGAAGATCAAAAGGAGAAGAATATTTACCTTCCTCTGTCCAACAGCAGATCAAATAACCACTTAGAGTCATGGTTTGGCTAGTAATATCATCAAAAGACTCTTCCCGCTTTATGCAGTAAATCGGATATTGAACGCGAATCAATATTTAACTGTTATGCAATCACAACTGGTACCGACTATGAATGAAAAATTCAATGGGAACGGAGTTTTTTTAATGCATGAAAAGGCTCCATGCCATACGGAAAAAAAGTCACCGAATATTTAAGGACTAACGGCATCCAAATCCTTGATTGGCCAGCGAATAATCGAGATATGAATCCCATCGAAAATATCTGGGATATTCTTAAAGAAAAAGTAGCAGAAAAGTGTCCGCGCACCCAATCAGAATTGATCGAAACGATGAAAGAAGTCTAGGAAAATGACGCCGATCTACTCACCAAAGCCAAAAATGCAATAAGTGGCCCCGTAGGATAAAATTATTCAAAAATGCTAAAGGAATGTTCAACAAGTATTAATAACTATAGTTATCATAAATTTTTTTAACTTTTATTTGAAAAATTAATTTTGTAAAGCAGTAATCTTCCAAATATATAAATGTGATAATAATTTAGCCACATCTGTATATAAATGGTGTTCAAATTTGAGGTATCTTTTTAAATGTTACATAAATAATAATAAAATAAGTAAATAAATACCAATTTGTGTGAAAAAGAATGTCGTTCAAGTGCTTCTGCTACCTCGGCAGGCTGTCAATCTTTTATTAAAATTTTGAATACTTTTTTCGCATAATGATGGTTCAATTAGTGATGTTTGCTCGATGATGTTGTCTTTGAGGGGTTAAACAGTTTAAAGGTTATCCTCATAAACTTTGCTCTTCAAAAAACCCCATACGAAGAAGTCCAATGTCGTTAAATCACATGATCTTGGTGGCCAATTCGATTATTAAATTTCTCTTTCAAAAGATCGATTGATTCCGTTGCTGTAGGTCATGTTGCACGGTTCTATTGGAACCACATATTCTGCACATGAATATCTTCCAATTGACTCCACAAAAAGTTTCTAATTATCTCTCATTCACAATAACTGCATTGCCATTTTGGACTTTTAAAACATTCTCTAGGATTTTCTTCACCCCAAATGAGGCAGTTTTGTTTATTGCCATAGTCGCCAATTTCAAAATGAGCTTCATCGTGGAAGTTAATTTGCTTGAAAAATTCTCATTTTCTTCTTGTTTTTCTATGGCTTAATTAATGAATTGCCGACGTAATGCGTGGTCATTTGGCTTTAATTTTTGTACTAACTGTATTTTAAAAGCCTTTATATGAAGATCTTTGTGTAAAATATTGAACAAAGTTTAATTGCAGTGAACGACGACAAATTGATGTCCTTGGCTCTTCGCTTTAGCAATACTTGTGCTTAAATATTTTCGATATATTTTCGATATATTTTTTTTTTTATTTATTCTGGAATATTTTCGATGATTAATTCTGCTTCTCTGATCTAGAACTGAACCAGTTCCTTCAAATTTATCAATGGTAAGTTTAATAGTACGGTTTGTCGGAGCATTTTCTCTACCGTATTTTGAATACAATTTTCTTCCAACTGCTGAATAGCTTTCACCATATTTAGAATAAGTTTTAATAATGAAAACACGTTGTTCAATTGTATCTTTCGATTTAACTAACCGGAATGTTTGTACATCCTTTGTCCATCCATTTGAAAATCCTTTATAAGTAGCTATGTGGGAAAATCTTCAGAACTCGCTCAATGTAGCATATTTTCTTGAAATTGGACGGGTTTTATCTATTGGACTATGAAGGTGCCTATCTGCCAAAATCGCTACGACTTTCTCCATAGATTATTTTCGGATATTTTCATTATAATTATGATACAATGAGCGGGTCAAAATGGAGCAACTTGGCGTTCCACATAGATATGTGCTTTATTTTTTCGTAATTGTCAGCTTACTCCTATTGTAATTTGTAGGTGGCTATATATGCAAACATTTCCAGGATTCCCTTCACAAAATTTCCTTTATAAATGATAAAATGAACGGGTCAAGGTAGGACATCCTGGCGAACCGTATAGATAGCTATGTATCAAAATCTCCAGGAATCGCTCGACAGAATTTTTGTTTTGGGACTTTTTCAGTACAATTATGATAAACAATAAAATGAACGAGTAAAGATGAAGCACCCTTTGAATCCGCTTAGATATGTGGGACGATTTTTTGAAATTGATTAGCTTTCATGTATTATCTCACAAATTGGCATCTTGGCGGCCCATATACACAATTAGGTATCTTATCATGATAATGTCATGATAATGTAGTTTTCGTCTCACTACGAAAATTGCAATGTGGCAAAATCTCCAAGTTGTGGATTTTTTTATTGAAAAGCGTAAGTATTTCCACTGTAAGATGGTTCATTGTCATAAGATTTTTAGTGATTAAGTTAAATTTATAATCAAAAGCATAACATTTTCGACTTACAGGGTTAACTACATATACAATAAAATGTGGATTAGTAAATTCTTCTCATGACCCACTCGAATCGAGAAATTTTTACGTTAAATTTTGCTAAAAGATGTGTAAAAAAATTAGTAAAATTTTCTCGGACATTTATCGTTAAGTATGTAGCTCAGTTGTTGCTCAAAACAAGTGAACATAAATAAATCCTGTTGAATATACCAACGAAACAAGTAGTAATAAAAAGGAACACAAATACGACCCCCTATCGGCGTGCAAAGCTTTTGGGCCGACCCATCTTACATGTCCAGTACTAATGGAGCTGGCATGAAGCTATTCAATGCGCAGATGGGGCTTCGGCCCCAGAAAAGATTGCAGGGATTAAAACAAAAAAAGAAGTAGATGTAATTCGTTTATTTTTCTCACCGATTTGATCAGCCCAATCAGGTCTAAAGATACGGAACAAACCGGTAAACTATTAAGTTGTTTTAAAACCATGGATGCCGTAAATAAAAGGTTTTATTTTTTTAAATGTTTATCACAAACTTATTTAAGAACAGTGGAAATCGCAGTTAATGGTATAAGCACAGACCATCAAAGGAGATATTTCATTTGAACTAAAAAAGTACAAAAAAAATTATTTCTGATAATTCCAAAATTTGTTTAGGGCCAAAACTCAACAAATATCATGGAACAACCACCATATTCACCTGATACGGCTCCGGTTGACTTTTTTGTCTTCCTTTTTTCTTTGTTTGATATTTTTATTCAATTCGGAAAACACACTTGAAATGAACTGACAAAATAAAGCACTATATAAGCAAACTAAATCGCGTTCAAACTTCACGTCAAGATAGAGGGTTGTTTCAACTTAGCGACAATTTTTACAATCCCAGCGGACGTTTCAAATGACCAATTCCCGTTACTTTTTTGACATACCATATTATAAAAACAGAGTAGTACGTCTTCACTATTGCATTTCACTTTCATTATTTATAATTGTTTTATTTTTATTTTACGTATACGCTCGTCAACCAAAGAGAATCGGAAAGCTTTTGGGAAAAAAATAATTAGAGAATTGTCAAAATTAGTATCCATGTTTCAAGGATCATTCCGCTTCCGCTTCTGATAGCTACCTAAGCTGTTATCATCATACTATTGTGAACTAATAGAATAGTATAATGATAACAGCATGCGTATAGCTCGCACGGAAATGCGAATAGTTGATGCGCTTATTCCGCCGAATGGCCTGTAGTAGGAATGTGTGAGGAATAGAGGAATCGGTGGCGCTATTAGTACGTAGTGATATTAAAACTATGAGCGACCATGATTGAATTAAACTAACTTTGTATAGGTGATTGTACGATAAATTTTTTCGCCCATATTGGTTGAATTTTAAGTTAAGCTGCCCAAATTCTGTTTGAATTTGTACAACATATACGTTATCGACGTTTGAATCAACTAATCATGAAGTTTCTATACAAAACATCCATCTCGATTATCGTAAATATTTCAGCGGCAAGCTCATGATGATTTTTGTGAATTACCGAAATTTACCGGGGTTTACAGATTATTTCAAAATTTGAATTAAGGGAAATCAGTTTCTTCAAAACCCGTAAAACGAGAAACCCGAATCCGAGGCCCACTCTATTTTTTAAGTGTGCAAGCTTGATTGGAACTTGGTACGATACCGCATGGTATAGAATATCGATGCTTTAAGCGCATGGAACTTGATCAAATTCAGCTCGAGTATGTAACTAAGCGGAACTTTTATCTAATGGAATGGTTTCATTAGTGAATAGCGTTGAAACGCGTCGAAACCATGGTAATTATTCCCGATGTCATGTAGACAGCTGGAACAAAATAAAGAAAGAAAACCATCAAATTATCATATTGATGGAGAATCCAACTGATATTTCACACGAAACACCAACTAGAGTTAAATTTTCCTGAAAAGCTAATGGTGCACGATCCATTTAAAATAACCCTAAGTCAAACACTTGATTGACTTTTTCTCTGAAAAATTTAGTGAAAGCTCAAAGTAGATTTTTTCAAACCCGATTAACTTATAGGGAAATCACGTGAAACAAATCTAACTTGTTACATCGATAGAGATTGGTCCTGCAATTTTTGAAATGCAATAATTCAAAAAGATACCAAGTAGTACTTGAGAATCATTTTGAATGGATAGTGCGGTAGTAGCATATTATTTTTTTTGAAAATTTTGCCCTACAACACAAGCATTCCGAAAAGTCTTTTTAGTATTTCGTGATAAAATTGAAAATCGTCATTCGCACTCTCCTATGTTAGATCTGAAAACGTTGATGATGATAATTCGCAGTGTTCATTATTATGGCATATATTGCACCATGCTGTTTGCGAAACCTTCTCAAATACACCATGCAAATCAAGGGTTGTTGTAATTATAGAGATGTCTGAATAAAATGACACTTGTTTTGATTTTGAAATATTAAATATGTAATTAAAATGTTATAAATCGCAACTAATGCGATTATTATCTGCATAATAATATTTTGATACCTTATAACGTGTCCAGTATACGTTAATGACTTAATACTCTGTTTAAATCCAATTACACTGCAATTCTTCGAAAATCAGTTATTGAATTCGTCTTCAAGCAACATGAAAGACTCCAAAATAATTTCTCAGTTTATTCAACTGTGTCACAATTTGGCGTATATATTTATGTGTCATTTATGACATTCAAATTACTAGCATATAAATAAACCTACCCACATACACACGGCTAACAAATTGTTTAATAACAGAGCATAATGTTTTGACAATTTATAATTGTGTGCGTACGTATTTCAATTGTAAGTAAAGCGTTTGCTCTTATCGCACTTCAATTTGCGTTAATTGTTACAGAACTATTTATAAATATGTTTGCTAAAAACCGCGTAAATTCCTTGAGACACCCATTAACCTTCCTTATGCTGCGTGTTTAATTTTTGTGTAGTTCTCGATTCAACTGTTTGATATACAACAGATGTGAACTACTTGTAAATATTTGGCATACTTTTAGTATTCGGTCATCCTGTCTCCAGAAAATAAAAATGTATACTGCTTTTTTCAATATTCTAAAACTTGGCTGACTTCCATTCCAGCAAAACAAAACTATAAACTGATCAATAAAACATCGCAGTTGATTACACACGATCTAAGAGCCAAGACCAAATAAATTCACCATAAATTTTTAATATGCGACTACGACGAAATACGATATTGAAATACAAATTAACGTGTAGTCGTTAATAAGTTCCTAATAGTTTTTCACCATATTACTACTCGAAAAAATACCGGTGTGTAAGCATTGATGAAATGGAATTTAAAAAGGTAGGCGGGCGATTGTGGTAAACATCGAATGTTGAGTTGACTAACGCCGCGTCATACAACAATTTCCCCAGCTAACGAAATACTCAATCATCCGCGAACATGTTTTAATTAAATCGGCTTTATTATTATGTATACAACGTGTACAATATACGAACGTATTATAGAGATCAAAACTATTACAAGGCCATGAGAACGTTTAAAAATCACGGTCATTTTTATCGCATGTAAAAATAATACTTGATACTATACGTAACGCGAGCATTGCTGTCAAAGCTATTATAGAGCGAAAGACGGCGTTTAAAATTACCGTCTATGCTAATTACGGTAGGGTTCACTCGACGTATTCAGTTTTGGAAAGAATTTTACTTACAGCTTGCATGTCTATTTATAGTAATATTTTTTATCGGTTTGTTCGCTTTATGGCGATGCTGAGTCACGGTCGCGTTCCTTTAGGTTTTTTGATTTCTCTGTATTATTGTAAAATATAAATGGTTAACATATGTAGACGAATTTACAAAACAACACCAAATTTATTACAGACGGCATTAATATATTCGCTCAGATTAAAGGGTCATGTGTCATGTTTCAGTTTTTTTTGCTAATCATAACTTCTAGCGTAGCGGATGGGGTTCGTAAAATTTATCAATCGTTTCAATAAAAACTTAATAAATAATAACAGTACTTAAAATGAATCAAACAAATCATAAAAAACGCTCAAAATTACTACAACGGTCTCAAAATATTAAGAAAGTCGTGTTCGAAAATTGATCGTAATAGTTTTGGACTCTTCGATTATAACACAGTCCCTAGCACGAATCAACGCTGGCTGCATTCAGTAAATCTTAAGATATTCTGTTCTAAGGTTATGATCAGACCGATTAGTTAATCGGGTTGAGACAAGACCGTCAACTCTTCACAGATTTCAATGGTCCTAGTGTTCACGAATGATTCAAAACGGAGGATTCAATTAGATACAAACAACATTTTAAATCTGAAAGTTGTTTGTTTTATTTATTTGTTTTTGACACATAAAATCCTGACTATACGTGCTCTCTTATGTCATTAAAAATTACCCGGACATTTTATTGAAGAGAAGTTAGGGGGATAAAAAATATGCTGATTAAGAACGACAGCGAACCATCGGAGAGAAATTTATGCCAAAATAACAAAATACACAGTGTGTCCTAAACAAGTACCTAGAATTGAAAAATCACTCAAATATTGAACTTTCATAATAATATCTGATTTTTTTTAATAAACACAAATGTTTTTACACTATAAGCAGCAAACATTTAATTGTGAATTTTATAAAATGAAATTTTTTACAACAAAACACACTACGACATAGAGCACTAAGTGCACAGAGCTGATCGAACTAGTGATTGAAGTAATTATGATGTTTTCTCTCAAATAGCGAAAATCTCAGAGATTACCGAGCATGTGGATAAATAAGATTGGTTTCTCACATCAAATACTAGCTCAGAACCACTTCGATCATCTCTGAGCGATTCGTAGCATGTTTTGTTGTAAAAAAAATTCATTTTATAAAATTCACTCATTCATGTTTGCTGCTTATAGTGTAAAAATATTTGTGTTTATTAAAAAAAATTCAGGTATTATTATGAAAGTTCAAACCGGACAAGTGGTGCAGTAGTTAAAGCTTCGGCACTTAGACTGGGAGGTACTAGGTTCGAATCCCATCAGAGGCTAGATGCAAATCAAATTTTCATCATGGATTACAATCGGTGATGTTAGTAAATACAACTAAGACCCTCTGATGGAGTGCAGAATTCACCGCCGACCCACCGTCCATGTCAATATACAGGTTGACATAAAGCTTGCAATGTGCAGGTGGTATACTATAGTTGGGTGAGTATGTGAATAGGTGAATGGGTTAATGATGTGGCGTGAATGCGTGGTATCACAATGGGCCAAAAATGGCCTAAGTGTCAACCACTGAAACCTAAACCTATGAAAGTTCAATATTTGAGTGTTTTTTTGAATTCTAAGTAGTACTTATGGACACAGTGTAAACTTCAATCCGATCTGCGAACATGCTATAGGTGCATTTCGATGAATATACTGGTGCTCAATCTCGCTGAAACTGCGTTAGACCCAAAGCGCTGCCTACGATTCCAGTGTGTTTCGAATAATACAGTGGCCTTGATTTTGAGGTTGCTGATTAAAAACATGAAAACAATGATCAAAGATGGTGGAGATAAATGGCAAAAGTCACTCGATTTGCATAAAAAAGTTGGTGTTATAGGGATTTTTGAGTGTTGATATCTGATAAAATAATTTGAAAAAATGAAATGGTAATGTCCGCCAGCAATCAATTATTTGGTTTCTACAGAAGCCAGATCATTTGATTCCCGGGAAACGGGAATTTTGAAATCTTATTCTCAGGATCCCAGGAATTACCGGAATATGTAATGGCCAACGTAATTTTTAATGAAATAATCGTTTTTATTCGATTTCAGTGAGCAAGTTTGGATCACGCCTTCCAGTGCTTTAATTGCTAAATTGACGGGTTTCAAACCAAAGTGCAAACCGTATACGACTTTGATATTATATTCAATTAGTAGATTAGACCCCAAATCAATTATTGCCGCACGAATCCCGTCGATGTGGTTCAAAAACTGTTCTAGCATTGCGTCCATACTATTCCGTCAGGTTTTGCAACCCAAGAGCAAATTCAACTCTTTTCTATGTTTCTGTGTTTCGCATTGGCGAATATTTCAATTGTCGCACTCAAGTCACTTCGAATGCACATTTTGGCGTGATGTGATTGTTCATCAATGAGATCATTCGGATTCATTAAGGGATTTCTCTACATGATCACTATCACTAATATCCTCTCCCTCTGGTTCTGGTTCCTCTGTTATATTGCTACGATTCTTATAAATGACAGCCATAACTCCATGATTATAGCAGAATTGATGTTGATATTGTGACACTCGTTCAAATTTTATTTTTTCACAGCTGCTCCAGCGGGTTTGATATTTGTCGGAGTAATCCCAAAACCATGGAGCTTGGTATCAAGAAGCTCAATGGTTTGTACTGCTGTACAGCTTCCAAATATTCTGACTAGTTCCAGGTTGATGTAGCACTGGTTAAAATATATACATTCATATTTAGGTAACGTTGATTTATTACACTCGTCCATCCATCTAAAGTTAGACTGAACTTTCCACTCATTGTTTTGTAAAACTTTATGGTTTAAATTATTTTCTTTTTTGCCAAATCTTAAAATTTATATATAAGAATCATCAGACGATGCTCGCCACTTTTACAAATTCCGTGAATCGAAAAACCACCGGCCACAGCAAGTCTCGCAACAATTTCCGCCATGGATTGGCGTTTCATAAAACATATAACAGACCCAGACGGCTGCTCAACTTTACCAAATTTTGTTACACTACCGCAATGATTTCCCTACAGCTTGCAATATTGTTGTCGTGTGTACGTTTGTTTGGTTTGATGTTATGTACATTTTATAGATGCCGCCTCAATCCGCTAGTAGAAGATCCATTTAAAACTTTATTTGAGCATAGCAGGCATTAAGCATTTTCTCCATTTCCATCTTTTTTAAATGTTTCCAGACTTCCAGACAAGGTTCTTCTTGTGATGGGGATCGCTTTTTTACTTTAATATTTTAATTAAAAATCAATCAAGGATATCTTACTACTACTATACTACTATTAGTAATGTTTACTTACAATTAAAATTAAATATCAATGATAATTTTTCACAATTACAAACTCGCAGGGTATGATGTGAGCAAAACGATATTCAACAGATACAAATATGCATGAACAAGTGTAAAACATATGTTATATGACAATTCTCAACTAATTTCTGTATTTGCCAATTCACAATTGATATGTTAAAAGACTCAATGTTGTCAACGAATTTAGGTGAACTTCAACTCAAAATAATTCAAATATGTATATAAAAAATTATTATTGTAGTTTTTGGTTTTCGCATTACATCTACAAGGTTTGACTTTTTGTGTTTTGATAGTTGTTTAATTGAAACTAGCCTTTAAAACAAATCCAGGGAAATACAAAAAAAAATTCCCGGTAAACGGGAAATAGAAAACCAACCAAATTCTCGGGAATTTCCGGGAGTGACCCTCTAGCCAGAATTTAGGAATTTTTTGATCGTTGAATAAAAATTTAAACCAGAATTTTGGAAAACAAACTAACGAATAAGAAGTGACGAAGCTCATTATTTAGCGGTTGCTGACTTAACATGTTATGATAACTAGAAACTTGAAAAATTACACTCAAAATTGTATACAAATTATTTTAGTATTTTTAGGATATTTGACGATGACAGAAAAAAACTTAATATTATCAGGAAAAATGCCTAACGTATATCTACTTAGTACAAGTGTGCAAAAACCGCAGGCTAAATAATCGTCTAATCGACAAATAATTAACATAATAATCTGATTGATTTAATTGTGAGTAGAGTTAAAGATTCCCTAGGTATTAAATTCATGAATATCTGGAGGTATTAAAGTTTAACTGGTTTGGAGTCAACACCTATCGTTTTCACGCCTGTTAGAGGTGACACCTATCGGTGGGCACCCTAACCAACACCAAATCGAAGTAAAGGACAGCAATTAAACACCATCGTAGAACACCACTACAGAGTTGTTAAATTCGAAATTTCAGCGAAGAATCCGTTTTTTTTGTTCCACCTCCAATAGAGCAATAACATACATCAAATAGCTGAAAATCGATAAAGTATATTATCCAACGATAAATTTTATGGCTTTTCACTTCTAATTCAATTTTTTTCATTTCAAATTCAATATTTGTAAAATACGTAATGTAAATAATGAAACGACGATATTCCATCCACAAGTGGCGGAAGTGTATTGAGGTACATAGTACAAAATACATATTCATAATGAAATGTACTGCTCAAACACATAATTTATACATTTATATGAATTATATGTTAAACTGGCTGAAGCTAACATCACAGCGGCATGGCTGGTTCTGGACAATTGCGTACAATCCACAAAACTAAAGAAGGGCGTGATAAAGTTAGTGAGACAACTCATTAATTTTTCTTTTGCCGTACTGCCCGATGTTAAATCCCATTGAAAAGGTTTTTTTCAAAAATAAAATTATCAGTAAGGGATTTGCTGGCTGATTCACAAACTAATATAAATTTATGTTGATTTCTATTAATATTTTCCTACTCTGAAAGTAGGAAAATATTAATCGAAATCAATCAAGTTTCCTCTAGTACCATAGAAAAAAAAAGTTTTTCTATGATAGTACCCTCATTTTGTATCAATGGAACAGAAATGAACTAAATGTCAAAA
Source organism: Nephrotoma appendiculata (assembly GCA_947310385.1). Classification (NCBI taxonomy): domain Eukaryota; kingdom Metazoa; phylum Arthropoda; class Insecta; order Diptera; family Tipulidae; genus Nephrotoma; species Nephrotoma appendiculata. The sequence continues at coordinate 43,050,752 of OX371223.1, forward strand.
CCATATATTTGTTTCATCTTTACGATGAATAACGAATTAACATTGTTGTTGTTGTCACATTGCTTGAAAATATTTTGTTTTGACAAATATAGAAAAAATGGCGTATGACAACAACAAGAAAATGGGTTTCTCAATCAAAAAACCTGGAGTAGAGAAAATTACCCTGGATGTAGCAAAATATTACCCTTGTGGTATATTATTTTTCAATCGAAAATTTTGACAGCAGTTGGTTTACCATTTTTACCCTCAGTGTAACATTTTTTGAACGAAATCAACATTAGTAAGTGTAATTGAATCATCCGGGGCCACTGTTACCTCAGCCGATTGCAATAATTATTATGTCGATATGTCCATAGAATTGCCATTGGCTGCAGTTGAAGAACCATTGCATTAATTTTTTGTATAACTTTAATAATATACTTAGTTTTTGTTTTATTAGATTTAAAAATAATTACAACTTTTATTACAAATACTTATTGAATTTGAAATGAAAAAACTTGAATTAGAAGTGAAAAACCTATATTAAACAACAGTTTTGGTTTATAGTGCCGGATCACGTCCATGTCAAACCGCAGTTCAAAATTTAATTCTGTACAAGGCGTGTGCAAATTTTAAGCGAAGTGTCTAAATCAAATGGAACACGAATATCGAGTACAATGAATCAATCGAAGCTATCACGAGCTTCTGAAGGAGCGGTCGGAAGCCCCTCAGGAAAAAGATCACAGCTGACAGTCCCGAACTGACTGCATACTTTATCCGAGCGTAGCTCGATCACGTCGAATCATGTTATCAAGGTTGGAAGTGGATTATTGGGTGGCAGCCGTTTGCGGTCCTAAGGAAGTCAAAGAAGAGTATGAAACGTGCGCTCAAGCCGACGCCTATTACTTTCCTGCCTTCTCGGATTTCTCGGAAACCGTGCAATAATTTGCACTTCTGCTTCGAATAAATATTCCAATGATGGCGGCTATTCAAATTAGACATAGTCTAAAAATCTATTCGTTGACCTAGAGACCCAGCGCTATTACTTAAGTTTAGAAGCACCATCAACGCCAATTATGAAGAAACATTGTGGGTTGTACGATATCGCTTCAACCAACATCGATTCACCATCATGTATGTAAAGTTGGCCCAAATGTCAGCCGAAAAAACGCAGTGACCACACGAAAACTATTACTTCTGTCACGTATGAACTTATATCAGCCCAAAAAAATCGTATATCATGACATTTTAATCATGTCAGCCCAAAAAACAAACATTTTTTTCGTTATAGATTTTTGAATTCAGCTCAAATTTATTTTATCATTTTATTATTCACCCCAAAATTCAAATTTTTATAGTTAAAGAAACCATTGTGATCGTGTTATAAATGTAAAACAGCTAATTCTTATTATTTTCAATTGGTTTACGAAAATATTGTTTTTAAGGAAGAAGAATATGTAACCTCGAGTTTTAAAGATGGACATACGCAAAAATTATCGATTTTTCGAATATAAACGGAATTCTTTACTTTTGTTTCCTATCTTCGAAATATGTAAACTTCTATTAAGAAAATCGGAGTTGCTGGAATTTTTCAAAAATAAAAAACCTATGACGCATGTCAGCTTTATTTGTTAATAAACGCCTCATATATAAATATGACTAGTCGATCCATTCATTAACAGTTTTATTTTAATATGCATTTTGACCTATAAGTATTTAGCCGCTTCAACCATAATATGCAATGGAAGTTAAGATTTTTGGTGTTGGTCATCGGTCTCACTATGATTTTCGGACAGATCTTGTTCTAGCCTTTATGCAATTTTCAGGAGGTTGCGATGGGGTCCTCATACCGAGAAAGGCCTATATTCAGCCGCTTTAGGAACAACCATAATATTTAGTGGAATGTAGAGAAAATCTGTGAACCGTAATTGGCAGCAACTTCTAATTAAAACTTTCTTGAATTTTTCAGTTCTTCCCAAATATTTCAAAAAATCATTAGAAACAAAAAATATTCTAATTATAATTTGCTCTGAAATTGGTACAAAAGTTAAGCGAAAATGTGTTTCAGACAAATTTACTTAGCCGCTTAACCTAGCCGCTAAGTTCCATAGCATGTAAAGGTTGTTTAGGTAAAGGTTGTTTATTGACATCCATCTCTTGAAATTGTTGCACACGGAACGACAGCTTGTAAATGGCTGAAACTTATGTCATAAAAAAGCAATGACTAAGATACAGATATCAAAAATGGCGGGCCATTGAGATGCGTTCAAGTATATTTTAATGCAATTAACTTCAGAGTCGAGTTTCTACTTGCACAACTTAATAATTTAATTAATTTTTTAAGATTTTCTGTTTTATAATTTTTTGGGGGTTTTTTTGATTTTTTATATTTTTTGTATTTTTTTTTTAATTTTTGTTTGTTTTTGTTTGACAACAGATTTGTCCGAAAATCAGAGTGAGACCGATGACCAACACCGGAAATCTCAACTAACATTAAATATTATGGTTGTTCGTATAACGGCGGAATATAGGTCATTCTCAGTATGAGGATGTATGGTATTATGTACATATATGTATATTAAAATGAAACTGTTTATGAACGGATCAACTAATCGTATATGAGGCGTTTATTAATAAAGACCGATATACGTCAAAGATTTTTAGTTCTGAAAAATTCCGAAAACCTAGATTTTTTTAATAGAAGTTTACATATTTCGAAAGTTAGTAAACAAAAGTAGAAAGTTCAATTTTAATTCGAAAAACGGTAATTTTGGTAAATGTCTATCTTTGAAACTTGAGGCCACATATTATTAGTCTTTAAAAATAATATTTTCATGTACCAATTGAAAATAATATGAATTGCTTCTTGGCTTTATTATACATTTATTATACACGGTTACAATGATTCCTCAAACTATGAAAATTTGAATTTTGGGCTGAGTGTATTCGACATAAATTTCAAGACAACAACAAGTTATAAAAAATTTGTGGTTATTTCAAAAATCTATAAAGAAAAACATTTTTGGTTTTTGGACTGACATCATTAAAATGTCATGATATACGATTTTTTTTGGGCTGACAGTTTTTACGTGATAGCAACTATAGTTTTTGTGTTAAAATATTATTAGAATGTTGAGAAATGTTCTTTATCACTTTCATTTAAAGCATGAATATTTTTGAGTTAAATGTGTATATTTTTTATTTTATTATTTGTATAATTTTATAAATTTAAAATACAATTAACTATATTATTTAGTCTCATTTCATTCAAATTCATAAATAATTTTTGAATTTATGTGATATTCAATGTTTTTGCAGTTTTCTGTCGTGATAGTTATCAAAATAGATGACGGTATTGCCAGCGGTAAAAAATATAATTTTTTGAGCCAGAATTTTGGGCCAACTTCACAAGCGTTTTACCATCGACAGTCACTTTCGAAAGTTTAGAACCATGTCCTTGTTGGAACTCGAATCAGTCGTGGGTTTGCACAAAATCCTCGATACAACAACTGACATTGTTCGTTGCTTTAAGGTTTTATGACGGCTCGTCATAAAAATGGGATATTATTATGGGCCACATCATCAGATCCAGTTTTCCAGAAATCTGTTGGTAATCAGAGATGTCACTAACCTAAAAATCCATCATACCAAGAGCTCATCGAGTTGCTGAAAACCTGATGACAATCACTGAAGGTGATTTCTATGACTCGAACCAATTCTACCCAATATGAGACATCGCACGTTACTCAATATAGAATCCCGAATCATCTTCCCTCAATTAGATCAAGACACATCACATCCCACCGCCGATCACGGACGTATTGCTTACCACTGCAATCGCTTCGTATCGCACACCGTTCAAGACTTTATCGTTTGAACCACTGTTTGATCATTTCGAACTTGCCGGTTCTCAATATCCTCGTCCCGGCATGATAGACATTTTACTGGAAGCTGATGTCATTGGAATGTTTTGGAAGGATTGTTGCATCACCGATAACCTAGATTTGGCAGGAGGTAACTGACAGCTTTGAATTTCAGAAATGTTCTTTGAACAGCCAAAAGCTCACCCAAAATAATCCGCGAGCATCAGAGCCAGCTAAAGCTAAATTGAGACGAGTCAGTGAAAACTTTTGGACGACCTTAGACTACCTTGGTATCTCGTGGGCGATTCTTTTAGGGTTAACAACTTCTCAATCTCGGATATTCGCAGACCAACAAAACTAACAATATTGTTATAATCATCGAACATATTTGATCCATTTGAACATATTTCATCAGCTGCGTGACCCCAACCACAATCATCCCCAAATTCATGTTCCGCAGGAGTTAAGGGTCCTTGTCATATCGTTTAACGGAACCAATCCACAATCAAATGCTCGGTTCTCGCAAATTTTTTAGGACCTTCAATTTACCAATTGAAACTCGACGCCAATCACAACCTCAAAAATTGGTATCTCGCAGTTTTCTGAAAACGGTTCATCCAACATCAATGTACATAGCCCTTTCAGATACCTCACTTTGCTGAAAGGTATCCCAATGCCAATAAAAGGAACAATTACTCCACTTCGGTTGCTGGTTGCTGCATACTTTTGCTAATAGTATGAAGATGTACTACGGATCTCTTCTAACCAAAACTAATCAACCGGCCACTAAACAGTTAGAAGTTGTAGCTCTAAACAAAATGCTCCAAGTAGAGTTTAAGGTTTTACCTACTTGCTGGTTAAGACTGGTTTTTCAATAATTGGTTTTACCAGAATTGGTTTTCCCATATAATGCTTCCTTACGGAAGGATAGCACACGGAACATAAGTAAACTATAATTCAGTTAAATAAACGATTCTGTAATGTGGATAACGCACACGATGCACCAATCTGAAGTGAAGGGTGATATGGGAAAAGTAGATTCGATACTGCAAAACAAGAAAATACCGATACGAAATGTAAGTTTATCAGCTATAATCGGTAAAGTGGACACTGTTGTATCTGTGGCAATTCAACAAAACCACTTATCACAGCTACTTTTCAGGGGACCAAATTTAAATTTTAAAATAATTTGTGAAAAAATTATGGGACATAACTAAACTACTTTTGGATCCATGGTATCAGGGTTTTTAAACTACGTTTATTGATATCTTTAAGCACTTGTTAGCTGCTCTGGGTCCACCGGGAACTCCCAAAATTTTTAAATAAAATTTAGAAAAAAACGCTTATATCGATTTAAGTAAGTACCAATCGAAAAATTAAATTCAAAATAAAAACTTATTTCAAGATAAGTGCTTATTCTAAATTTATTTCTGATTTTACAAATAAAACAATTGTTTTAAATATCATTTATTTCATGCTACAATATCAAAAATTATCAATTAAGTGGTTTTCAATAAATACTAAACATCTAAGAATCACAAACATAAATGGTTTTGTGTTTTGCTTAAATCTCGGTCTAGAATAGTCGGATTTTGATGAAAAAATGAAGGGAAATAAAAAACGGGAAGAAGAATATAGTTCAACATAACCAGTTATCTCGACTTAAGTGATTATGTTAAATTGCCAGTATATCCTAGCCTGTTTAGTGATTGGTAGATTTGCATATACTGTTCTTAGATCCCTCCCCCTTAGTCTTCAGCAAAGGCTTTATATCTTCCGCACTGATATTTCTGTAAGTCCCATTAATCTTGTCTGAAGTTCAATAGTGACTACAAAAAACTTTTTTTGAGAGACTCCGCTTTAATGACGTTCCTGGAATAATTGGAAAACATGTCCTTTTGCGTTTTTGTTCTTTATGATTATGTGCATTGTGGAAGGTTGCGACAATTGGTAGAGATTGGTTTTATAAGGCACCCAGTCTTTATTTCTCGAGGTACTCAATTTCGGGTTTAACCAAAATACAAAAAAAGAAATTATCACACATTATAACAATTAGAGACTCTGAGGCGATCAGCGAAGCTGGTCTATTCCCACATTTTGTATGACCACGTCAGAAGCGGATACATAATAAAAAAGGGCAATGCCTTTTGAATTTGTATCTGGGCTAATCCACTATAAATGATGTTTGTTTGCAGTTCATCCTTTAGTGATCTTGATATCATTGCGGTTTTAATTGCCAACGGAATTCATTAACTTTTAAAACTAGCTAAAGTAATGACGTTGAATACATTTTCATTTAGGTGCTTAAAAATTATATTTTTGCTGACGACCTACAGGCATGTTGTCTTGCGCTGAGTAGACAAGTAGTAGTCTTTCATGAACCGCTCCAAAAGTGAGGAAGATGGTTATGAATGCTGCAAAATTAGCTGAACGAACTGAACGTGATTCACTTTAATCAAGATGATAATGTAAGTGCAGTTTCGAAATTATTTACACGAACTATTTAGCTCTAATATATTTTTTTCATTTTGCTCCACATATTCAGAACTCATAATTTACAAAGAGTTTAAATTTCCGATTAATCACTTAAAAATAACTCAAACATTAAACCGTCTTCCTTTGTAAACATAAAAACGCAAAAGTTTTTATAGCGTCTGTCTGTGTTAACTATTTTAAGATTTAAAATGGATTTTCTTGAGAAACCAAACAACGAAGAAAATTAATTTTCACCACATTCAGTTTGCGTGACTAACATTCATAACAAATCACTAAATTTAGCAAAATCAATCAAATTGCTATTAAGTCAAAATCATCGAACCCGTATAAAAGCGACATCGAGCACCTAAAAATTTGATAATATGAATGAACCAATAATTAGGTCCGAATAGGTTGAATTACTTCCACTCAGCGCATAATGTACTTTATTTATAGACTCATGAGATCAACTGGCGATATGGTATTTTCCAGATGTTTGCGTATGGATATACAAATTACTGTTTCGTCGGTCTCACTCTATGCGATCGTTTATCGCGTGCTATTGATATACCGAATACATTACGTCTTATCATGTGTATGTACACACTAGTTGATAATAAAACTTATGTGTCACACTATTATTGTGTATGCACTTAAAAATTACTAATCGCAGAAGATATTAATTTCGATACATGTATTTTTAGTAGTCTACATTTAGGGATACTTACATGGGCCATTACTTCAGCATCTGTAACTTTGACTGCCGTAATTTCTGGTTCTTCAAGACCTGCACCGGTTAGTGTATCACCACGTTGCCAACCCATCCGCTTGAGTCCCGCGTTTTTTTGCGAATCATCTATAAAACCAATAATTGGTAAATAATCAGCGGGACCAGCCGGCTGGGCTGGAGGTGGCATAACAAAACCGTACGATAAATGCATGCCTATGAAAAATTAAAAAAAAAAAGTATGCCATTATGATTTGGGGGTTTGCTGTTTAATGTGTTTGATTAGCATACCTCCGAAAGGTTGGTTTAGGCCCGATACACCAGAATCGGTTGTCGAGTGCGAACCCGTTGATCTGTTATCATACGGTTGCGTATCACTTTGCAGTGCTAATGGATTATGCCAACCGTAACCGTTGGCATTATAATTTTTGGGATAGTACGACATTTTAGCGTTTCGTTAATGGCACAACACTTTAATTTTAATTATAAAATTTGACACTTTAAGAAATCACTTTAATTACAAAACACTCACACTAAACACTGGCACAATTAAATCAACACGCGAAATTCGCAAATTTTTATTTTTTATTTTATCACGGTCGGAAATAAAACTTATTGTTAAATCCGTTTCTAATCACGTATTTTGCACACACAAACACCGCACGCAAAAATAAATTTTTTATGATAAGATTGAATTGTAAATATAATTATACACACACAATCGGACTTAATCCGGCGGGGAAGCTATTTTCGACACGATAACAAATCTCGCGAGCGACGTTCAATTCGATAATCTTTCAAATCGACTGAAATTGAATACAAAACAAAATTTTCATTTGGTTAACGAAATCATGTGAAAAGTATAAAGTGCTTTTTGTTTTTTTTGTTTCTTTTCGTTTCTTCCAAGTGTATCTGTCAAATATTCATAAATGTGTGTTGGAGTTTATTTTTTTGCATGTGGGTTAACATGTTGGTGGGCAGGGTATATTCAAGCTTTATTTACGAAATATGTATCTGCTAATTATGTTAATTACTGTTTTAAGTCATTGCTCTTTCGAATCACATGTTATCAGTTGAGACACAGATATCACATGCTATTCAAGGTCAATTCTGGCAGATTTAAATTGGTTGCAAGGTTATTTTCTAATTTTTTCATGTTTTTTTATCTCCCCTGATCTTTATCTTGGTTAAATTGGTTTTATAACTTAACACACCTTTCCCATACATCATTTAATATTCAAATGAAACCTTTTAAACATAAGAATTATATATATTTAAGCTTTCTCCAAACATTCAAAAGAATATTCACCAATAAACTATTGTTGTTGTATTGAAACGAAAGTTTGGGATTCATTCGATTTCAATATTGGATACATGTTCGTTCAACATTGAACTGAATATTTGGACTCAGGTTTAACGAGAAGAGAAGGCTTGTTGCGCATATTAATTTCGACAAAATTGAAAACTGCAAAAATATGAAGGAGTACATGACAACCATAATCAGCGAAGCTCATAAAGAAAATTTCATTCAATTATATGCATTAGAGAGAGGAAAGAAGAATAAATTTAGTGCTAGCCTATGCTACCAAACTTATGATTACTGAAATCGAAAATTCGGGAATCAAAATTAATGTAGATTCGTAAAAACAATGTGAATACTAGTAGTTCGTCTAACATGTCAAAAGATATTGTCATATAGTATATGGAAAAGGTTCGATGAATGACGTCAATAAGCAGTGCAACAATGATAAAGGTAAACAGAATTAATCTGCTGAATAAATGAGAGAACATAACCATCAAAATGCCGGAATATCTTCAACCACCAAAACATTTAATCATAACGGAAAACATTGCTGATATTTGGAAAGTGCGGATTCAACAATGCCAGTTTTATAGCCAGCCAACGAAGATAGATAAACAAGAAGAAGAGGTTAAAGCGGCAAGTTCTCCGAATATTTCACGCCCAAGAAGAACGTTACTTATGAGAGATGTGTGTTTAACTAAATGTAACAACCTCAGAATAAAAAGTGTGATGATTTAAGTCATAAAAATGAATTCCTGTTTGTTGGGGGGGGGGGGGGGGGCGTGTCAGCCGCTCAACCGATAGACATAAAATTTTTACCATGTACAAGTTGCATATCCAGAACCAAAACCAACAACAATATAAAGCCATGCTAAAGCAACAAATATGTACAGAAAAAAATATAGATAGTTGCATTAGCATATATGTGTACATAGTATGTGCGCACTAGTTTAATAAGTAGTGGTGCGAAAGAAAAAAATTAACATGGGATTGTTAGTGTAATAAACACAATCTTCTGTAGTTTATCGTATATTGGTATCTGCGTTTCAGACTTTGTTCAGGGGTTTTAATTTTTGTTGGTTTTGCCAGAACCAACCTTACGATATTTTGGAAGGGGCTGGACCCCGGGGTCTAGGGGCTGCGGTACAAATTTTATCGAAAATTTTAATTTTCTTTAAATTTTTCCACGAAGAGTTTATGGGGCTAGTTATATGAAATTACTGACATGTTCGAATCCAAAGGGCCCAGCCCTGCATCAAAAATTAATTTTTACATGTATAGATACAAATATTTGATTATTCCAAAGTGACTTCTTCGTAATTGGTACGACGTAAAATTACTTCCACGATCTGTTATCAATTTATTCGGTCTAACAAATTGTTGAAAATAGATTTTGAAGCAATCAGTGGTGTCTTTGAATTAGTTGTTTTTGTCCCAAACAATCGGATGTATTTGGTAAATCCATCTATGATTCCAAATATAAATCGTTTTTTATGTTTCGTCACATCTAGTGGTCCGTAGAAGTCGGAATGTACTATATCAAACGACTTGTTTCCTTTGAGAATTGAGTACATATAGTATAACCTCCGACTTTCCCACTCGTCTGATTATATTTTATGCACTTCAAATAATTTTTGATGTAATTTTCAACAATCGTTCGCATGTTTGGAAACTAATAGTGTTGACGAATAATTTTCAGGGTTTTGTTCAATTCGAACAAGCGTGTGAATTTCGAATTACTTCCATTGCTGCTTCTGGAGTATGAAATCGTAATTTTTTCTTATCTACATCTTTCGATAAATCAAACCATCTATCAATTCGAAAAATTGACTTTATCCTTTCTCCAAACTTTTTCGCAGTTCCTCCAATTTTGGATCTTGAGCTTGTAAAATCGCTATTGTCTGCTCAAATGGATTATCGTGAATCACCAATACTGTTTGTGCCCTACTTAATGCATCCACATACTGCATACGATGACCTCCTCTATGCTCGGTGATGTAATCGAAATTCCATCATTTGCAAAGCTCACCTAACAATCCTAGGGTTTATTACTTACTTTTAACGGGTTAATTTCAATGCGGCGCAATGTGTGATTATTTTAATGCGGCGTCCATGTAAATATACTCGAAATCGACGTAGAGCATAAACAATTGCTAAACATTCTAATTCATAAGAATGATATCTAGATTCTGCTGGAGTCGTCCGTTTTGAAAAATATGAAATTGGGTGGAATTTGAATAGGGTATTCTTCAATCTCTTTGATGTTAACAAGATTAGGTCGTATTCCATCTCCATCAACGGTATATCCGATGTATTCAATTTTTTCACACAAGAACTCACATTTGCTAAGTCGCAGCTCCAATAAATTTTCTGATAACAATCTAAACACTTCGGTCAATATTAATAAGTGTTCGGCAATATTACGGGTGGCAATCAGTATAATCATCGATGCAGATCTCAAGTATGCCTTCAACAATTAATTCATGAAAACCTTATTAACAAACTTCTGAAATACAGAAGGTCCATTCTTCAATCCAAACGGAAGCTTCAAATATTCAAATTGCCCATGGAATCTTGATTTGAAATCCAAACTTGAATATTTTTTTCATACAAGAAATCCAACAAATCTTCGATCACAGAAAGAGGATAATTGTTCTTGACGGTTATCTTATTTAGACGTCTATAGTCCACACACATTCTATATTCATCCTTATTACGTTTTTTTACTGAAACAATCGGTGAACAATAAGGGCTTTCACTTTGCTGTATAATTTTCATTTTAGTTAAGTCATCAAGTATATTTGATACGACTTCGCGCTAAAATCATTTTTAGTATTAATTGGCTCAATGAACTCCTTATTTACAAAAACTGTCTTAACCAAATTTATCGGACTTCCCGAATCAATTAACGCAACAATTTTAACAGGAGCTTCATTAAAATATATAGTACAATCAACACTCACTCCATCTGCAACATTCTCGTTAACCAAAAGTAAATTTTTTTGCGATTCTCTCGGCATCGGACAATCAGAAATTTTATGTTCTTGTGACCCACAACGAATGCAAGTACCATACGGCCATTTAGGTTTCGTACAATCTGGTGAGACATGACCCAATTCGCCATAATTATAACATCTGGTCTTCGAAGAACTTGATACGAACTTTTTCTCAGGTGGCTTTTCATTTTTCATAAATTTTTCATAGTCAATTTAGAAAATGCTTTTAGTAAATCTTCAGGTGTATGACACATCTGCAATCTGGCTTGGCTTTGTAAATTTGAATTTTTTATTCCATCGATTAAATATTCTACTAATTCTTCGTTTTCAATTTGTAGGGGGTTTCCCAATATCAGTTTTTGAGTGTAATATGTATGTAAACTTACGTGTTGAATAATTTATCCAATTCAAACAAAATTTGACCAATCGACAGGTCAATATGGCATGATCTTGATGAAAACTATTCACGAGTACGGCCCTCCAAACAAGCAATACCGTCCAATTCCAGTTCTTCCTCAACAACGTCATATTTTATTTTTTTAAAATCAATCGAACAGACGCAGCAAACATTTCAAAACTATCGCCATCACCTTTAACCGGAGTGATAAGCTGCTATTTTAAATCTAGATTTTTTACTTTCTTCTATTATCATTATCACCATTATTTAATGGGTCTCGATGAAAACTACTCGCCATTAATCGATCCATATCTTCTTTTAATTTTAACATTTGTTCCTGTAAATCATTTTTTTCTTTCTCGGACAAATAATCCAAATATTTTTGTTGTAATACAACTTTCGATCCATCCGCGTTCACACCAATTTCTTCCAATTTCTCTTTCAATTCGTCCACTAATAATTTTAATATTTCTTGCAATACCACCATTTTGATATGTTTAAGTAATGAAACAATTTTGAAAAATCACATTAAAATTAGTCAATCAATCGATTTTCACAAAAATAATCACTATTCACAATATGAATCTTTTCAAATCAATCTTTTCTGTGTTCAAATATACATGTGTTTTGAGACAAAAATGGCGCACTCGGGGTTTTTTTCTTTTAGCACTTTTTCTTACTAATGGAAATTAATTTTTATTCCTGAACATCTGAATATTTTAAGACATAAAATCTTTTCTATTTATAGGTGAATCGGGAGCGAATCAATCATGGATTAAATAAAAAAAATTAATTATTTCCTCAAACAAAATACGATAAACGATTTTTATTTTATTCACAAAAAACACAACCATCTTCTACAATACAAAATGGCACAATCAAACTAACCCTATAAACCAAATGAAAAATATTCGTCCAACGAACATGCAAATCTATTTTCATTTCTATAACTAATACAGTTTTCAGTGGCACAAAAATCTACATTTTTTCCTGATTTGAATTGGATTTTTTATATTTTTTGCCTTTTTCTTTTTGAAAAAAATCCAAAAAAAATCCAACAAATTTGTTGGATATTTTATTTGGATTTTTTTCAAAAAGAAAAAGACAAAAAATATATAAAAAAATCCAATTCAAATCAGAAAAAAATGTAGATTTTTGTGCCACTGAAAACAGTATAACTTTCTTATAATGAATATTTCACGCGAATAAAAAGCCAAGTACTGAAGTGTAATTTTGATAAATTAGTTGATGTAACTCATCGTACGTGATAAAATCGTTGTTCAAATAAAGTCGAAGAACGTTTGTTGGTCGATACTGAGCTAACTCTAGCTAAAGCACTGGATGGTAATTAAAAAATCAAAAAATAAGGCATGCAAAAATCGACAAATGATGAAGGTTCTAGCACAACATTAAATGAGTCGAAATCGTTTTTTTTTACAAACGGTGCCAAATAACACACAATTAGATAAAGTTGCTTAAGTTCGCTTAACATATGGAACAAGATATGGAAGCACGGAAGAATTGGTCATTTGATGTTCGCATGCAGAAGCGAAGATAATAAATTTAAAAAAAATAAATGAAAACTAATTAGAATTAAAGGCAAATTCTAATGTCGAAATTGACAAAGAACTTTATCTTGATGCTTTATTCAATTGCGAGAAACGAGAAAAGTGAAACGCATGGCTCGAAAAATCCAAATAGCTAATGAGGAAATAGTATTTAAACTTGAGAATAGATGGAATGTAGTCTCATTAATAAAAAATTAGCAGAAAATTTAAATATAAATTTGACAGTTCTAGTAACAAAAAATTGATATCGGTATTAGAGTGCTAGGTCAGTCATTTTGGAAGCCGTTGAAAGTATTGAACAAAAGTACAGTTCCCATACTAGGAATTCATTGATGTGTAGAGCTAGGGCTAGTTAAGCGAACAGACGAAATACACATTCAATCTCATTTAGAAATTGAAGATGATGTGTTCAAAAGGCTAGAACATTAAAAAATTAAAAACATAGATCTAAAAGCTAACCCAGATTTCAAGATCACTCCACTCGTCTTCATGCGATTAGAAGTGTGTCAAAAAGGAATTAGATAAGATCAAACCCATTAGAAACCAACACCAATCGTATGGATGATGGTAATTTTAAGAACGAAAAATAAGTTACGAGTAGGTGTAGGTCCGTCGAACATAAACATATACTCAGACGACACTATCCAGGGTAAAGGATCAAAATTGTTATGCTATTTGATTGTAAATGTGGATTCTGCAAATCCAAGTAAATCAAAAACACAGAAATACTTAGCTTTTTCGGCACCAAAACCGGGTCGTTATACATGCCTATAAGATTGTCATTTGGGTTAGCATCATCTCCTGACAATTTTTATCAAATGAGTATAAAAAAATTCTGGAGGATTGGGAATTCCATCATGAAACATCGAGTCCGTATTTTGCAATGGCTAATGGGTTAGCGAAGCGAGCAGTTCAAAGCGTGAACTCATTTCTAAGCAAAGTGATAAAGATAAGATAGAGAGACAAAAGGATTACAAAGCTTTAGAAACATATCAATATATAACAACTTGGAATCTCCGAATCAAAGGTTGTTGAGCAGAATGGCAAGAACAAACCTACCAATTAAACTGTTTTTTTAATATATACAGTGAAAATGGAATTTATCCATTTTTTATATGGCGCTGATATTTTGTCACTATTTTATATTGTATTGATTTTTTAAAAAACTTTGTTTTTAAAAAACTTATATTTTGCTAATTTTACATTAATTTATTTACACTTTTTAAAAAGATTTTGTACATGTAACATATATAACGTATAAACAAATATAACGTATAAACAAACAAAAAATATTTCTTAAAGTGACAATTTTATATATATTTTTTGTTTTTTCTAGGAAACCTGGTTTCGAGTGTTCATCCTTCTTCAGTCCTTTTGTATTATACAACTAATTTAAATCAAACTTTTTCGTCATTTATATACCCGATTTGGTCATTGCATATTGATGTTTCCTCCACCGTATAAAATTAAGTCATATATCTTGTTCGTCTTTGTATTGAGTTTGTCATTTAGTAGGAGTTGGTTGTTTCTGGTTCTGTATATCTTGAGTTCTTCGAGTCGGTCCATTATCTTTCCTTTACTACATTTGTGCAAAACTTGCAAATTATTATTGATGTCTGTGTATGTGTGGTTTTCGTTAACTAAATGTTGAGCAAATTTGGATTTAATATTCGACCTGTTTTTTTGACGTGCATTATATACAAATTAATATGTAATGACTGCCAAAAATTCTATATCGGACAAACTGGGAGAACATTCGGTACACGATTTGAAGAACACGTAAAAGAAGTAGATAATGCACGTCAAAAAAACAGGTCGAATATTAAATCCAAATTTGCTCAACTTTTAGTTAACGAAAACCACACATACACAGACATCAATAATAATTTGCAAGTTTTGCACAAATGTAGTAAAGGAAAGATAATGGACCGACTCGAAGAACTCAAGATATATAGAACCAGAAACAACCAACTCCTACTAAATGACAAACTCAATACAAAGACGAACAAGATATATGAATTAATTTTATACGGTGGAGGAAACATCAATATGCAATGACCAAATCGGGTATATAAATGACGAAAAAGTTTGATTTAAATTAGTTGTATAATACAAAAGGACTGAAGAAGGGTGAACACCCGAAACCAGGTTTCCTAGAAAAAACAAAAAATATAAAAAAATTGTCACTTTAAGAAATATTTTTTGTAATTAACTTCTATTTGTTTATACGTTATATATGTTACATGTACAAAATCTTTTTAAAAAGTGTAAATAAATTAATGTAAAATTAGCAAAATATAAGTTTTTTAAAAACAAAGTTATTTAAAAAATCAATACAATGTTTTTTTAAGCCGAAATGTCACAGAATATCTACAACTAGTAAGACAGAAACAAAAAGTGTATGCTGATAGAGGATTTACAGACGCTTCAGATTTGAAAGCTAAAGCTAAAGTCAGAATTCAAACAGGTAATCGAGCAAGGATTTCCCGTACAGTGATTCACAAAGCAGGTTCGCCATTGCCGACCGATTCTTTTACCGAAACGAATATCATCGTACCACAGGGCACATCAACCCAGAAATCGTTCCACACATTCAGGATGACTCGTTAGGAAGGAAGTAAGTTAGGAATACAACACAAGGTATATTAGGAAATAATGAAAGTGAATTTCGACCAAGACCAAGTTTTATTTCAGATGCTGAAATAACAGGTGACAGTACAGTAGTATAGTTGAGACAGCTAGTTAAGCCATTGTCAAGATTAAATCTATAAGCCAGGTAAAAAATATTTTGTTTTAAAGTACGAAGTTGAATAAATAAACACGTAAAATTTATAAAACATAAATGAAAAGGTACGTCAAATGAAATTAGTGAATGAAGTTAGTCTTCAGACAATACCTAAAAATTCCACGTTAGTAGATTATATGTTTAACAACCATCGAAGAAGATGCTTCAATGGCTGATGAATTAACGTGCTAAAATGCAATGCAACAAGAATATGAGTCGCATTAGTTGTGAACGGGTTTACACAGTGAAATTAGTTGACTACGATGAAACCTATGCGCCAGTGTTGAGGTTTACCTCTTTAAGATATTTAATACCACTTGTAGCAAAATACATTTTGGACATCAGATGGACGCTGTAAACGCTTTTCTTCATGGTGAACTTAAATAAAAAATTCACACGCTTCAACCCGAGTAGTGGTACAAAGGCGTTAAAGTATGGCAACTTAGGTTATTTTTTGAACTCGTGCAGTCTAGTCGTGTTTGGAATCAACAACTAAAATTGATCCTTGCATATACTACAAAATAGAAGGAACAAGGTGTTGTTTTTGTCAGTCTACCAAAGTCAACGATTTCTTGTTATTTTCGAATGATCAAAAAAGTCATCGGTTCAAATCAATTTTAAGATGAAGGATATTGGAGAAGTACATGACCAAATGAGGCATGTGCCAGCAAGCAGTGGGAGGCATTCTGTTAGCGTCTCAATTTGTTCAGTAATGTTAGCAGATTCAATAATGATTCCGGGAGCACATTGGTTGGAAGAGTTAACTGCGGTATTTAAAGGAAACTGCTAGACCAAAATTACAGTTATCTAAATTAGCACCTTCAAGTATCACTGGTTACTGCGATGCTACGATTGAGGCAATGATGGATACGAATGCAAATCCATCACCGGTTATATTTTCATGCATCAAATTGAAGCGATATGTTGGAAATCTAAAAAATAACCAATAGTCGCGATATCTAAATTGGAAGCAGGTTAGATCTCGTAACTGTCATGTATTGCAACAACAAAAGTTGAATTGATCTGGCATCAACAAACATTTTTCGTACCAGAGCTCATCAAGACATCTAGATATCAGGTACCATTTCGTGCGTGCAAATGTGAAGTATGCGAGGATAAAGATGAAGCGATTTTATTCAATGAATAAAACGAGGGTAGACGTGCTGGTGAAGACTCCTGATGGACCACAACATTTCCCTTGTACTAAAATTTCAGCAAAGACTGTTAGCGACATTCATGAAAAAGAAGTGCTAATCGAGTTTTTCCTGAACAGCAATGGTTTTTTGTAAGTTAGTTTGGTACCAACGCTACCTGCAAAGATGTTGCCTCGCATCATCATCTCACAAAACACTATAATAAAAATTCACAGAATATACATATGTACATATATTGGTTAGCCGTAAAGCAGAGTGTAACACTTCATTAAAGTCACAAGCTACTTCAAAGAAGGTCTGTTGAATGTAAATAGAGGTATCTAAGTATGTTTGCTGTAAAAATGCACAAGATCATTTGACCACTAATGATGAGAAAGACAGTTTATGTTAACCAACATATCAAACATGTGATTACAGCTTAAGGTTGTGGGTCATGAGATCAGGCCATGTTCCGGTGATTATAAAGAGTAGATGGATTGCGCCACGTATATGTCTTTGCGCCAACCATCGACAGTGTTAAGAAATAAATTCGAAAATGTATGCTCATTGTATATGATACACGGAATAATGTGTTGGTCGTTTCTGCAATACAGGGCGTTAATTTTTATGCACACATATATAGTACCTCTAGAAACGATTGCCAGGGGGAAACCCGAAATTTTTCTTACCTGTAAAGATCTTCTCGTAGATTACACAAAGTTTTATGAGCTGCAAGAAACATTTTTATAATTAAAATGTTTTCTTTATATTATTTTGACTCATACTCTATGATTCGTTGGTAGCCGCCACACGATTCGCTTTTAATTCTGATTCACTTCGTATGTAAACAAAACGATATCTTTTTAACGAACTTTAAGACATTTCGTTTTACTTTTGCTTTATTTACTCATATTTCTTTCCAAACATTTATTCATACATGTATATAGTGTGTTACTATTTGGCGTTCACAATGCAGCGTCTTACATGTACAAAGAATGATTTTTGGTGCATGCGCGTGTACAGCACCGTACACATTCTCAATTAATTTTATTAACAGACTTTCACTGATTTGGTATTTCGATTTTTTTTTATACGCGGGTAATCCGCAAATAAATAATTTCTTAGTAAAAACCGCCTACGGTGTCGCGTCATCGTTTTATGATGATGACGTTTGTACGGAGAAGTGTTTTGTTTCTTAAAAAAAATTGCACATGGCAAGTTGTTGATTGAATGGAATTTTTGGATACACAAAATATATGTGTGTAGTAAGAAAAACGATATTCAACCATCGAATGTGTTGATTTTTATCAAAATGATAGATAAAATGTTGTAAATCGAGCGCCTCTTTAGCTCAGTGGCAGAGCACTGGTCTTGTAAACCAGGGGTCGTGAGTTCAATCCTCACAGGAGGCAGAAATATAATTTTTTAATAAAAATCTAATAACACTTGTTGGGTTGTAATAAGATATGCAATATATAAATCGTGTAAGGGGGAGCGGGGTTATAGTTACATTCAGAACTTGTATTAAATAACACAAATGGCTCCTATGCGTAGTTGAAATTATAAATCACATAACCACGTGCCGCTGCATGCCTCACCACAACAGCTGTATGAACAGAGTCACAATTTGGTTTTCTATTATCTCTCTAATATATCGCGAGAGAAACATATTGGGTCCTGAACAGGAACTGGAAAAAAGACCTACCACTAAGGAATACTTCATCCAACGTGTAAGAAGGAGGTAATAATGGAGGACCTAAAGGCAAAAGATCTGCAAATAGAAGATGCAGCTAATATCCTAAAACGAGAGAGTGGTGAGAACAATGAAGTAAAAAACAGGTCTCCCACTCTTTATGCTTACTTTTAATAAAAAGGAGAAAGTTGACAAAAATTTCAACATCAAAGCTATACTAAATGTGAGGGTTAAAATAAAACCCCTAAAGAGAAATAGGAGGCTAATACCTCAATGCAAAAAATGCCAAGGTTTCAACCACATGCAAAAATATTGGGGTCGGGAGTCTAGATGCGTAAAATGTGCTGGAAAACACAGCGCGAAAGAGTATAAAGAAAGTAGAAACATCCCTACAAAATGCATAAACTGTAAAGGACATTATTCTGCAAATTACAGAGGATGTGAAGTAACGAAAGAACTTCAAAGGCTAAGAAACAAAATAAATCAGTTTCCTCAAAGCTCTAAGGTTACCAGAGAGAAAGGAACCAAAAACCAAGCGGAACCAAAGCCATACTAGTTATTGATACAGGGCGGAAAACCTACTCGCAAATTGTACAACAATCATCTAATGCTATTACTCATGATCCCCTCGAAAGGATATGTAGAAGCATAGAAGCCATAAATGCTAGCAGAAACTTAAGAATTGTCACCTGGAACGCGTATGGACTAGTTCAGCATGTTCCAGAGTTAGAAATTTTTATAAATTTAGAGAAAATAGATATATGCCTTACATCGGAAAGCCATTTGACCGAAACCATTTATTAAAATACGTGTTTATTAATGTTATCATGCTGTTTACCCAAGACGAAACGCGAGGGGAGGATCATCAGTAATAGTGCAAAAGAATGTCAAACACTATGAAGAACCTGGTATCGAAGAAGAAAGTATGCAAGTTAAAACCGTAAAAGTTGGAACTACTAATAATAATGAATACCGTATTGATGGTGACTTTAATGCAAAAAAGACCTATTGCGGATCAAGACTTACAACCTGTAAAGGAAAAGAGCTTTTCGAAGCAGGTCGGGTAAACAGCTGCGAGTTCCATTCTGGAGATAAACCAACATATTGGCCTGGAGATAAACCAACATATTGGCCTGCAGATATAAAAAAAATACCAGATCTCATTGATTTCTATGTAACGAAATGGATTTCTGGGGACTACATGTGCCTCGAAAATAGCAAGGGGATGTATTCTGACCATTCACCTGTTATCATGACATTCAGCACAATGATAATTAACAAGGATAATTTGCCTAAGATAAATAATAAAACTGACTGGGCCCTATTCCAAGAACTAATTGAAGAGCAAGCAGCACAAGTGGAAGACGAACTGGAGGTACTTAACAGTACTATTCAACAAGCAGCATAAAAAAGGTCTCCTACTAATCATACCGAATCCCGTAGGAATCAAAATTATCCTCTTGAAGTCAGGGAATTAGTTAGAGAGAAACGAAAGACACGAAAGACCTTGCAAAGGTGATGCGCCCCGGAAAACAAAAAAATCCTCAATTATCTGTGCAATAGACTGGAACAACTTATAAAAGAAATTAGGAACGAATCTATTAACAAGTATTTAAGTGGTCTCACTGAACATAAAGACACTGATTACTCTCTTTGGAAAGCAACAAAGGGATTAAAAAGGACCAAAATGCATGTGCCGCAAAAGTGAGTAGCAAAAAGCTACTTTATTTGCGGCTCATTTGGAAGAAACCTTTCAACCGTTACCTAGGCAAACTGCAGATGAAAACATAACAAAAATTAGCAAAATTGATGACCGTAATATACGATCTGAAACATTACAGGAATTGAAAGAGGAATGCCTTCAGATTAAAATATGTCCCACGACAGTGGCAGGTTGCCGAAGTAATTATGATTCCTAAACCAGGCAAACCAGCAAATGCCAAAAAGTCGTACAGGCCGATTTCACTTCTTTCTGTCATTTCAAAATTATTTGAAAAATTACTGCTTAAGAGGCTCAAGCCAATAATTGAAGAATGGAATTTAATTCCACCCTACAAATTACGATTTAAGGAAAATCGCTCTACGATAGAACAAGTTCAGAGACAAAACTTCCACAACCAACCAACTCAGTGAATAGCTGGACAAAGAAATGGCGCATTAGCCTAAACGAAGCTAAATCGATTCACGTAAACTTCACAAACCAGAAAGTTAAACCGATTTCAGTGGAACTCAATTCAAGGAAGGTTCCAAATGCAAATACAGTCAAATACCACGGCATGACTCTCGATTGCAAGCTTAGATGGAAAGTGCATGTTAAAAAGAAAAAAGAAGAATTGATCAAATATAGGACGGAAGAGCTTTGGATTGCCGATTGCATTCTCGGAACAGGTGTCCAAGTCAAATTCAGGGTGTTTTGAAAACGAATAATAATGATGCTGGCGCTTTCATCAATTCTCTCGTTTCTTTCAGTCACATCATATCAAAATTCACCATAGAAAAAATCAGGTAAAGATTTGAATCTGCATTCAAAATTAAAAAAGTTTCGAAATCCTCGTTCTCATTTTCAATTCGGAGATAAAGCGCATGATTCCAGACCAAGCTGTACATTTTTTAGCCAATTTGTTTGAAAAACAAATAAACAATTTTAAATCCGCATCGGGGTGTTACCACCATCCCGGTGCGGCATAAACTACCAGTCGCCTTTTAATTATAAATTTAATTTCCACTGCAAAGTTCATGATTGATACTGAAGCAGAAACGAGCAGTTTTAAATTGGAATTCAGACGTGTTGATGCTTCATTGGTGTTGAAACGCATCTGGTTGGTTACCGATTTGTGTAAGCGAAGGCTCTGCAATCCATTAACATCAATATATGCAATCGGAGCCATCACTCCAATACCTCAGTTGGATAAGTCGCTGATGAATTCCCAAATACAAAAGGTTTTTTTTCTAAATTCTTACTTATTTTCGCCAATTGGTTGGGCATTAAATCAGCTAAGGATCAAATTACATTACGACTAGAAACGTCTGTACGTCATGTTTCTTGTAAAACTTGGTGTTTTACACCGGACAAATTAAGAATTAAAAGGTTGTAAGTTAAGAATATCATGGCTTTTGGTATCTGTCGCATGGTCAAGTCCTTTACAGTTGGTTACGAAGATAAACGGAGATTGAAGACCAGGTGGAGAATGCTTTACTTTAAGTAGCGACACAATTCCTGATCGTTATCCAACATAGCACGTTTCGTATCAACTTGAAGGATGTTTAATTTTCACAACTTTGGATCTTGTTCAAGCATATCCCGATTGAACCGTCTAAAATTCGAAAAAGAGCCATATCAGCTCGTTTGGTTTATTCGAATTGCTCTCTGTGGGTAACTCTAATTGAATCAGGCGATGTAATGAAGGCAATGTATGTAAAATTATTCTTATAGTGCTGAAGGTAGGAGTGAATGCCTTACGATTCTTCACCAAGTGCATTGTTCTGCAGGCTTACATCCGTTTCTCATAAAAACAAGTAAATTATGAACCCTATACAAAGGCCTCGCGACCTTGAAAATTGTAAACGGGTAACGCTTTAAAACGAAATCTCCGAAACTTTTCCAACCAGATAAAAAGTGACACATTGGGCGTACTTGCACTTCAAGCGCATGGATGTTCTGGGAATGCGATTCATGATTCCACCAATGGCCACCCTCTCCATTACAGCGCAACCATCAGAATTGGTTATATCATGATGATATCATCGAACTTCGCCCTATCAACATGCGATAGATGGCATCAAAAAATATCTGTACTTTGAGAGTTGGAGGAAGTCATAAATAACATACTGTACCGCGATATTAAAATCATCGAGGGTGACTTTAATGCAAAAATCACAAAGTAACTTGGAGATCGGATGATGGAAATTGGACAACCATATTGACACGTCATAATCTCTAAAGGACACTCCACCAGCATATCCGACGTTAGATCAGAGGTGCCGACATGAACAGCGATCATTTGTTTGCCATCTTCAAATATATATGGTAAATGGTGACTGTCACATCATTTAATAGACAAACACAAAAGACCGCTCGATGGATTTTCGATTCTTTAAAAGAGCATGCACACAGTTAGACGTAACTACTCTGAGTTAAAATTCTATCGGAAGAAGACCTTTCACCCAAGAAGTACCGCCATTTTGATGGCGAATGGATTTTGGAATGAAGATCTGGGAATAAGATTGGCTGATGTGAAATGACGCCAATTAGAGCAATTGCTTCACCAGGTGAAGAAGTCTTTCTCGATTATCCCACAGTAGATGAATGGAAGGTACCTGGTCTCGACGGAATCTATTCGTTTCAATATTATACAACAACTTCTCGGAGCAAGCGATATCCCCTGATGCATTAAATCCAGTCGAGTTGGGCCAGCCATCTGGGTCATGTTGTAAAGACCACAGAACAACCTATTATGAATAAAGTGATCCAACACCTACCAGTCCGTGACGACGTCGAACAAGATCTAAGTAAAATAGGAAGTCGAAAGTCGAGGGCGAGAGCGATGGTTCGCGACGGATTCGAGGACCACCATGAGAGTTCTTTTAGGATTAAAAATTCCTTTTATAATATATTTGAACGATGTTGGTAGCGTCTAAATCAAATGAAGAACAACGAGGACATCTACAATTAGTTGTTTAAAAATTATCAGAGAACGGTTTAATGATTAATCCTAGAATAAATGTGTATTCGTTTCTCATAAGATTAAATTTCTTCGACACACAGTTAATGCATAAGAAAACAGTAAGACTCATCGAAACCTTCAACAATTACAAGGAGAAATTATGTCAAGCAACTCTTTTCGCACATCATATCTTTTAGTGCAAGATTAACAATCATGATCGACGTGTCAGAGGCAGGAATTCTTACCCTTCAAATTGTACTCATCCTGATGCGTCTATATTAAGTTTTTGACAAAAACTGAGCAAAGGGCACAAAATTGTTTACAATATAAAAAGTCGAAAGTTTCAAGTCATACGCGGGGGAAATCCCTCGTTTTTTATAAATTGTTTGGCATTAAAATAGACTGTGACGTACCAACGAGCAGAACAGTAGTTGGTTGCCGTCGTAAAGCCATGTATGTCTTGGAATGAGAAATGACGATGCTCAAATTAAGGGGGAAGTACCAGCCGTAGAAATAATGTAGCTCAAGACCGCTATTAAGTTCTTCAATCGGAAATATCTAAGTGAGGGACGAAAAAATTAATTGAGAGCCATAACGGTTATTTGGCGACCGTTAATGAAAAGTTAAACACCATCTGCTAGCCCGGATGTGATGAACGATGGATAATTGGGCGAGTATAATAAAATTATCATATACTTACATTAAAAAGTGGGAAAGCCGGATTCATTGAATCACCCCAACCAGTGCAACCGCCCCGCAAACATCTCGTTTTGTACGAGTATTGCCCACGAGGTGCAATAAACTCACCATTCTCGCGCAACGCGGTCGACCCCTTCAAAAACGTTAACTTTCGTTCATTTCCATTTATGTCTTTGATCAATTTAGAGTACTTGAATCGTGTATCCTTCGACTCCTTTTGCGTCAAATTGAATCGGTATTTTGTAAAGTAATCCATTTTGCACTAAATCACACACAGAAAACACTTGTCGTTTCAAATTTCACACGCACAACACAAAACCACTACGTAAATTTTTTGATTTAAATTAAACTAAACAATTTTTTTTTTAAATGTTTTGCGCACCAATTTTGTTGCTACAAAATTTTTTGGGATGTCGTCTGCGAAAATTCTCTATATGATATCGAACAGAACACAATAATTAGAAACGGAAAATACCGCAATTAAAAATAGAAAGAAAAATTCGCGCACAAATTCGATATGTCAGAGACGCGACGACAGTGGGAGATAATTTTCACCGACAAATTTTCAAACCAATTTTATTTTTTATCTTGAAAATTTCTTCGAAACAACCGACAGCGATCGCGATCACGACAATCTGATAATCGAAATCCAACTGAATTTTAAAAATATTTGCAATGAAAATATTTTGTTGTCTGATCAGCTGATTGTAATGTTCGGGTACATAACCAATATAAATATTTTTCTTTACGTGGGAAATTTCGATGAAATGAAAATGAAAAACACAATCGGTGTGAGTATTGTAAACATTTGTGCAGTGCATTTGTTAAAGATATAATTGTGAATTGTTTGACGGCCATGCCAAATATATAAAACAATTAAAATGATTTAATATATTTTTAAAATTTTTTGGTTAGTTCGCCAAGTTTTGGGTCTTCTTGTTGCTGCAACTTTGATTCATTCTGATGTTGTTTGATATATGTATGCCCGTTTCTACTGCTTTCGAATAGGCCAATTGTAGGTTTAGTCATGGGTCATTGACCGGCGCTATATTACAGAGGGTGCATGCAAATGGGTTGCTATAGCAGATTTACCATTCGCTATGTCACCTGTCGTTTTTTTAAACGGTTTTTAAAAGGTTTTTTTTAAATCTCACCACACGGATCGTGCAGACTAAATGTCTGGGCGCTCTCTACAGTTCAGACGAATTGACTGATAAAAGTAAAAATTCATATTTAAATCTTTTCCATAAATTTAGAGAATCCATAGTGATGGCCAAAATCGGTACATCGGAAGTAGCAGCTACGAGAAAACGATTAAAAACAAAAAGATGGTAAATTATATTTCAAAAAATTATTTAGCTTCATAAAAAAAATATTTTAGTTAAATTGCCGGGGTCTTTTTTGATTATAAAAACAGTTTCTTCCAAAAGTCCGAAAATCTTTTCTTACGTTTCCGTCTCTGACGAAACCAAAAAATTTGAATGAAACCAAAAAATTTAAAACAAAATTTGGTTAGCGCTTCCTACGGAGCACTAACATTAAGATGATTACTTCGTAAATTTCCTGAATCTGAAGTTCATTCATCAAATTCAAACCTTATGCGATCGTGTTTGTCTACAAAGAAGGATTTCGGATCCTCCCTTAGAATCTGCGGTTGCATCCGGAAACTAAACAAGGAGAGTATGATAAATTAATTTACAATAATTATTACTCAAATTGTTTCGATCTCGCCTATTGGTTTGATGGGCAATCAATTCAGCATGGGCTAGCCATTTTTCCTAGATTGATGACAGTGACATCTGGGGTTGAGTATTAGTAGTAGCACTAGAGGTAGTTTTATATCAGGTTTGTTGTGTAGAAAACTATATTAGTCCGGTACAAACAGAACCGTATAGAATAAATTCAGGCGCATTGAGAATATTCAATTGAGGTATAAATACGAGTGCAACGAACACAATGGCTAGAGTCTTACCGCGCATCCGCAATAGAATTCTTTTTACTTTTTCCTTACAGAAAAGTATGAAAAAAAATTGAGAATACAATTTTTTTTCTCAATTTTTTTTTTCATACTTTTCTGTAAGGAAAAAGTAAAAGGAATTCTATTGGGGACGCGCTGTTAGTCAGCCATTCAGAAGATGTTTCAAGTGATATACAATTGTGTGATTCGTTATTTGCGAGGTGGTTTGGTTGTGATCATGAATTTTGTATATTTGCATTTGTTGTGTCGTACCATGTTAACGCGTTGCATTTCATTTTATTATAACAGTTTTAAACTAATGCACCAAAATATTAAAAATTTTGATGTTGTGGGAATCTGAAACTAAAACTGAATCTGAAAAAACACAATCGCGGGATTTAAATATTTTCCAAAATGTAGTACCGATCAACGTGCTTGCGGAGTAGAAGGGTTGATAATAGTAAAGTAACCATAGTATGCCTCTATAGACTTCACTCGTTTATTTTTAGTTTATTTTTGGTGGAGCTCAACTAGTTCTTGGCAACAATTAAGTCAAAGCATATAATTTTCGTGGATTGCATTAATATCGGTATACTTTTCATTGCGCCAGTTATTGATGAGAACAAATTTCTTCTGTCCAGTTATGAATTTAGCTCAAATATTAATGTCCCTACGAGAATTACCACCATGTTTCCATTTGTTCTTCTCATTTTGATATTAGTTGCGTAATTGATGACTTGGTATATCACAGACCATTGCGCCATTTTTATAGTTGTCACATAGAGTTTGTAGCTATAAAGTACAATCGGCAAAACAAGTTCCAGTCGCTGATAAACTGAATTAGTTTGGAACATTTATGCATTACAAAATCACCCAACTTAAAGAATTTCACAAATTCAAGCCATGGAGGTAGTTTCTGCTTATTTAGTAATTCAAATTAGCTTACTCGTAAAATGAAAAGATGTTCCAATTCAGTTTCAACAAATAATTGTTCTGGGTTAGTAAAACAAATGAATAAAGATATACCTGCGGCTAGGTATTATTTGAATCGTTTCCAAAAAGTTGCTGGAAAGCTCAAGCGGCAATGGACTTTACTTAACGTACTTCTCATCAAAGCTATAGTTTTAGTATACTATCACAGAAATGATTGATGAATCAAACAGTTTTAAAGTTTTTCTAGTACTGTTGGGCGTTCATCTTGAAGAAATTTCAAGTTACTTACGATAACTGAGGTTTTTTATTTCGGTCGTTTTTTCGGATGTATTACATTATTTACTCTCTAGTAGAAAAACGCTCTATAAATGTATTTGGATTATATAAGAACTATATTTAATACTGTTGTAATTTTATGCATTTTATTCAATCGTAATGTATTCGAAGGTTTTTTCCGGTGTCGTTTAAAATCACCGGTTTCATTCCGCTCTTCAAAAAGGGCGATCGTACACTAGCCAATAATAATCGATCAAGATAAGATTCTTGAAAAACGACTTAAAACGATTATTGCTAAATTTCCGGATAATTTCAATTATTTCAATAAATATCAATTTAGTTTCACGTGTAATCTAAGCTTAGAAGATGCCTTACTAGAGCTCATGAACCTTCTACATGTTAGTATTCACAACTCAAAATCGATATATACTTATAGCAGCTGAAACACTGCTGGTATAATCGTCAAAGTTAACCTTTAGTGAGCGGCTAACAATAAATAATTGTAACCAACCTCAGAAGCTGATATACCGAAATTTATTTAGAAAGGTGTTATGATCTACCAAATCTCTCCAGCGAGCACCAGTCACTATGCAGCGGTCAGTTTTAGGGCCCATTTTATTTTTAATTTATATAAATTCCGTATTCACCCAAAATTTAAAAGGCAAAGTGTTGGCTTTTGTAACGAGTATTTCGTTACAAAGATGGTCTAGGGGGTCACCCCTGAGTTTAGTAAAAATATCTATCATGGATGAAATGTACTAATCAATTTATGAATGAAAGTAGAAAATACGGTATTGTGTTAATTATCCCAAAAAGTTTTAAAATTATTCGATTCACACCGCAATTCGACGTATGCTAGCTCGACTTGAGCAGGATAGAACCACTAGTGATCGTAGACGTATACAGGAAGAAATCGAAAAAGTCGATCATTGGAAAATATTGAACGTTGAGGATATGTTGAGGTTCACCTGTTTCCCTACAAGGTTCAGCTAATTCAATCTCTAAATGCAGCTGATTTTATTACACGTCGGGTGATTACGGAATGAAAAAGTTAAAAACAATATTATTGGGGCAATCTGTTTAAAACTCTCTAAGGTGTTAACAGTTTTTTAAGTGTAAATATAAACTGTTGGGGTTAAGCTCAAGCCTAACCAAATTGCAAATTTATTCGTGCTCTCGACATTTTAAACGCAAGTGACATAACAATGTATAAACTATTTCTTGAATGTGGTTATTAGAATCGGACTATTGAGTTGTAAACAAGACCGGTTTCCATAACCTGTGTGCTTGTCGTTCTATACATTATACCACCTATACCTTTTACATATAAAAATAATTTAGTAATTAGCTAAACTACAATACATTATATTAGAAACGCTTTAATTTTATAAGTTTATAAATGAATGAATGCTACCTTCAGTAAATGATATTCACGTTCATTAGTAAAATTAATAAAGAAATAACGAAACAATATTTTACGTTTTAGACAGTGTGCACCAAAGTTAGCCGTACTTCGAATACAGTGAATACTAAAATATGTGTAACACAAACATTATCTAGAATATTTGAATTACATCAATTTTCAATCCGGCTGGGCTATCTCAACATACACTGAATCTTAAAATTGGAACTATAGTTATGTACTGTAAAATGTAATATGTAATATGTACAGTCATACTACTTTGGAATCTCAACACAAAACAAGGGCTATGCAACGGCGTCGGTACAAAATCCCGAATTACAAAACACCGAATTATCAAAATCCCGACAAAAAAAAAATCCCGACTTTAAAATTCTAGACTATTAAAATCCCGACTTTCAAAAACCCCATTTTCAAAATACCTATTTTCGAAATCCCGATTTTGCTGAAACTTTTTTAAAGATAATAAATTTTCTGTTTTTATCTTCATTTTTATTTTTATTAAGAACTCGGTCTTTTCTTGCCCGATCTTGGTCAAATTTGGGTTATCAGATATAATTTGTATTTTAATGTGAATTATTCTAGAATTTTTGAAATTGAGCCTGCTCAATTGAGCTTGGCCATTCCTCAACCAATAATTGTAAAATTTTATTTACAAAATTGGATTTGTAAAAATATGTACTTTTAATAAAATATATTCTTGGTCGTCCTGAAAGGAAAGTTTAGGTTTTTGATGAAATATTTAATGATAAAATAATAAAATATCATGAGCAATATTTTTTAAATAATTAACTTTATCAGTATTGTTTCTATTTACAACAACGAATAAAATTTTGCTATTTCGTTCCACGTATTTTTTGGAACGCATTCTCCAGCTTTCCATTTCTCAATGCGTGTTTGCATATCATCATCTCCTTTGCCAATTCTTCGATTAACTTATAGATCTCTACATGAGGTCTTCCGATTACTATTTTTAGTCGGGCGTGCCAGGCCTCAGCCGAGTTTTGTGTTCTAGGGAAATTATTTCAATGGTTCTGGAATACAGCCCAGAACTCTGTACTGTATTGGGGTCTTCCTTGGTATCCATGAACACATTTTGTATAATTTGTTTGGAACCATTTGGCAATTCGAAAAAAATTCCAAATTTCCAATGTTAACCTGAAGGTGTTCAGATTGCACTTTTCTCCATAATATTTGCCCGAAATGAAAAAAGGCATCCTTTGTATTCAGCCAACGGAAAATATGTTTTAGGTACAGTTACGCTTGCCTTTTCAAAATCAAACACAATTCTCTTTGGATTTAACAAGATGTTAAAATCACATTTTAGAAACCTCATAGAACATTTCCGAGTCAGCTTCTGTTGATTTTGAGGTCAATGTCCAAAATAACAATGGCATGATCTGGTCGCCAATTTTACCATGGATCGGGAATAACTGTCATGAGACGGAACAACTTCGAATGTACCGTCCATGAGCCAGCATTCAGCCTCTGCTAGAAACAACATAGATGTTTTTATCCCTACTTTAACGTTTCTGGAATGGATATTTCATTTAAACTTTCGGGCTCTTTCAGTGTTGTGGCCCTCATTCGAGCAATATTTTGTTTTTGTGCTCCATGTGAAGGCAAATATGATCTACAATCGAGGTCACATTCAACAATACTTTCTTTTATTATTTGAGAATGTCGCAACCCTGGTATACTTCTGCCAAACTTTTTACAGTTTCATTTGCCTTAAAAACATTTTTTTCGGAAGCCACTGGAGCGTGATTATGATCTGATGGTTCCTTTTTTAATTCATGTTTTCCTTCTTCTAGTGTTGTGGTTGCTCTTATAACCGAGCTTTTGACCGGCCGGGCAACTCGCAGGCGCCCGAATTCATAATTTTTTTTTTCTAAATCGGGCTTTTCAAAGTCAGGATTTTGATTTCGGGATTTTGAAAGTCGGGCAAACGACCCCAACCCCATAAGAGTAACATTGTTTTAACTCCAAGGATCGATCTTTCAAGTTTTGTCACCAGGAGCTACCTTTTAAAATTAAACGACGACAAGTTCTTATTAAGGATCAATTTGCTGGACACGGATAACTTTATGCTGCATTTTCAAGAGTTCGTCGTTAAGTTAAGATTCTGTCTACTCCGCACAGGGAATGCTGATTCATGGAAGTCATAACATTTCTACCAAAAACGTTGTTTACGAGTTTGTATAAAGAAATTTTTGATTTATGAATTGTAAAGTTTAATCATATCGCATTAGCTTAAAATATACCTTCACTTTTTAAATATAGTAAAACTGAATTATTATTATGTTATAATATATTATGCCTTCTTACACTTTCTTTGGTATCTTATATTAATTTATTTATTACATTTTAAGCGAGGTAACACGTAATTGTGTCATTGCCAGAAAATGAGTTTGAAAGTTTTCCTATAAAAAAACTCGATTTTTCACGGAACTGAGGGCTACCTTGTATTTGTTAAACTATGTTTACAGATCTTTTTTTTTTTTTTTTTTTTTTATTTATTTATTTTGTACTAGCCCCAAAATATGGTGCCATTTGGCCCAGTTTCAATATTTACAATTTTTACAATTTTCATTCAAATTTTACAAATTTTCAAATTTTACAAATTTTTAAATTTTACAAATTTTCAAATTTTACATTTTAATTTTTTTTAAATTTTAATCTTTTATTCATTCGCATCGATCCCCTTTCATACTTCTATCTGATTCATTCTTATAAAATCATACACATTCTTATATACTTGCATCCCCATTCGTAATAATTCAGTCAGATTCCTTGCGCTCAAGAGGCCATCGAACATTTGTCTATTCTGATTGAATGAAGAACATTTCAGAATCAAATGTTCGATGTCCTCCACAACCAAACAGCTTTCGCATAATTCACACTCAATCAAATTGCGTTTCTTCAAACACTCTTTCCAATTACCATGATTCAATCTCACACGTTCCATTGTTCGTAACATTCTAGTATCTCCTTTGATCTCCTTAAAAAAAGGTCGAATCAAAGGAGAACTAACCAGCTCAAAGTACTTCTTGCCTTTCACCTGACATTTTTCAATAAATTCCCTCTCCCATTTTCTCCACAGATTCACCTGAAACATGCGAAGTACATCTCTTGCATCCATGAATTCATATTCATTTATACCTTCAACCAAGCAACCCCGTTTCGCAAGCATATCGGCTCTTTCATTACCTTCAATTTGTAAGTGTGAAGGTATCCATTGAAGAATGACCTCACTCCCACAAGATTGAAGGTATTCATACAACATTTCCACATACACATTTCCATGAGTTCCCCCACCCTTACTAATCAATTCTAACCCACTCCGGGAGTCGGAGAATAACACTACTCTCCTCCTCCCTTGTGCCATTGCCAACTTGATCCCTTCCATAATTCCAATCAAATCTGCATTCATTATACAGATACTTTCATGCACTCTTACCATTTTCTCTTTCCTCATTGAAGGAATAAAAATTCCTACACCTACTCGCTCACCACTCACACTAGCATCTGTATAAACTTCTACATGTGCAAAATAATTTGTTCGCATTTTTAAAAACTCACTCTTAACCGATAACTCATTCATCATTGCTTTTGTTGTATCACCAAAATTCAAACGCACAATTAGATTGCTCGGAGGGACTTTCGGATTTACGGGCCGAATCTTGGAGAATACATTCATATTCTCCAAGATCACCCGTGACCGTTGTGTTCTTTGGTAATCCGTCCCTCTTTGCAACCTCTCTTTCATTTCATTCACCAATTTATTGTCCTTAGTCAACATCCGCACAGTCTCTCGCACGGTGATCCATTCCCTCTTATAATTGAGAGGTGAGTCACCCAATTCAGACCATAGAGTGTGTATTGGGGTTGAGTTAATCACCCCCAATACCACTCTGGCACAAGCATTCTCCACAGTCATCAACTTTGTAAACCCGAGTTTGGACCCATTACCATAAACACATTCAATCTGCTCTTGCAATTATCAGCTAATTTATCCATATGTACTCTAAAATTCAATCGCTTATCAATCCAGATTCCAAAATACCTAGTCAAATTTACACATTCTATTCTCTCATTATACACTTTCACCTGCTATGGTGAATTTGTTCGAAAAGTCATACTACAACATTTTCTCGAATTTACACCCAAATTCAATTCTGTCAAACATTCTGTTACCTAATTCACACATTCTTGAGGCCCACTCAGGTCCTCCTCGATGGTCCTCTCCTTGCTCATCATGACAAAGTCATCTGCAAACTGCAAAATGACTTTGTCCGGGTAGTTAAATCTATGCACCGAGCTCGTGTATAGATTGAAGAGAGTCGGTGAGATTTTACTGCTTTGAGGGAGGCCTAAATTCACTGCTCCCTCCAACCTATACCCTCTACCACACAACACTAACTTTCTGTCATTCATGAACTCATACACCCATTTGCAAATTTTCCAAGGAAACCCAAGGTTCATAAGGACTTGAAAGAGCTTCCCCGGAACCACGTAATCATATGCCCTTTCTATATCCAAAAATACCGCCACAACATACTTCTTTTCCTTTCTTACTTCCCATACAAACTTTTCTACACATTCAATTGCTGAGTGGTTACGGCGGAACCCAAAGGTGGTTTCCGGCAACAAATTACCCTCATTCACCAATTTATCTAAACGACCTTTCATCATACCATTCACAATTTTAACAAATACATTCAACATACATATTCCCCTGTAATTTGTCGCTATATTTTGGTCCCGATCTCTTTTTGGAATGGGTACCACCCTGCTTTCCTTCCATTTTTCCGGTATTTTAATATTCATCCATACTTGATTAAGAATTCGAAGCAAAGCCACCTTGGCTTCGAACTCCAATCTACCTATCATTTTATAACTCACTCTGTTTGTTCCGGGGGTAGTAAATTTGGAGGATTCTAAAACCCCAAGGAACTCATCCCATTCAAACTCCTTACACATGCATTCATCAGTTCACTTTCATTATCAGGTAACAAAAATTCATTCCTATCACCCAAATTGTTTCTAACATTCAACATCATTTGTAAAAAGACTCCTCCCTTCTCTCTATCATCTAACATTGCATTTCTACCTTTTGCTCTATAGCCTCTCATTCTATTAAAATTATCCCATACATCCTTTGTTGTGGTCCTATGTGTCATTTTGGACACATAGTCCCGCCAACTTTTCCTCTTCGCTCTACGGATAGCCTTTTTCAATTTTGCATTCATTTTTCCATAATGTATTCTACATTCATGACATACACATCTATTGAACTCTCTCAATGCTATCCGTTTCCTTTCATACCAATACTGAATTTCATTATTCCACCAACCATTTACCTTACATTCATTCCCTGCTATATGTATACAGCACATTTCATTTACTCTCTCTATTTCATCCTCAAGTTGGTTAAGTGTTAACCTCATTTGCTTCATTTGTTATGAGAATCTCATCCATACGTTCTACCCATTTCTTACCATTCAAAATGACCTTACGGTCTATGTCAACATTTACACCACCTAAGCACGTCCTGATCAAATAATGATCGCTACCCAAATTCTCATCTGTTACATTCCAAGGGACTTGGGCCGCCAGCCCACTAGACATTAATGTTAAGTCTAATGCATTGGTTGTCGACCCCACAGACGGTATCCTTGTTGACTCACCATCGTTCAGGATCACGAGATCGGAATCCAAAATTAGTCGAGTCAACAAGTTTCCACAAGCATCATTTCTTTCACACCCCCAGACTCTTGAATGCGCATTCATATCACCCCCTACAATCAGGTCACTTTTTCCTTCCACCCAGTCAAGCAAAATTTGAAAATCTCTCAGGTTTTTTTCTCTATCACTCACTGATACAATTGGAGTTGCACAGGACCAGGCTGATATTGGTTCGCGCCAATATCGTCACTCCGCCAAAGCCATCAGCCCTCGGTCTGGACAGAAAATTGTACCCTTTTAACCGAAACGTCTTACCCGCACGCTCTCAAGTTTCACACAAAAGCATCACATTCACATCATTTTTGGCCAGATAATTCCGCAACATATCGCCATTGGCATACATGCTGCGGATGTTTATCTGTCCAATTGTCAAGCATTCATTGGATCTTAACATTCGCTCTGCCATTCAATAGAAAAGAAGAACGGAAAAAAGTATTTAAAAGACAATAATGGATAATGCTTTTTCCCTCCTTCCCTCTACAATTCATCCCCACTCATACCTGCATCCTCAATTTGACAAATGTCTAACTCATTTGCATTGAGGAAACAGTATCTCCTAAACTTCACGGCCTCTATGTTCCTTGCTGCTGTTGCTCCTATCTCGATTCTGGAATTACTTGGTCCTGGTTCCTGTCTGTGTTTCAATTATTTTGTGTCCTTCTATTGTTGTATCTTCATTATCATTATTACTATTGTTATTTCTATTGTTGTTGATATTGTTGTTATTAATTTTGTTGTTGTTGTTGTTATTATTATTATTATTACTATTATTGTTACTACTATCGTTGTTGTTATTATTGTTTTTGTTATATTTATTATTGTTGCTATTATTGTTGTTGTTATTTTTACTGATATGTTTATTACTGATTTTTCTTGTTGTTTGCTCTTCTGCCTCCATGTTAGATTGTTGAGTGTTACTGTTATTAGTATTCACCATAATTCATGTTGTTTTATTCTCAATATTGATGTTTTCTTTGTTACTGTTGTTTATTGTTGCTTTTGTACTATTTTTGGTAATTGGTTCAGCTACTATTTGGCTGTACAATCTTTTGGACGAAACTCCAGTGGTATTGGCATTCTGTCGATAATACAATTCTTTGGCTTTAAAATATGTTAACCGTTCATCGGTTTTAATTTTAATGATCGCCTTCTCCACTTGAAATGTCGGATATTTTTGGTCAAAAGTTGTGTGTTCTTCTTTACAGTTTGCGCAATTAATTGGTTCACAAATAATGCCCTCGTTTCCATTTGGAATGTTTTTAGCACATTTTGGGCATACCGGCAACCTTTCACATTTTGTCTTTGTGTGTCCATATCTCTGCCAGGTGTGACACCTCATTGGATTTGTGTAGTATGTACGCACGTCCAGTTTAAGAAATCCGGCTTTTATAGTTAAAGGCAGCTCTAGTCATATTGAAAGTCCATATCAGTAGTGGAGTATCCTTGAGTTCATTATTTACTTTCCGCTTTATTCTGTCAACTTTTATTACCTTCTGACTTTTCAACTCTTTTGCGATTTCCTCTTCAGTTATCATCAGCAAATCTCGGCAATAAACTACTCCTTTTGTGTTACTTAAAAACTGATGTTCCTCCACCTGAATATTCATTTCTCCGAGTTTTTTGGCTGCTAACATTTTTGCAATTGCCTCCTCTCTGTCCAATAATACCAAGAGGTCACCATTTCTGGTGCGCTGTGTCTCCTTGATCTGCGTTGTTATCATTGACAATCCTTTTTTAATGTAAAAAGGTGACACTTCAATAAAAGTTTTATTATTGTCAACCCTTTTCACCACTAAATACGTTTGCGATGATTTGTAATCATCGAAAAAACTCCTTCTTCTTTTATTTTGACTTTTTTCAAGTCTCATGTATCCTCTGTTATCAACCAAAGGGGTAAACCGATTTTGTAAAAATTCCGGCATCCTGCCCGCAGGCAGTTACCTCGTTAAAATTTAAATCCGGTGTCCGGTGTTGGGACACTGATTGTACGCAAAAAGTACTGTTTTTCTTTCTTTTGTTGCCACACCACACAATCACTTATTCCACTAATATATATATATATTTTAATACTACTAACAACAAAAAAAAACCAATTAACCAACTTGAATAAACAAAAAAAATAAAAACCAAAAATTAATTAACTTTAATATTAAAAAAAAAAAATCGCAAGGAAAAAATTTTTAAAAAAATTTTTTGGAGCTGTCAAATCAACTTTTCGCAATGAAAACGCAATTCAGACTGTAAGTTTGCAGATCTCTTACTATAAATATTGAGGTTCAAATTTATAGTCATGAATGCTTCGGTTAGCGTACAAAATCGTAAAATTTATGAGGCCTCTTTAGCTCAGTGGCAGAGCACTGGTCTTGTAAACCAGGGGTCGTGAGTTCAATCCTCACAGGAGGCAATTAATCGTTTTTTTTAGCTTATAAATAATTTTTTTGTTTAAAAGTGGCTTCGCGGCAACCACTCAAGGTTTTGTAACTGAAATATATCAGCCAAATGATAATATCGCGGTGATGGTGTATAATTAACAATTCATACACTTCTGACATGAATCGTTGCCAAATGAGAAAACATTGCAATGACAAAATGCATATTTGGATCTGTCTTGCCTTGACCGTGAACATGAAACAGAACAAACAACTGAAATCACATCACATATCTTAAGTGTCTGTATAATTTTATACATGATAAATTGAGCAGACAAAATCCATGGTATTTACATTACGACATATTGTCTAAAGTAAGAAACACAAATTTAAAGAATTTCAATATCGTTCTAAAAATATGCCGTATGAACATCGTCGGAACACCCGCATATTTTATAAAACATAATACAGTGGGACTTGGCAAAAACGTCTCGTAATATATACCTCATAACAAATAAGTCGGGTAAACAATGAACAACTTGTATTCCACTTTTTATCATTTTCCAGATGATTTAATGAAAACTGTGTCTATAAAACTGTCGTAAGTAAATAAACAAATCGAATCGAATTTAATATAAAAAATTACTATAAAATTTCTTAAAATAATTATGTGTAAGAGAATTATAAACTGCCTTGGCGTGCAGCCATATTTTGCTGAATAATGCATATTGATTTGCGTTTCTGTCATGTGTAGAAAAGAGTCAGTGATTTTTTGCGTTTGGAGTTGTGGATGCAACATTTCTGAACAAATCGCATATTAGGAACCGGAACCAAAAAAATGGCCTATTTGAGATTGAGATAGTGGTAACTACAAGACAAATTGGCCTTCGTCTTCTGTGAAAATGAAAAGTTGTTAATTAAATTTTTTTTTTGGCCAAGTTGGCCTATAGTATGTCTTTGTACCATTTTGATTTCTTTTGGTATTTATATGAATTAGTTATCGATATTTTAAATATTCTAATAAATTTATGTACAATCTGATGTTTTAATTGTGGCTACTCTTGTACCATGTAGCCCTGAATGCAAATTAACAATCGTTGAAGATTTTTATTCGATATTATATGACAGTATCAGTAAGTTTGTCGTTTTCTTGCTTGTTTATCCATTTCGCACGCCTTTGTAGGCTACTCAGATAGCCCAGATGCCAGCGAATCCAA
Source organism: Nephrotoma appendiculata (assembly GCA_947310385.1). Taxonomy (NCBI): domain Eukaryota; kingdom Metazoa; phylum Arthropoda; class Insecta; order Diptera; family Tipulidae; genus Nephrotoma; species Nephrotoma appendiculata. Next base: position 43,088,954 of record OX371223.1, read on the forward strand.
ACGTGCTGCCTAAGCTTCTTTACTAGTTCCCATTGGTATTAGGTGCTACATTTACTTACATTATGCTCATCCGATAATAAAGTGGGATGGGGTTAGTATTATGTCATATATGTTATCAATTGCTGACTCGGATGACTCGACCCCTTCCCAAATTCTGAGCCCATACCGCAAACCCGTAGAATCCCGTATTTATTTTTAAATGAATATAATGCCTTTGTTTGGTGGACTAGCTTATGCTCGAATCGAATTATAACTCTAGTTAGATGCCTTTTAGATATCGGGTGGGCGCATTAGAGTGACACTTTTGTAACTTTTACACGTTCGACAGTTATGAGAAAACCGAATCATGTGATGGCTTATTTTTGACATTTTACTGAACCTGCATTTACACGTGACATCTTGAATAACGCAATTCTCTACAGTTGTTTAGAAAACCAAACTCTCGATCTCAGCTTTTTCATTTGTACATGATACTAGCTGCTCGGTTGGCCGGTGGCCAACATTCGCTTGATTTCATCAGCTATGGCGGTTCACTCCACCATTGCTCGTTTATCATTAGATCAGGAGCATGTATTATACGAGACGCGCAGCCACCAGGATTGTCAGCTTAAAAATGTCGGCTTAAATGGCATAAAATCTCGCGTTCCAATCGCGTGTTTTCACTAACTACCCAATCATAGTGGATCGAAATTTCACCTGGATTCTGACCAAATCGATCACTTTAGTATGATTTTATCGGCTCTTGAAATTCGCCACGAAACGAAATTTGTCGGTTTTGGGTCTCCAATCTAAACCCAACAGTGTTGTTGCCTCTGGATGCTCGGTAATTTTTAGATAAGTCGTTGTATCGGATATGTCGCCAATTGTTCACCTAATTTTTCATTATTAGAGGACCACTTACGCATATCAAACTTTGCGAATTGCGGAATCACCGAAATGCTATTTATTAGTTTCTGGATTAAATTTGCCCCTATCCTTAGGTCGTTGACATAAATAATTCTTCAAAATGCTGTTGCTGCTACTGTATATGTCGCTCCTGATTTACAACCACTAATTCTTTTAGGTACCTTGTTGCTAAAAATGACACCAGCGCGGTTTTTATATGTCAAGGTCTTAAGTGTATAATGCTTGTGCTGGAAGTCTAGAGATCACCATGGCGTGGGTAGTAACACTGTTGCAAAGCTATTTGGTCACTTGGTGCTTCCTTCATGTCACCCAAGTTCATTACATTGCCAATGATGATTCAATTTTATCCAGAGATTACGTTAATGAAAGCTGGTCAATAAATCTTCATTCTGAGTTTCGTCTGATTGTTTTAGAGAATAGTTCTTCACACTTTTGCTCGGCTTCAGAAAAAGGCTATTTTTCTGTGATTAACTCACCTTTCCAAAGGGTTCTTGATGATTTATCATTGTCAAGCAGTACGTTAAAACTCGATGCTGCACTTTGTGCTCCGCCAACAAATCTACCGGTCAACACTAAACCGAATAAGCTCTCCTCTGCGACCAATCGATCATTTACCTGCAATTGTTTGCCAACCGTTACCCCATAGTTAATTTCCGTGCCAAGTAATAATTCAACTGCATTTCTACGATTATACTTAGGATCTGCTAAGCGCAACCCGTTTAGTTGCTTACGTCTTAAAAGTCATTTTTTGGAATAAATGAGACTATAAAATGGTATCTCTCCTCGGGAATGACCGCGGGGAATATTGTTACATCTTACCTTTACCATTGCTGTGGCAGCACGACTTGGGATGCTGTCGTTGACTGTATAATTATTTCTTCTCGCTTGCGGATACAGCCATGACCATAAATTGTTCGCATTCGAAGAGCATAAGTTTTACATAATTAGCACGATACATTTTTGACGCTATTGCTGCTGGCCGTCCTCCATTATCTAACTGTGTGTCTCCAAATAGTGTCATCCTTGGATCCGATTTTCCGTTTTAATTTTAAATTTTCTGTTATGGCATCTGCTTCAGATTTTCGCTGGCAGGATTCGGCTTGAAGTCCCGTGTTAAAGATAGCCGAACATTTCCAGCCGAATGATGTCGTAATGCAGGTTCAAACTAATGAAACGAAAAAGGCAGCCGATAATTGTTGGGAACATATTCAACGAAAGCAACAGCCTATATCGATAAAGCAGATACAAATTTTAACTCAAAAATTTAAAATAAGAATTTTTCATTCGAATCTAAAGTGACATGTTATCGCAGACATAAAATTTGAAAATTTCAAAAAATGGCCGTTTAAAGTGTCATGGCTGGAAAAGGATTCAGATGAACGGTCATAGGTTTTTTTGATGCCCACACTTGGAAACACAAAATTCACAAATGAAAAATTTTTAAAAATTGGCTTTAAAGTGTCATGCCTGGAAATAGATATATCTCAGAAACTTTCTCCAAGTGAGACCTTTCATTGAATCTATTTTCTGATATGAAACTTTAATCGGTCAATTTTTATAAATCTTCGAATTTTGTGTTTGCGATATATTCAAACGAGTTTCTCCGGACTACCCACATGACCTGAAATTTTTTCCAAATTTGGCCATTACTAAGACCTTTCATTTGAATCCTTTTTCAGCCATAGTACTTTAAACGAAGATTTTTTGAAATTTTCAAATTTTACCAAACGAATGGGCACCAATGTTGGAAAAATGTAACCTTGAATTGTATTTGTCATTTGTTTCGTGGCTGCACGATTTGTTATTTGGACAAATACGCCAATGTTGGTGTGTATTTGCATTCGTGTGGCTGCGGCATTAAAAGACCTTCCATTTAGTTGATTTTCTGTATAACATGGAACATTAATTAATATATTTTGTTTCATAATTTCATTAGTTCAATAGTTTTCCGCAGACTATTTACCAACAAAACATATTCACTGTAGTAATACGTCTTAAAATCTCTCAAATCAATCCGCCATTTTGTTGGACGAGCACGCAAATACAATGACGCCATATTTGTTTTTCTTATATTTTATTTATTAAATATACAATTTTTCTACTATAATTATTATTATTATGTATTTAATCTTTTCTGTTTAATTATTTATTAATTTATTAATAATAATATTTTATATATTTAAATTTGTTTGTCATTCTGGTTTTTATATTCTTTATTTGAAAGATTATTAGGTAGTATGTGTTATTTTTTTTTATTTATTTATTTTTTTTTCATATTGAATTTTTGTTTTGTGACAATCATATTTTTATTTTAATATGTATATGATGTTTTGTATTTATTTCTTGTTATTATTAAAAGTAATTAATTTTTATTTTATTTTATGTTGACAAATACATCAAGTTTTTTTTTTAACGTCAATAATTTTTATTTCCATACATTGAATATATTATATAATTTATTATTATATTAAATTGTTTTTTCTTTATTTTTTCACGTTGAATTACATAATATAATATTATAAATGTATTAAATATAATGTATGTATTTCTTTTTTTTTGTGTTTTTCTGAGGGTGGCCATTTTAAATTCTTTTTACTTAATAAAATAATGGCGTTAATTTTATTTTATATTATTTTTTAAATATAAAACAGAAATTTTTGGAATACCCGAAAATTTATTAAATATTTTTTTTTTTAAAATTAATTTATTTTTATTTTAACATATATAATTTTTTTGTGTTAATTTTTGTAATTTTTTAATATTTTTTATTTAATGTGAAAAATTAATTATATTTATCACATCACAACCACCATTTCGATTTTTTTTTTAAATATTTTTAATTTTTATTTATTTATAATAAATATTACTTGTTACGTATGTTTAATATTTTTTGTTTGTTTTGTTTTTAATTTCTGCTTAATAAAAGATGTTCTATTATTAACTGTTTTTATGGTTAATTTTTAATAATTTTTTTTTAAATATCACACAAATTATTAAATAATTATGTTATATACTTTCTGTTTTGTTTTGCTTAAAAAATATGTATTTAATATTTAGATATGATTTACTATTAATTTTTAAATATATTTTATATATAAATAGTTTTATAAATATAAAAAATTAAAATTAAAAATACTTTTGTTTAATTAATTAGTTTATAATTTTATAAATATATATATATATATATATACAATATATGTATATATATTATTTTTATATAGATCGTCTTGTGTGTGAGATTGCTGTACCTATATAATGGGAATATAGTATTGAGCAACAAAATCGTTTGAGCTTAATTTAAAACGTCTATATTGTTGCTGTAATTAGTATTTCTAGATATTATATAAAATTTGAACAAGATGGCGTCGCATTCGTGTTTGACGCGATAAACGACGCCATTTTGGAAATATAACGTTGTTATACTTTATCATTGATATCTTTATTAAATACAAATATTTAACATCAAAATTTTTCATATATTTTGTTTATTTATTATAAATATATAATATATGTATAATAATAATAATAATTATTTTTTAAATTTATTTGTAATAAATATATAATATATATTTTAATTAAAGCATTTTCAATCAGTTCAAATTATTTTTTTTATATATATTAATAGTATTTTTAATATTTTTAATATTAATTTAATTTTATTATGGATGTGTGATTTTGTTTTTAATTTCTATTTAAATAACACATTATTTAAACCTAGTGGATTCTTTCCTTCCACATTATCCCGGACTATGTAGTGACAAATGAGAATGAATGGATTTCTTTTTCGTTTGAAAAGACTATTTTGCCTGCACTTTCACATTTGTTAGAATGTAATCCGAAAGTACTTTGTCATGAAAACTTCACCAAATATAAAGGATTTCTCATCCGCCATCGAAACGGAATTAGAATTTCGGCCTTTTTCAATTTTAAATTATTTTCCTTTAGGTCGAAGGTCGGCATTTGATTGGTTCCGGACTTGGAATTTTTGGAGATGAAATAACTAAAAAATTTACGGATTATGAGCTGAAATTGGAATATTGTACCTAATTTGAAATGAGTCAGCAAGAGTCGTGTAATAACTTCGTGAGTATTTTACATTTAACTTAAAAAATTTGTATGGAAACTGCAGGTTAAATGGCGCGACCGTGGTCATCAGCTCTGATGAGCAGAGGTCATCAGGCCTGATGATTGAAGAGGGTATCTAAATTTCGAATTCGACTGCAGCATAGGAATGTCACTAAAATAAAGACGATAGTTCGACGGATTCAAACGGCATAGTTTACCAGGAATAGGGATTTTGTCGGAAAGAATCCGACACTCTGACAAGTTTGGTACGGGTGCACATGTGAATACCATATCGATGGTTCCTTGTCTGCCCAGAAGAAAAAACACAAACGCACAGTCACAAGGAGAACTTAAAAACGGTTCTAGCGGTAGGTAAACCTGAAAAAATCTCGAGGTCAAACATTTTCATGATGGTTCAACTTTATTTTACTAAAGGTCATGATCAGTTTAAAAACAGTAACAGAAATTGATGTGAAAATCACTCTAAAAACTAATTTTCATTTAACAATTTATGATCAGTATCTGTAGTGTTCAGGTGGTTACGAGGTACAACACCAAGTGTTAACAATCCAAAGGTCTCGAGTTCGAATCCAGCTATAGACTATAATTTTATTAATAAATTATTATTCTTAATATCATCGATGTTGTCTGTTCAAGTATTCCTCCAATACTGATTGGGGGTGAACTAAATTTTAGAATAGCGTTTCAAGTTTCATCAGGACCATCAGGAATACCGCCAGCGATAAGCAGAAAGTTCAGCTTTGTGAAGTGAAGTACAGCCGCATACTCCCGAATATCAGAAATCAACCTTGGACATGGGAGATATCATGAAGGCGCTCTGAGGCAAATAAGAGCAGACCAGGCAGGCTGCCATGCTTGACAAAAAAGTGCCAAGTTGGACCACCAAGTCACCAAATCCGAACACCATAGTGCACAATTCGCAGTACTATGAGCAGAGGCCGTCGGCTTGCAGATCTATGTAAACAGCAGAGAGCGTGAAGAATGAAAAATCTACGAAATCTAGTGTATCCCAGATCTTCAAATTGAAGAGATAAGAGAAGAAATAAAGTATAGGTGAAAATCGACGACCAGCTCAAGGGGTTTGAAAATAAAATTAAGCAAATGGAGGCCCGCCTCGAAACACATACATCGCAAGCTATACGAGATACCAGCTAAACAAAACATTTCTCACCGAACCAATTTCTGGAAACTCAAGGGAAATTTTAAAGCCTCCGACATCCGATGGCGAGATCCCATTTGAGAAAATTGTATAGTCCAGTGTCAAGCGGCCTTTTTGGCCCACGAAGTGCAGAAAACTAGAAGATACAGTCAAATTTCGGAGAATTATGCAAGTATCAACTCTGGCGCGTGAAGCTTATGGTACTGCACATGCAGATGTGTTGAACGGACTAACAGTAGACGCGTTTACCACTGCTGTCAAAGAAAACCATCTTAAACTTCATTTAAAAACCAATACTAAAGGTATGAATGAAGTATTTGCGTTGGTGTTACGACATGAGCCACCGGAGCAATTTTAGTCACTGACATAGTAAATTTGCGTGAGCTGCATCGAGGATATTGCAGAGATAAATACTTTAATAAGAGAGGAGTTAATAGGAACCTTACACAAAGCTATTGGAGCCACAGAAAATTACAACAGTGAGGAGTTAAGGCAGGTGACATCAAAAGTCAAAGAAGATGCTTCAGATGCGGGAAGTTAGGTTACTTTCGAAAGTGTACGAGAACAGCCGACCGGTCAAGCAGTAAGAGGATGCAAAAAATGACGTAGCTGATCAATGATAAGAATGGACAAAGATCGATCCGCCGTAGAGAGCAACAGCACAAACGCCATAAAAAAATCAGTAACACAACACGACCAGTGTGATTTAGTGTGGCTGTACAATTCCAGGAAGCGGAAAAGCAGATCTTAAAATGCACAGCAAGATTGGAAAGGTCCTTACAAAATGTCACTGGGTGTCACGATATACATTTGCATTGTAAGTTTAGATGTGATGGAATCCTAGGGGCCTTAATTTGTTGTGCACAAAATTCAACGGTTGAAAATTTTTCTTTGAAAAGTTGACATAATCTGTTTAACTGAAATATGTTTAAAGCAGGCTCATCATTCTAATGCTGCATTGAATATTCCAGGTTTCAAAATGTTCATATTATGTAGACGGAATGCTTATGACATATGAATAATAACTTATCAACCAATTTTGTTTTTACAGTGGTTGGGGGAGGGTGGAGTATATTTGAGAAAAGGGGAGTGATGATCGAGGGTAATGATCGGGGGTAATGACCAGGGGTAATAACCAAAGGGTAATGGCGAGAATAGGTAATTGCTGGATGGGGTGGAGGAGGGGCTTAATTTCCGGGATATTATACAGCGGGTCATGTAAAGTTCAAGACCCCAAACACTAATACACTTATATTTTTAAGCATAATGTAGCCTGAACCGGTGGCCATTTAGGGATGTTGATACCCTAGGATCCAATCATATTGGTTATTGCACAAAACCAGCACTTTGGCAGAGTTATCTGGTCACACAGTTAAAACTTCGTGTACACTTTGAAACAATGAAACAACACTTGAAGAATTGCATTCTGTTCACGCAAATCGCTTTGAAAATGTTGCAAATACTTATCTGTAAAATTTCCTAAGGTCAGCTACCAAAAGAAAAAACTAATTGGAGAAATTATACAGTGCAAATTTTTTGACATATATAGTACTTTAACCAGAAGTGCCCCTATAATGAGAGGATTAAGACCATTCGATCCCATACTGCTTTAAATTGAGGGGTGGGTTCGTCCCAAAACAAGACGAATAAATTTTTTTGTGTTAATTATTCATTTCCAAACGATAAAATCAATTGGAAAAATTTAACGGTTTAAATTTTTGAAATAAATTAACTATCAAAAAATAATATAAAATATAAATTGATAAAAACATTCAATCCATATCATTCATTTCATTTAAAAGAATATCCTGTCACATTTCGAAAGTACACTGCGGTTCATTTGATTAGACGCAGTTGCAATTTTACTTTTAATTGTAAATTTTACTGTAACTTTTCGCGGAACCAAATAGATTATATTAATCGCATTTAAAAAATAAGTATTCAGTAGCTGATCAAGATTTAAAATAGTTTTAAAAATATTTTAAATACGGCAGAAATGGCAAAAATTGATGCTTACCACTTAGAGGGGTTTTCCATAGAGTGTAGAGAGCATGCTGTGCGAAATTATTTAAAAGACGTGCATCATATGGTAGCGACTACCAAGGAAGGTCGGCGACAGCCGACTTTCCACCAACAAAATCAGAACGTCAGCTGGGCTTAATGTCAGCAAATCAACAGTTTATTTAAAAAAAACACCACTAAACCCTGTACGCAAGCAACAAAGATTTGAATTCGCCAAGCACCACATCATTTGAGATGTGCATCCGCAAACAATGAGGAAATCTAAAAGGATTCTTATTTTCAATTTCCAATTAAAAGTAAAATTGCAAGTACGTCTAATCAAGAGTGAACCGAAGTGTATATAATGTATATATTTATACAGGGAGGACCAATAAACGTTCACATGATTTTAAATATGAGAATCATAAAATGAGAACCGGATTACAGCCACTTGATTTCCGAAAATTCTTTAATTTTTTGGTCCACCCTGTATAAAAAGATGCTGTTATATCATAAATATATTAAATATGAAAAAAAAAATATTTAATTAATAATAAATAATTTATATACATATATTGAACCGGTTATTTTTAAATTTGTTAACATATTACCTATCAATATATTATATTTATAAATATTTTATAATATTATATTTTAAGAGCAATAGAAAATATATAAAATTAAATAATACTAAACAAATTTAATTTAAAAATTTAGAAAAATTAATAAGATAAAAATATATATTTTTTTAATAATATTTTATGTCTAGTTACCCTTCTTTTTTTATTTTATTATTTTATTTTATTTTATGTAAAAATTAAAAATTAATAAATTTATATATATATTTTTGAATTTAATTTATTTTTATTTTTAATATTTTCGTTGCGTTAATTATATTTTACGAGTATTAAAAATTTTGCTTCTTTAATTTAAATTATTTAATAAAAAAAATATTATAAATAATTTTATATATTTAATATACTCACTCATTAATTTATATATATATTTTTAATCAATTTTTTTTATACAGAATTTAGCTCAATTTATATAATTTAATTATAATTTAAAATTGAGCAAAAAAATTATTTTAATATAGTTATTTTTGGCACAAATAATTCATTTTTTGTTTTGTTTTATATAATTATATTATATAAAATATTCTAACTAAAAAATTATAATATTATTCATTAATTAATTATATGTTATTTATATATAGAATTAATCTTATCTAAGTTATGTATATTTAGTACTGTGTTAAAAATAAACAAAACTGAAGATAATTTAATTATTAAATAAACATAAAATATAAATAAATAGCACCTTAATTAATAAACGAAAATTATAATTAACAGTTTTTTATACCATTTTTAACACATTTTTATAAATATTTAAATATCTTCTGTCAGCACAACCATATATATATTTAACAAAATGAATTAAAAAATTATATTTTAAATTTTTAATTTAATCAAAAATAATTTAAATTTTTGTTTTTTTAGTATTTTTTGTTTTGTTCAATTTTTTACTCTAATTTTTCGTTACGAAATACCTTTTTCACTTAATTATATGGTATATATATTTTATTACAATATAATATATAGTTTATATAACTAATGGTAGTAATAATAATATTAGTAATAAAAATATTATAAAATCAATTTAGATATTTATTTTGGTCGGACAGTGGAATGGAACGGATTAAATGTGTAATAACCATTTCAGATCAACAACAACAACACCATCTGTTGCCAGTTTTGAACATTAATACAACGACAACATTAATTTTCAGATGCATTGGTCAACTCTAAGTTTTATTTTTGTTTTATTGTATATGTACTGAGTGAGAGAGAGAGAAAATGCAATAGAGATGGCACAATTGAATTTGTGGAGATCGCCGAGTACATCCATTATGTGTAGTGCAGCAAGAACATTATTATCATCTTAATCGAGTGGAAATCGAACAATCGTTGTGTGGTATCGAAGAACATCCAACGACTCATTGTGAATCTCATGATTTTAGTCGGCAAGGTTTAGGAAGATGCCATGAATCCTCATGATGAATTATTAGCCCAGGTTGAATTAGATTGTATGACAAATTAAAAATTTGCTTATTGATGCTGCGGACGTTTGGCTGAATCCAGTATCGATACCCGTTATCGATGGACGCTCGTATATGATCGTATAGATTTGGAACCAACATACAAGCTAGGCAGGCTGAGGCATTAGAGTGACCAGACTAAAATTTTTAAAATGGGGTACTCTAAAATTAAGTTCTTATTTGCAAAATTAGAGTATAATATCCCAAAAATTGGTTGGTGGACTAATAGTGGGATTACTTTTAATAAGAAGTTCTTCTTCAATTGCCAAAGCATGAAACAGATTTCCTTCCTTAACGTTGGGGTTTGGTATTGCAAATCTAAAGCATTTCATTACTTTTAAAAGTTACGAGATTCATTTGATTGATGGTCTTTAGTAAATAACAAAGTCCGAAACTATTTTATGTTTTACTGATTCTATCAATTCGTATTTGTTACTTTTTTATAGGGTAAGAGTAAGTCTGGAAATATGAGGGGGTGGTTTTCGAGGTGGTGTCTATCTATGTGTTCGTCCGTATCTTCTCTGCAGTCCAAGCGGATTGGCTGATTTTGATGAACCATTATTCTTGGGAGAGGTTCCAGTGGGGTTTGGCGGAAGATGCCCCAAATATTTTGGAAAGTAGCAGTTGCGAGGGAACGGTTTGAGAGCGGAAATATTCTGCATTGGTTGGATAGCAGGGCTGGTCATACTCATTTTACAAAATTTAGGCTGAAGTGGTGATTTTGGCAGTAAACTGTTGTTTCACCATAGTTCAGCCGCTAACTGTTGTTTCACCATAGTTAGATGTTTTTGTTAGGTTGGGGACGTGGGAAGTTCCATTGAAATCTTTTAATTTTCGCCAATATTTTTGTATAAGATTTGCGAGGGAATCGATGGGTCGATGGTAGGTTGAACTTGTAGCAAGGCTGGTTTTTACTATTTTCTGGGAAAGAAGAATTTTGATAGAAACCATTTTTTGGAAGCTTTATATGTTTTGAAAATATTTTGAGGATGCAGTATTTGCAAAGGGCCTGGTAGGAACGGGAATGTTTTGGATTTGATTTGGAATAGTAATGGTTCCCGTTCATTTTCTGATGGTTGGGAAGAAGTAACGGTTTTTTTCTGAAACTTTTTCTTAGGAACATTCTCGTTTTTTGCAATTATTTTGTACACTATGTGATTTACGAAAAGGCCAGGAGATTCTAAATTGGCTTGGCAACTAAATTGACTCAGGTAATTTTTCTGGACCCTTGGTCGAAAATGAAGATTTTTTATAACAAAACTGTTTTTTTTTTACCAAAATTCGGCTAAGTTTTCGTTTAATTTTGTTAAGATTTGTGAGGGTTTTGAGACGATCACTAGCTGGCTACAACATACACCCAAATTCATATTTTTGAGGTAGGGTATTTTACAAATTGGTGAAGAGAAAATGGATATAGTACCCCAGAAAGGAGTAGTTTTGCCATCCTATGTAATATACAAGTGGTTATGCTCAAGTTTAGACCAAGCTCCAACGACGATATTATAATTCACGCCGGTTAGTTGAGACAACATAAATCGCTTGCCGGATTTGCCTGATCATCCACCTGACCAATATCGAATTTTGGAAGATATTGTGAACTCTATCCGTAATACATTACGAGCATTAAGTTCCCAGCTGATAAATGGGATGCAATCAACTATGCTAGGCATAAAACTGCCGAATGTTAACATACCGGCTAATTCATCTACTTAGACCAATACCACTAAATAATGTCTAAATCTTATTATAGAACATCCCTCAACCTAATCATCTCAATTAGGCTAAATCACTCTTTTGAAAGGTTTAAGGTTCTAAACATTCACTAACACTCCGATCAGCTGAATCTATCGTAAGCTATCAACCATTGCAAGGAGACACTAAGCACAATTAGCAATTTTGATCGATGCATCGCGCACGGTAATTCGAATTGGAGTAGTGAAAGAATCAACACATTATCTGGCCATCTATCAATAGAGATTCAAAAACTACAGCTTAATAATTGTCGCATTTCATGACACCGATTGGTTCGGATCAAACCTGATACAAATTTTGGTTTAGATCACAAATTTTGATTGGAAATCTAGTGAGCGCCTTTTTATTAGCTGTATTGCATTGGTAAAAGTGGATTAGGATTTAGTTTTGGATTTATAATTTTCCAAATCAACAGACATTTTCGGATTTAGTTTTTGGCTTCGTACGTAAAAATGTCTTTTCCTTATTTGCATATTTCGTGATTTTATTATTATTTTAGTTTTATTTTAAAAACATAATTATTTTGTATCGATTTTGTAGACTGAAACATCAGTTTTAATATTTTAGTACAAACGTTTAGTACTAAAAATTGGATTGGATTTACGTAAATCCTTTTAGATTTAGATGAATCCATTTGGGTTTCGGTTTTAATGCGATTGTTGTTTTAAATGACCAATGCAATACGCTAATTATTTCATGAAACGTGAACTGAATTGGATCAAACCCAGCAAAATGAAACACAGTCATCTCTCGTCCAATTTTTTTTTAGAAACGATATAAACGATAGTTCCTAATATAACGATACACGAGATGGACTGAGACGGTTCCAGTACTGAACATTTTGTAACCACAGTTGCATTCACTGTATGCTACACTCAGCATTTATCAATTGTGCTAAACGTTATAGTTGCAGATATGATGAAGAATCTAATTCCAGCCGATCTTGTATTTGGAAGTCGATTGAGATGTGGCAGTTCAACCAACAAGTTTATTTTACTAGTGAATTTGTATAACGATTAAAGTAGCAATTCCTAAACTGAGTGTTTCGGGATTTATTGAATTGAATGAGTAAAATGAAACTGCCATGAAATTCCATTATTAAACAAAAACCGTAGGAATGGAAGTTTATATTGATCAGATTTTAGCTGCTCCTCAAACACACGAGACGTGTGTTTTAAATATTGTATTACTTAAACATTAAACATTAGCTATAAAATAAATATAAATCGAACATCATTCATCAAATGTAAAATCAATCGAATGATGTTAAATAAAATATTAAAATAAATTATGTTAATAAAAGATTATAAACTATAAGTTGGACAATTGTTCATTAAATTCATGTGGTATCAATATAACACCCATAAACTGGTGACTGGAGAACCAATACAAGTCAATTCGTATAGTATTACAAGTATCAAATCCGACGAATACCATCCGGGTATTTTACAACTATTACAAAAATTCAAATGAGTGACTCATGAATCACAGTCTTAACATTGTAAAACATAATATTACACATTGCATTGAAACTTCAGGTCAGCCATGTCATGCAAAAGTTCGAAGACTAAGTTCAGATAAAATGCTCATAGCCAAATCGGAAATCGAAACGTGGTTAACGCAAGACATCTGTCGTCCATGTAAAAGTAATTGGTCCATCCAGTACCATTTGTCACGGACTTTACTCATATCAGCTCGAAACATGTACCATATTTTCTAAAATCGATTAGGTTAGAGCTGATCATTAAGTACCGGTGGAACCACAAGATATCGAGCAGACAGCAATAATAACACCCTTTGGATTGTTTGAGTTTCCGCGAATGACATTTGGTTTACGAAACGCTGCACAAACTTTCCAAAGATTAGTTCATTCACTGTTCAAAGATTTAAGGTTCATTTTTCCATATATCGATGATATACTCATAGCATCAAAAATTATGGAAGATTATCTTAAACATGTACATATTGTGCTTCAAAGATTAAACGAAGCTGGTCTTGTTATTAATTTGAACAAATGTGAATTCGCCACAAATGAATTAGCATTTTTAGGTTTCGAAATTTCTAATCAAGGTTTATCCTCAGACAAGTGAAAATAATACAAGATTTTCGTCAGCCGAAAACCATCGACGGTTTACTCAGATTTCTGGGGATGATTAATTATTACAGAATTTTTCTACCTAATGCAGCATCTGATCAAGCTCCATTATACGAATTTTTAAAAGGTCGAAAAAAGGACAAATCAGAAATTCCCTGGACTGAAGAAACATATAAAGCATTCGAATTGTGCAAATCTTAATTGTTGACGCGTGTGATTTAGCTGTAGGAGCAGTATTACAACAGCTCAAAAAATTTTATTGAGGGAATAGAGTTCATTTGATTTTCGGATCATAAACCTCTAAGCTCTAACATTTGCATTGCATCAAAATTTGGAGAAAGCTTCTCCTAGACAACGACGCCATTTAGACTTAATTGCACAATTCACATCTGATATTAGACACATGTCAGAAAGTTCTAATATTGTGACTGACATACTGTCACGTATTCAACAAGTGGACGTTGGAACCACAATTGATTACGTTTTGTTGGCAGAAGCACAACAATCAGATAAAAAACTTACTGCATTGATTGAATCAAATCTAAGTTTAAAATTTAATTTGGATCGGACAAGTACATTTTTTGTGACATCTCAAATGGAAATGGCGGACTGTATTGTTTGTCAAAAATGTAAAATTACCAAGCACGTTAAAGTAAAATTGGTACATACCAACCAACCAAGTAATAGATTTGAAGAAGTTCATATCGATCTTATTGAACCCCCCCCCCCTCCCCCCCCCCCTCCCCCCCCCCCTCCATCCGAGGACAAATTTTATTGCCTTACGATAATTGATAGGTACACATAATGGTCTGAAGCAATTCCAATTGCAAACATCCGAGCAGTAACGATTGCTGATGGCTTACTTAACAATTGAATAAGTCGATTTGGTGTTCTTTCAAGCATCATGACTGACAGAGGTGCCCAGTTCGAATATGCACTGTTCAATGAAATGGCCAAAGTATTAGGATTTCAACACAAACAAACGACAGCATATAATCCTGTATGTAACGAAATCATAGAACGATGGCACTGAATGTTAAAAGCTGCAATTATGTGAGCAACAAATACCCAGTGAACAAAATCTCTTCTATTAATTTTACTCTGATTTTAAAAATTCTTCAACAAAATTAATGTTTGGGTAAAATCTTCGATTGCCCGCAGATTTTGTTACAGAGAACATCCAATCCGATTTTTCCAGTAATCCGAGGGACCTTTTCCAGTAATCAAAAGAGAATTTTATTTTCACTCTATTAATCAAGGGTGTTGAATCAACAGTTTCAATAAACCGACTTAAAGCGTGTTTTATTGAATCACAACAAACCGACAATTTAACGGATACATCAACATTATTACACAATACAGAGAATACTAATTCATCACCAAAGATGTCACAACCTGCAAATCGCAAACGAGTAACTTTTACACCAGACGTTACAGAACAATATAAATCAAGATCAGGACGAATTTCAAGAAAACCAATTCGTTTTGAATAAAGGGTATCATTTTTGTTGAATCACTAGGAGAAGGATAGAGTTTATGGGTGTTATATTGATACCACATTAATTTAATGACCAATCATCCAACTTATATTTTATGTGGTACCAATATAATACCCATTGCACCTTTACGGAGTGATTTTTAAAGTCGTACTTTAAATACTGCTGGATACTAAATTGGATTTTATCAAGACGAATTGATGAATTTCGATTTACATTTGAATTTGTAGAAATTTAGCGAAATTTGTATTGAATTCAAGTCAAGCTTTAATTTAAAGCTCAGATTAGATACTCAAGAGCAGTAAAACTAGTAATTTTGTAGAGTTACACCAACCCCATCGTGATAATACCATTGCATAAACCACTGTCCCTTCGTAAAATACAAATCCAAATCAATTTTAATTTTTCAAGAGTATATAGACCTAACAACTAATTTCTGAATGATTTTCATTTGATATAAAACGTTCATTAAAACCTTGTATTGTAAATGGTGGAGGTGGTTGTGGTTGGGGTGCTTGCGACTGCTGTTGCTGTGTTTGATTTGGATTTGTCACCGTATCATTATGCATCATATTCTCTTGACTATTAATACTATTATTATTATTATTACTACTACTGTTATTACTACTAATATTACCGTTTAGTGCAGCACTATTTGTTGTATTCGTATTACCGGTCGTATTCATCATCCTAACATTTGCATATGATGTTCCCTGTTTTGTTGATAATGCCAATGGGTCTAATGTGATAGGTGATTGTGATGTTTGTGTCGTAGATGAAGGTTGCAACTGTTGTGAGGATGGTGTCTGCTGCTGTGCTTGTTGTAATAGTGGCGGTGGCAATATTTGCGTAATATTTGATTGAGCTGATTGAATGTCTTGATTTAAATGATTTAGATTACTGCTATTTGTATTATTACTTAGATTATTACTATTTAGATTACTACTTAGGTTATTGTTATTATTAAGACTAGTACTGTTTGTGGTTGCGATTAGTACGTGACTTAATGGCGGGCCAAACGAGACAGGTGGTACTATTGTAGTTGGCGTTTGTTGTGGCGTATCCAAACTAATTAGCGATTTATCGACATTATTGACCGGTTGACTGTTTAGCTGGTGATGCTGGAGATTATGTAAATTCAATTCGCATACAGTATCATGGTTATGATTTATCATCGGCTGGAGCTGTGGATGTGGCAAATGATTTGGAATTATACCGTTTGCTGTCTGTGATAGTAGAATTGTAGTCGGATCTAAAGCTTTGCCATTATTTAACATAAACGATGTTTCCCAAGCACCGTTTGGTAATTGTTTTGGAGGAATAGTGGGTGATGTCATTTTTGGAGCTGTATATGTCGCTGGGGCTTCACTGAGTGTTACACCGGTCACTTCGTTCAACAATCGTTCAACGGCACTACGAGGACCAGGTAGTGGTATTAAATAATCTGAAGATGGCACTTGCAAGCAGAAATCATCATTTCCGGGCGGTCGCATAATAGTTTGATCACGTTCGTTTGAAGGTGGTCGGAAAAATGACGGTAGTGGTGCGTTCATGACTTCCAAATCTTGAGTACATGCGGATAAACGCTCCAAGATATTTGAGAAAGAAGGACGTTCTTCTGGCGTTGGATTCCAACAATCTTTCATAATTTTATATATCGCCTGTGGGCATGCCGGTGGCGCATCTAGTCGTCCTCCGCCGGTTACCAGTTGCATTACATCACGGTTCGGCAATCCCGTGTACGGCATTAATCCTAAACTAAATATCTCCCAAAGTAGCACACCAAATGACCAGACATCAGTTTTCGAGGTAAAAATTCCATCCAGGAATGCTTCTGGTGGCATCCATTTTATCGGTAGCATGGCCTTACCACCTTTGCGGTAGTAGTCTGAACGGTAAATATCACGAGCCATTCCGAAATCTGCGATTTTGACTACCCTTCCTGGCCCCTTGCTTGATAATAAACAATTGCGAGCCGCTATATCACGATGAATAAATCGTTTACTTTCCATGTAGCGGCATCCTTTGGCTACGTCTAATGCACAGAATACCAAATCCTTCATAGTTAGGGGAGATGGTCGTTCTGGTTTATTGCGCCCTTCGCGCAGGAAATTTTTCAAATCACCGCCAGCCAACAACTCCAGTACGATAAATCGGGGATGTTTATCAAAGCACACGCCAATTAAATGCACAATATTTGGATGATTAAATTTGGCCATAATCGCCGCTTCCATAAGAAAATCAGCTTCTGCTTGTCCGGTCGACATTTCAGGTAACGTTTTGACCGCCACTGGCATTTCAACCGCGTCACCATCACGATGGCGATATAACCCTTGGTACACTTCACCAAATGCTCCTTGACCAAGTGCCCTAAAAATTTGGGGTTAGAATAAAACTCCAAAACTAAAAAAATGTGGGTTTGTACTTACTTCACTAGGCGAAGACTTTCCCTCGCTACTTGTGGTAAATTTTTAACATCCACGTTCCCGTTCAGTATACCATCGCACCCATAGTTGGGATTGAAATTCGTTAGGGCTGAGTCATCGGCCGTGTGACGTAGTCGGCTTAATTGTAAATCTTGCTCGAGCAGCATTTGGTGCCGGAGTGCTGCTTGTTTCTTACGTTGATACCGATTGTCTGAAATATTTTTATAAATTAGTTCCTTTTCTAATACAGCAAAGGGAATTTGTACTTACATAATATCAAAATGAGTCCAGTCAACGCGCATATAAGTAACAAGCTGATCACAACGAAGAAAATGATTAAAAACTGCATCGGAATATCCGACTCGATCATTACTGTGTAATAAAAATTTAATTTGTATTAATGAATTCTAATTAGTAAAAGATACTTACATTCACAGGCTGTAAAATTTTCCATTTTTAGTCGCCATCCTTCCGGGCAGATACATGCAACCGACGATCGGAATTCGTCCAGTGCAACACATCGATAATCGCAACCACATCCAACAATAGCTGGAATTATATAGACGGCACCTGGTCCGCTGTTTGCTCCACTGTACACCAATGAAAGTTCGGGTACGCTACGCTTGTTGTTGACATAAGAACTACCACCTTCACCGTTAGTGGAATTCACGTTGGTATCACCTCCGGCAAGACCACCACCTCCTCCACCTGTATTGCATCCTCCACCACCTCCACCAAAACCACCTTGACCATGAATTCCTTTCGGCGAATAACATGGCCGTCCTCCTTTTCCGCCTTCTTTTAGCGACATGCCAAAAGTATCATCTTGAAATTTGCTCGAGCCCGGATTCCACCCTCCACCTGGACCGGCATGGCGAGCTATATCTCCAATAATCATACCTGTCGTTTCTGGTCGTGTAATATCAATACCACGTCCATGTTGATGATCATTATCGAAATATCGACCAATTCCTAACCCGCCACCACCGCCAGCTACCAGTAGTGGTACTGCATTTTGCGCAGAATTCAAAAGGTATACAAAAGTTCCGCCACCACCACCACCGGCACCATCTTCAATCACAATGTTTTTCACTCTTTGTGTTTTCGATAAGAAAAATTCACTTTCATTGCTTTCATGTTCGTTCTTTGGCTCGCAATCCTCATCCCGGTATCCCATGGATTTTATACAAGCGTGCTGCCCACTCTGACCGACCAGCATATAAATATCTTCATCTTTATGAAGCTCAAGGACGGAAGTAACCATGGCACCTCGCGATGACCCCACACCTCCAGATCCTAAACCACCGCCAGCACCTTTGGCTATAATTCTGTAAAATTAAACAAACCGCATTTAGAAAATACTGAACGCGAATTTAATTCGCCATTTAACTTACGTGTAGTATCCCTCGCTCGGCACCCTCCATACTTGTACCCCTTTAAATGGATGTTTTTCCAGTACCCTTACACTATTCGCTGCGATCGTATTATTGTACATCTCGCTACAATTGAACGGAAACGGTCCAATCGTCCCTTTTGCCCCGCACGTATTCAACTCAATCACATTCTTGTCCGAAAAATCTTTATGTGGTTGTTTATGCATACCAACTCTCGGATCCCAATAGTTATACCCATTCAAAAATTCCGGCGGTATATTGAGCCCGAAACATTCCGGCGCTAATGAGAAATCATCAATTGCCACATCTGAATAGATTCGCATTCCCATCCGCGCCTCTAGTTGCAAAAAATATTTTGACGTAATATTCGGAAGTTCCGCTTGAATCCGAACCCAGTCCACACCGAGACTTTTACTATTCCACCATAGCGTGAACGTAACATTCTCTTTGTCTTTCATTTCGACAATCGATAAATTTAAACTGCCCGGGTTGTAAGCGAATTGGTGAATATATAGTCGAACCACGCATGAATTTCGGTACGGTGAGCTAATATTTGAATGTACCGACGGTGGTGGATTAAACACCATACTATTCATAACGGCATTGCTAGCAAATGAAACCAATTTTTTCATTTCGCTGTCATTCGCGTGCTGATTCATATTAACGAACATGTAGTGGCCCGATGTGTTTACGTGTTGGAATGTATGGTCATGATCCGGGCCAGTTTTATCAGTTGGGGTAGGGCCGGAGTGTTGAGCCCACAGCATTAGGGTTTTCCCCGTATTATACCATCCACACCAATCGCCTTTCTTCTCAAAGTCACATCGTGCACCATACGGAATTTTATCACAATTTGCTAATTCGTCTTCGTTATCATCACAGTCCTGAACAATATCGCATATCGAATTTGGCCGAATGCAAACCTCGACCTTATTTAGCATACATTTGATTTGGGTTTCGTCGCATGTTTCGCGTCTCGGCATTTCAGGAAAACAATTCCGCATCCTAATATCATCGATACTGACGTGGCCTCGAGCTACTCGTTCGTATTGCAACGGATCGGACGGCGGCACAATCTCAAACAGAATATTAAAATCCTTACTAATCTTATCTATCGTGAACGTATAATTCTCCCATTGCCGCAAATCATTTCCGGGCATTTCATGTGATACCCACGCTGACGACAATTGATTAACTGGCTCGATGACAATTCGAAATTTTCCCATAACCATATTACTCTGGTGTATCAGAATCTCGAGCATACAATTCTCGAGCGTTGAACTAAATGTTGGTGATTTTAGAATCCGCTGCCCGGTAAACGGTTCAAAACGTAAATGTAAAAAATGTCCATTCGCATTTTTTGTTGCATCGGTCGCTGGCCCCGGATTAATACCAGTCAAGTTGCTACGCGACAAATCGGCACCCGTTGTAATAATAAACGGACTTGGTGCGCTCGCATTAAATGCCCAACTGCAATTCGATTCGAATGTGCATCGAACACCCAGTATAAATTCATTTTCATTGGATTCGGTAATCGGACGGCTTGATATTTTCTGAAAGTAAATAGAGATAAAAGAAAATCTATGTAGTAATTTCATTTTAAATTGCATCAAATTGTTTTGTTCAATATTAAACGATTGCAATGAATTGGATAAACTGTCGATCTATATCTTTATATACTCGTACGAATATAAACAGTCAACGAAATAGTCGTAATACTACGGACTTAATTTATCATAATGGATTTCTTTAAGTGTTCTTGAACATCATATAAGTGACATTTATACTAGAGGCGTACAAATTCTTTATTTTTACGTATATTAGGTGCGACACATTAAAAGCTACAACAACAAAATATTCATACATACATATATTTTTTGTATTTTCTTGCGGGATGAAGAGGGTGATGTTAATGAAGAAATTTAATATAAGAGTTCCGTCTGCGTTCATTCGAATCTAATCTAATCTATATCCATCTAAGGAGAAAATCAACATTGTTGATGAAACACCTAATTATCGAACCACTTTGCTGCGTATGTTGTTCGGTATTATTAGAGGTAACGAAACGGTGACGTACACAAACAGTAACGCTATTAATATCTAATATTATAAGATTAGGTAAAAAAGGAAAATATATTTTGTATTGTAGTTCATATTATGTCAATTAAGGTTTATTGAACTTGAAAAGGTTTAGGCAAATTGTTGGTGATTTTGTATATATAGCGATCCACTGTGAGGAAGTCTTTTGTGCAATGTGCTTTTATCAAGATCTTAATTAAATTTAATATACACGTAATTTGTATTAGGCCAATAATGGAAATTTGGGCGGTGGTATAGTTTTGAATATTGATTGCCTTATCTTATATGAACCTTTTCTTATCCAAAACCGACGGTGTATTAAAATTGGTTTACTTAAAGACGAATTATAAAATATGCTTGCTGAAGTTTGTAAAATCCGAATAGCCACACCTACTTCTTGTCGGTAATTATTGTTTGGGTACTTGCAACAAATATTTAATAGTAATTAATTATTAATAAAAAAACATAAAATGGGCTTAAAATTTGGTTAGTTCAGGTTGATGTGAAACTTGATACTTTTTGCCGGATATCTAGGCATCGCATGATGACGACACCATAAAAAGTCAAATATTGAGATGTACCTAAGTCCGATCATGAAAAAACGTTTTAATTATGCTACATAATATTCCTAAATTTTCTGGAAAAATCAAACAAACCCAAAACAAAAATGTCTTATAAGTTAAGATTCTAAAAGAAATTTTCTAAATTTTTTGGAAAAATTCTAGGAATCAGACAACAAAATTACATATGAGATGAGATTCTACTAAACCACATCAAACCGGAATACGCTTCAATTTAGACAAAATTTGAAGTTGTGTTTGAGACAGCTAAATTTGACTGCCTCCTATATGAGGTTTCGATAATCAGTTTTTGTTTCTGTTTAGTGGCAAGGTTGGATGAGGCATACTGGCATATTCTTCTTTGCGTTCCCATGCGGCCACCCAAATTTTTAACTGTACCAATGGTTGCTTCACGCAACGATGGTTTACGTTTTAGAGCGCCCCGACATCTCGCATTGCAAAATCTTGTAAGAACAAAAAACTTGCATTTTTTAAAAATCCTGCAAATAAAAATCTTGCAGTTACAAAATGTTACAAGCAGAAAATCTTGCAAGTACAAAATCTTGCAAATAAATTTTGCAAGTTCAAAATTTTGGTGTTTTAGTATTTATCTGCGATACAATCATGCGTGTTGTAAAACTCCATTAACAAAATTCCAAAATCAAAATTCCAAAAAACAAAATTCCAGAAACAAAAATTCCAATAAAAACAATTCCTAAAAACAAAATTCCAAAAAAACAAAATTCCTACATAAAATGCAAAATTTCAAAATTCCAATATACAAAATTCCGAAAAAATTCCATTTTATGTCCATGGAAATATGAAAGGCATAAAATGAAATTTTTCGGAATTTTTATTTAATTTATAATTCGGAAATCTTCGATTAAAGTTTATTCAACAGTACTTGCAATTTGTTAAAACAGTTGCAGTACTTATTCACCATACACAAGGAACTGTAGGGGAACGGTTTGGTATTCCAAAAAACCCAATTCTGTTTTCTAGAATCACAATAAGCGTTAATCAATGGGAATCATGTTTGAGTAATAATTTTTAAGAACAATTAAAGCAAAATTAATTAATTGAAATAAATCAATTACAATTTTTGCGAAATGCTGGAAATATTATTAAACTAATGAAAAAAAATGGAATTCTGTATATGGAATTATTGATCTAAAATAAATAAATTTTGGATTTTTCTCAATTGGATTTTTGAATTTTGATTTTGTATATTATGGTATTTTGTATAGTGGAATTTTATATTTTTGTTAATTGAAATTTTGGGAATTTAGGTCAGTTGGAATTTTTTTATAACCGACCCGTTCTCGTTGAGTTTAGATTAAGTTATCGCATATTATTATAAAAAAAAATAAGAGAAGTAGTTTCAAATTTAAAAATAAAATTAAAAAAAAAGTAAAATCAAATAAAATAGCCGTGTTTTATTATTCGAGTACTATCCGGAGCCAAATGGCAATTTTCTACTGAAACTGCAGCTATTATTCACTGGTGTCGCTGTACTATAAAAATTAAAACTAAATTCATCAATAAAACAAACATTTATCACCTGAAATATACTAATTGACACTTATTTTTACATGACGTTATAAACAAGAATTCATCTTGCTGCGTTTTAAATTTTTATTGTAAGATTAAGTTTCTAATGGTTTCAGGGGTTTACAAAATATAAATAAATTGGTAATAAATAGGTAGAGCAAAACATTTTTTTATCGATTTTTAACTAAAAAGTTGAATGAAAAATCTTAATTTAGAGTAAAATAAATTAATTACATGCAAAAATAGCGCGCTAAATATAAGTTTTGACATAGAAAATTGGCTGCTCCGGATAAATCTATCGGGCGCTAATAAAAAAAACACGCTCAATGTATGCAATTAAAAATAAATAATATTATGGACGATTCTTTTTAAAAAACTAGTTTTACTGAGTCCTTGAGTTCCTGAGTCCCTTTATTAATGATTATTTTTTTTATTTTTGAATATTGTTTTTCTTTTCTTTGAAAGGCGTTCTCCGGATTTACTTTATTAATTCCACCCTTTGCCACAATAAGTTCCTTCGCAATATTTACAATAATTGTATGCACTCCAGCGTGCCATTGTTCGACTACAACTTTAATGCTGCGTACATGACATCGGAAATAAAAAGCATCATACTCGTTCCCGTACTCAAAACCAATCAAATTTTTTGAAATGCTTTATACCCCTACTAGTCCCATACTTGAAATATTTTTAACTTTGTTGTTATTTTAATGCATTTTGTGTGATATCCTAGTATTTTTTCCGAACTAACTCCTGATGTCATGTACGCAGTCTAAGACGCCGGTGTCACGCTTCGACGCCCGGTTTTGGGTATCAGGGAAGATTTCCCAACCATACAATACCAACGTTCAATCAGTTTTACTCCGCTGTTATTTCTATTTTATCCCTTTGCATTACAAAATCTTGCACTAAAAATCTTGCATATCAGAATTTCCCGTACATTTATAGAATCGTGAGTGCGATACTAACGGGTGGGTGATTCATTTGAGGTTCTTTTTTCTGTAGGGATTTTATGACAGATCACGTGTGAGTCGTGTGAAACAGTTATGGTATTTCTGTTCAGCATTGTTTGACATTTCATCATGGAAAAACTTAGCCCGGCACAATGTCGAAAATTATTCAACTGTATTACGAAAATCAGCGTTCTATCGGCCTACCGAACGCACAATTTGCTATACCATCGAAAAATTTGAAACCCAATTTTCATTATTGGATAATAGCGACGGTAGCTGAGAGTGTACATAATGACCGTGGTGAATCGATTCAGCGCCATTCTCAACAGCTTGGCTTGTCATATGCAACAAATTGGCGAATTTTACGTAAGGATCTTGATTTAAAAGCATACAAAATTCAACTCGTGCAAGAATTGAAGCCGGCCGATCTTCGAAATCGTCATCGTTTCAATCTTTGAGCTCTTGAAAATTACGAAAAAGATCCATTGTTTTCGACCAAAATTTTGTTCAGCGATGAGAACTATTTCTGGCTTAACGGCTACATCAATAAGCAAAATAGCCGTATTTAGGCTGAACAGCAACCTGAAGAGGTTCAAGAGCTACCATTATATCCAGACAAAGCAACGGTTTGGTGTAGTTTATGGGCTGGTGGATTCATCGGTCCATATTTTTTCAAAATTGAGGCCGGCCGGAACGTAACCGTGAGTGGTGCCCGTTATTGCGCTATGATAATGGACTATTTGCTGCCTGAAATTGCGAAGTCTGTGAACTCTACGACATTTGGTTCCAACAAGACGGCGGTGAACAGTTAATTTTACGCTTCGGACCAGTGAATTGGCCATCTAGATCATGTGATATCACACCTTTAGACCTTTTCCTTTGGGGTTTCATAAAGTCTAGAGTCTACATTACTCGCGTCATTAACCAAATACCACTCAAAATTATCGAACGCGTCATCGAAAATTGAACTTCAGAATGAACCACGTTAGCTGCCGTTACGGGCAACATTTGAAAGAAATAATCTTTAAAATAGAAATGTAAAGAATGGATTTTTTTTACGATAATAAAGATTATTCGATAAAATTGATTTTTTTTATTTTAGAAAAAGTACCTCAAAATGAATCACCCATTATAAATCTACGGCAAATTCTGTAATGCAAGATTTTGTAATGCAAGATTTTTAAATGCAAGATTAAGTGGCTAACCCTTACGTTTTTTCTCAAATGAGGATTTTAGCAAATATTTAGGACGTCCAGATTTGCATTCATTTTCTGAATGAAAAATTTTCCAAAATATTCTGAGAAAGTCCTATGGAACCCACCAACAAAATGACTAATTTGTTGTAGTCCTACCAGGCCACACCAAACTTCGAAACATTTTAATTTAGCCAAAATTTTAAGAGTATATTATTTAGAACAATAAAATTGCATTGATACTCTATTCATCGCTCGTATAATTTTCGAAAATTTTACTGACTTGTACTTACTCCGAACTGGGAGACTAGGGTGATTAAGACAGTAAATTTTGCATTGATACTCTATAAATAATTTGGACAATTTTCCTAAATTTTCGGGGAAAATCCTAGAAACCTATAGCACTAAAATAACAATGTTGTCATTCTACATTCAAAACCGGAAAACACTTCAAAATAGACAAAATTGGGATTTTAGAGTGTTTAGGCTCAATGTAAATCACTTGAATAATTTTCGAAATTTTCTGGGATTATCCTAGACACCCATCGCGAAAATAACTTATAAGTTGAAGTTCTACTAGGCCACACCAACCCGGAAAACACATCACTTTAACACATAGTGGGTATTTTTGAATATTTATAGGACAGTCAAATTTGTAATGATACAATACCACTTGGAGAGTGCAGCAACTTTTGCATATTAAATAAAAATGCAACAAGACATTTTCAAATGATAAGTATTTTAGTTTCGAGAGTCAATCTTCCGATTAATAGTGCGGTACTATTTTGATTGCCTCGGCTGGATCTGCTCTGGCTCATTCTGTCAATCCAATTTTTCAGTACATTTTCAATTGCATTGGCGGGCCAGTTGGCATCGCCATTTCTCCTGACAATGCGATTTTCGAAGGTAGGACGCAAAACGTCGATTGTACTGTTAGCTGTGTGGGCAGTCCTGTTGAAACCGCCTACCGCTTCAATCGTAGGGTATTAAAAGTCAATTAGCTTGGCACGATAATGGTCGCTATTGACTGTAAATGGGGCTCCTTGCTCGTTTTCTAAGAAAAATGGCCAATTGCCTTACGATGCTTTTGGATCATATTCCAAACCAAACAGTTACTCGTTTTGAGTGAATTGGCTTTTCAATTATAACGTATGGATATTTGTGAAGCATGTGAAGTTGGCCTACATTTTAACGCCAAAAAATGCGATGGTAACACAAAAATGATGATTTCTATAATTATAAAAACATCAGCATAAAAAATTATATATCACGACATTTTATAAGAACTCAGCCCAAACAAATATTACTATCAGAGAAACTATCGCTCTGAAGAAATGTTAAATAATAAAAAAAATTTAAAAAATTTATTTCAAATTCAAATTTAAGACAAACTTATAACGGATAATAAAAAACTAAAGAACTCGAAAAAATCGTTACAATTAATTAATTCTGAAACTTTAAAGTGCAGGAGTAAACTAACGGCGCCATCACGATTTCCATAGGCTCTGGTACAACTATATTTCAGAACACTATATAGTATTTGAGCAACCTAACATGGCCATCGAGGTCATAAATAACCCAATAAAAGTTCAATGAACACTCGCCAATTTTTTTACTCAGTAACTTCTTAGTTTTCGTAATGGCTCGCGATGCCTTTATATTTTTGAATAGTTCTGGATGTAATCTATACCTGTGCGTCAGTACATGCGATTCTATCAATGCTCTCGTGGTCATTAATTGCTCAATTACAGCTCAATA